>JAGDQO010000469.1:1200000-1705368 GCA_018342035.1 Solanum appendiculatum
ATGACTTTTTTGATCAACTTCAAGGGGCTAGTTATTTCTCTAAGATCGACCTTCGTTCGGGTTATCACCAATTAAGGGTGAAAGAAGATGATATTTCAAAAATGGCTTTCTGGACTATGGTCACTACGAGTTCTTGGTAATGTCGTTTGGGTTGACAAATGCTCTGGCTGCATTTATGGACTTGATGAATAGGGTGTTTAAGCAATACCTTGACATGTTTGTGATTGTGCTTATTGATGACATCTTGATCTACTCAAGGAATGAGGATGAGCATGCTAATCATTTGAGGATTCTATTGCAAGTCCTCAAGGACCAATTATTCTTTGCGAAGTTTAGTAATTGTGAGTTTTGGTTAAGATCGGTGGCTTTTCTTGGTCACATTATTTCCGATAAAGGTATGTAGGTAAATCCTAAGAAGACGTAAGCGGTTAAGAACTGGCCTAGACCCCTATCACCTTCAGATATTCGTAGTTTCTTGGGCTTAGCCGATTATTATAGGAGATTTGTTGAAGGTTTTCTTCGATTGCTTCTCCATTGACAGCTTTGACTCAAAAGAAGGTTAAGTTTGTGTGGTCCGAGGCATGTGAGAAGAGTTTCCAAAAATTGTAAGATAGATTTACTTCGGCTCAAATATTGACTCTACCGAAATGATCCAATGGTTTTATGGTTTATTGTGACGCCTCAAGAATTGGATTGGGATGCGTTCTTATGCAAAATGGAAAAGTTATTTCTTATGATTCAAGGCAACTTAAGGTGCATGAAAAAAACTATCCCACTCATGACCTAAAATTGGCAGCGGTTGTGTTTGCTTTGAAAATATGGCGACATTATTTGTATGGGGAACATGTGGATGTATTCACCGACCATAAAAGTCTACAATATGTGTTTAAATAGAAAGATTTGAATCTTTGCCAACGAAGGTGTCTTGAGTTGTTGAAACACTATGATATGAGTTTTCTCTATCACCCCGGTAAGGCTAATATAGTGGCGGATGCTCTTAGTCGACTATCTACGGGTAGTGTTTCTCATGTTGAGGATGGTAAGAAAGAGTTAATTCGTGAAGTTCATAGTTTGGCCCGATTGGGTGTTCGGTTGATTGATTCCTCTAAGGGTGGTGTTACGGTTCACAATGGTTCCAAATCCTCTTTAGTGCATGATGTGAAGGCTAAGCAAGATCTTGACCCTAACTTAGTTGAATTGAAAGAAGTGGTACTAAAAAATTCCATAGAGGTTTTCTCCCAAGGGGGAGATGGTGTGCTTTGCTACCAAGGACGTTTGTGTGTTCCCAATGTCGATGACTTAAGAGGGAAAATTTTGTCGGAAGCCCATATTTCTTGATATTCCATCCACCCAAGATCTACCAAGATGTACCATGATTTGCAGGAGATTTATTGGTGGAACAGAATGAAGAAAGATATTGCAGAATGTGTGGCTAAGTGCCCTAATTTACAACAGGTGAAAGTTGAGCATCAAAGGCGGGGAGGTTTGATCCAAGATATTAGTATTCCTACTTGGAAGTGGGATGATGTGAATATGGATTTTATTGTTGGCTTGCCTCGCACTAAGCGACAATATGATTCGATTTGGGTTGTTGTAGATTGAATGACGAAGTCAGCCCATTTCATTCCCCTCAAGACTTCTTATTCGGCGGAGGATTATGCTAAGTTGTACTTGAGGGAAATGGTTAGGTTGCATGGAGTGACTTTATCCACTATCTCTGATCGTGGTGCACAATTCACTTCTCAATTTTTGAAGTCATTCAAAAAAGGTCTTGGTACTCGTGTCAAGCTTAGTACGGCCTTTCATCCCCAAACCAATGGACAAGCGAAGCGTACTATCCAAACCTACAAAGATATGTTGAAAGCATGTGTAATTGACTTCAAGGGTACTTGTGATTATCTTTTGCCTTTTATTGAGTTTGCCTATAATAATAGCTACCATTCTAGTATTGGTATGGCTCTATTTGATGCTCTCTATGGTAGGAGGTATAGATCTCCTACAGGTTGGTTTGAAGTTGGTGAAGTTACTTTTATAGGCCCCGAGTTGGTGCATGAGGCTATGGATAAATTTTGGCTTATTAGAGAAAGGTTGAAAATGGCCCAAAGTCGACAAAAGCCTTATGCCGATGTTAGAAGGAGAGAGTTAGGATTCGATGTTGATGAATGGGTTTACTTGAAAGTTTCGCCCATGAAGGGTGTAATGACATTTAGGAAGAAAGGGAAGTTTAGTCCCCGTTATGTCGGCCCTTATCAGATTTTGAGACGTGTTGGTAAGGTTGCTTATGAACTTGATTTGCCTAATGAATTGGCATAGGTGCATCCAGTTTTCCATGTCTCATTGTTGAAGAAATGTGTAGGTGATTTGACGTCTATAGTGCCATTAGAGAATCCTAGCATAAAGGATAGTTTTACTTATGAAGAAGTTCCAGTTGAGATTTTAGACCGATAAGTCCGGAAGTTGAGGAATAAAAAAGTTGCTTTCATGAAAGTTCTTTGGAGGAATCAATTAGTTGAGGGTGCTACTTGGGAGGCCGAGGCCGATATGATGTACCGATATCCTCATCTCTTTCCTTCTGATCCTACTCTAGCTTGAGGTATCTAGTTCCTCATGGTTCATTCTTTTGGTCTCATGTGTCATAGTTGAATTCCATGATTCCTTTAATATGCATGTTCATGAAGAGTCTAATATGATTATGTGCATTTGAGTATGTGTTGCATGAAGTCTTCATGAAATGATGTGTTGAATGTGCTTTAGCTTGGAGTTGATGTTTCCTCCTCGGATATGTGCATTTATGTGATTGCATTCTAGCTTGGGTTGCTAGTCCATGTCTTCTACCCTCCACATAATGTCTTGATTCTCATTCGAAAACAAATGTTCCCAAGGTGGAGATGATGTAACACTCCAAGTTTTCTAAGAAAGGACAGTACAGAATTTAACTGATACAGTGACCTACGAAGGCCACCTACGGGCCGTACTTGGGACGATGAGCCATAGGTAGGGAACCATCGGTTGCACTGTGTACATCAAGATCTCCAAGTTTCTGAACTTTGACCTACGGAGAAATAGGACGGGTCGTCATTCAGTTGACGATCCGTAGATAGCTTCCGTAGATGCCTTCCAGACTTCGTCAAATTTTTCAGTTCTAAAGTCTGACCTACGATGGCCATGTATGGACCGTAGGTCCAACGATGGGTCGTACATGGGTGTCATCGTTGTTCGGTCCAAATTGATATTCTCTAAATCCAACGACGGAGGGACAGGACGGTCCGTTGTTTGACTTACGGACTGTAGGTCCAAACTGTCGAATGCCCCCGACAGTTATTAATTAAGGGCTTTTTTTGTCTTTTCCCTAATGGATTAGCTATTAACCTAAGTCAGTTATACCCTTAACCTAGACCCCATAAATAGTTTCTAAGCCTAATTCTATTCATTCTAACTCGTTCCCAAATATCTCCTCTCTAAGATATTTCTCTCTCTAAGAAACTCTCTCAACTCTCACCGAAGAAGAAGGCTTGGATCCTCCATTGAAGACCTTCAATTCTCTTCAATTTCTTAAGGGCTTCATTGAGGTATGATAGTGTTCACCGTTAAGAGTCCTTTCCTCCAATGAGTCCTCCCTTTCCTTCAAGATTTTTAAGGTTTACTCTAACCCAATTGAATAAGGGTTTTTGATCAATCATTGTGGGTTCTTCAATTATGATTTCAATTATTGATTTTATGAGTTGTAGTGCACGATCTAGTGTGATTAAGTAACTTATTGCATGAAATAGCGTGAATTACATGATTTGATGTATAGATTATATGAACCCCCATGATACCAAGCTAATTCTTCCCAATTTGATAATATATGCTTTGATTGTTGGGTTGAGCTACTAATTGATGAAGTTTATGAATTCTCTATGAAATTAAGCATGGATTATTAAAGAATCGGGGATAATTTTATGAATTTAGCATGTTCAAGTCAAAAGCATGATTTTTCCTCTATTATGTGAGTTCCTTCAAGTATGGGCAAATTGTCTTAATTATGGCTTTCTAAGCATGAGCTTGCATTAAATTGCAAGATATGAGTTGAACTTGCATGAACCCATATGAACTCTATGAACTATGAAATATGAGCATGATGAATTAAGGGTGCTTTGAGAGTGAAGTACCAAAGTTATGACATGATGATGCTATGGTTGAGTTGTGAAAGGTTTTCTCACATAATACTCCCATTATAAGTTAAAAAGAACAAGAGGCGATTACCCATGTTCTTAAGGAGCTAATCTAATCAAGGGACAAGTGGCGATTACCCATGTTCCCTAGTGTAGACAAAGCGGTGATTACTCAAGTCTACCAATAATGAACTTATGACTAATGTAGACAAGAGGCGATTACCCTTGTCTACCTATGATGAATGAACTATGATTAATCCGTGGGAAATATGCCTAGCACAAAGTGGACAAGTGGCGATTACCCATGTCCCATAAACTAAGTGCCACCATAGGATAATAGTCTTTGATAGACACTAGCTAGTTGATCCGCATAAGCTAAGAAGTTCATGGTCTTACCTTGGCAAGTAGGACACCTCTTTTCGGTATGGGGTAGACACCGGATTCAATGTTGATAGCTCACATGGTCTTATATGTCGGTTACGGCCATTCCCCATGAGTAATGAACACAATTGTTCCTATGTTGAAATCAAGTAAAATAAAGCTTGCTTTGCCCATGATATATGATTTATGCTTCATGTTTCTCATGTTTCTCATGTTTATCATGTTATTAGCTTCGCCATTTTCATGTCATGCTTATATCTCACTCTAGAATGTTTTATATGTTTATGTGCATTGTTATAATACTTAGTAATTAATTGTGCTAACGCATACTTTTGCCTACATTAACTTCTTTTGTGTAGGACTTGGCGATTCACCCTCCAATCGTTGCTAGAGCTTTATAGTAGAAGATTGAAAGAAGATTTGGTGAGTCCTCATCCATCCGAGGACATAGCCTAGTTGTTCTTATTTTCATGTTGTTTCTTTCATTTTGGATTGTATTGTGTTACGTCCCAAACTTTATTTCTTTATGATAGATTGGCTTTAAGACATGAGATGTAGAATTTAGTTATTTCTTTTAAAAAGCTTTGATATGAAATTTTCTTTTGAACCTTAAATCTCTATTATCTTATATATATATGCGAAGTGGCTTGTATGAGACCTCTCGGGGTCTTGTACGCCATGTCATATCTAGGGGGTATCTTGGGTCGTGACACCTCCGACCACACAAAGGGAACATCCTGGCGAGTCAACCGACTCAGAGGTGCTGCTACAGTGAAGAAACCCTCGACAAAGCGCCTGTAGTACCCTGCCAATTCGATGAAGCTCCGAACCCCAAACACAGAAGTGGGCCTAGCCCAATCACTGATAACCTCAATCTTCACTGGATCTACAATAATGCCATCCTTGGACACCACGTGCCCCAAGAATGCTACAAACTTAAGCCAGAACTCACACTTTGAGAACTTGGCATAAAGCCGATGATCTCTAAAAGTTTAGAGCACTATCCTCAGATGATGCTCATGCTCAACATGGCTCTGCGAGTATACCAAGATATAATCAATAAAAACTATGACGAAGGAGTCAAGATACGACCTGAATATATGAGTCATCAAGTCCATGAAAGCGGCTAGAGCATTAATCAACCCAAATGACATCACTAGTAACTCATAATGGTCGTAACGAGTCCTAAATGTTGTCTTAGGGATGTCCGCTGCTCTAACCCTCTACTGATGGTAGCCAGATCTCAAGTCAATCTTAGAAAACACTGCGACTCCCTGAAGCTGGTCGAATAGATCATCAATATGAGGCATTCGGTAACGGTTTCTTACCATCACCTTATTCAGCTGCCTGTAATCAGTACACATCCACATGGTAGCATCCTTCTTCTTCACAAATAGAACTGGGGAACCCCAAAGCGATACACTAGGACAAATGATACCCTTACCTAAGAGGTCCTGAATCTGAACACTGAGCTCCTTGAGCTTTGCAGGTGACATATGGTACGGTGGAATAAAAATAGGACGAGTACCCAGCTCAAAATCAATGGCAAAATCAATATCTTGCTTTGGGGGTAGGGCAGGAAGGTCAGCAGGAAACACATAGCCAAACACTCGGACTATAGCCACTGAATCAACTGTAGGGTTCTCCCTACTAACATCTCTAACATACGCCAAATATGCAAAACTTTCGCCAGCCACTAGTCTCTGAGCCTGAACATAAGAAATCACTCCAACCGGTGTGCGACTACAAGAGCCCTGCCACATCACCGATGGAATTCTAGGCATGGCTAACGTAACGATCTTATCATAGCAATCCAAGATGGCCCGGTGAGGGGATAGCCAATCCATGCCCATAATCACATCAAAATCCACCATACAAAGAACAATAAGATCGACCATAGTGTCCTACCCCCGAAGAGTCATTACATAAGAGCTACAAACCCAATCCACTACTACAGAATCCCCTACTGGGTCAAAACACGCAAAGGTATAGATAAGGGCTCAGAACCCACTCCAAATTGAGGCACACAATAAGCCAACACATACGAGTGAGTACAACCAGAATCAAATAAGGCTGAAGCGGACTGATGGCATAAAAGAACCATACCTGTGATCACATCATCAGATACCTCGACCTCTTCTCCGGCTGGAGATGCATAGAAATGCCCCTGGGCACCTCTACCCCGTACATCCACTCTATTGCCTGTCCTGCCTCCCCGGGCACCCTATTGCTTCCCTCCTCCTCTAGCTGGAGGTGCTACTACTAAAACTGGTCTCACCGCCTAAGGAGCTAGTAAAGATGATCTGGAGATAGGGCACACCCTAGGCCAATGACCTTGCATCCTACAAGTAAAGCAACCCTGCGAAGATTTGCTCACCGTTGAAGGCCGACCACCCCGACTTGCTAAACCTCATAGAAACCACCTCGGCCCTAACTCAGGCCGGCACTATACCCACTCTGACGGTGCTGGTCACCCTCTAAGGTCTTCAATGAGGCCTGGATCGGGTGACTAGGCTTACCTGGCTGGAACCTCTTATGAACCCGATGTCGAGTATCCCTCGGCCTATGATGGGTTCTGCTGAAGCTATCATCTGGCCTGGCCCTCTTGCCGCTGCCCTCGTGGGCCTCACGATGAAGCTGCTCAATAGTGTCAGCATGGTCCACCACATCCAAAAAAGAATGGCCCACTGATAACATAGACTGCGACTCAATCCTTAACTGCAGCCTCAAACCTCTAACAAAACATCGAACCCGCTCCTCCTCTGTTTGCAGAATCATGGTGGCATGATGGGACAGCTCAAGAAATCAGGCCTCATACTCAGATACGGTCATAGAGCCCTGCTCCGACCTCGAGAACTCATCACGAAGTCGATCCCTGACACTCCGTGGAATAAATATGGCCAGAAAAGCCTCTGAAAACTCCATCCACAATACCGCTGGTGATCCAATTTGCCTGGTCTCGATGAATGAACGCCACCAGTGTCTCGCCAGTCCATCTAACTGATATGCCGTGAAGTCGACTCTCCTTTACTCCATTAGGCCCAATGTCTGCAGTGGCTCCCGGCAAGTAGTAATAAACTAATGGGCGTCCTCCCCTACAGCCCCTGCAAACCTTGGCGGTGATAGCCTAAGAAATACCCTGAGTATCGTTTGCTCTCGCAGTGCCATAACCGCGTCCAAAGGGTCCAGCTGAACCTTGGCAAGTGCTGGCGGCTGATGAACCTTTGGAGTCGCTACCGCAGGCTGGCCCTGCTGTGCTGGAACCAGCTCTGGGAATGGTGCTGGGGCCAGCTGCTAGTTCTGCTGCATACCCTCGATAGCAGCTAGGATCTGGGCAATCATGCCCTGAAGATTAGGGGCGACAGCTGGCGCGGGCAGTGGCTGGGCTGGTCCAGGTTCCACCGACTGAGGACGAATCTGCTCTCTACTAGGATCCACCTCGGGCTCCGGAGTCCTCGCTCTATCGCGGCCTGATGCCGCAGCACCACCTCGACCTTGGGGTAGACTTCGACTGCGCGTGCGAAACATCCTGCAACAGAGTGAAACAAGGGAGATTTCATGAAACCAATCAGAAAATGACACACAAACAAGAATCAAAATAAGAAAACCTTCTACGGACACCCTGTAGCCTTCCAAGGATAGGTCACAGACGTCTCCGTGCCAATCAATAGGACTCTACTACATGCTATCTCTGTACAAGTGAGACCAACGAACCTGGGGCTTTGATACCAACTCGTCATGACCCAATCTCTCGAGTCCTGATGGCGCATACCACCCAACCAGTAGGAGAACCAAAACCCTATCCCGGAACATAATAATAATGGGATTAAGGGTTGAAACTAACCTTAGATAAGCGAAAACATAAAATGAGAACACCTAAGAGAAGGCAGAAATGAAACCAAAACTATATATATACAAGACACCTCCAAGAACCTGGAAGTCACAAGTACTGAACTACTAATAAGAGTACAAGTCCAAAAAGTGGACCACATAAATAAACTGTCTCGAAAGCAAAAGACAAGTAAAAAAATAAATACAGAAGGAGATGGGTAATCCCAGAAAGCCATGTGATCACCCTCGTCTTCTGGATATACAACTGCAAGCTCAAACTCAACGTTTAGAACTGGTGCTCGGACCTGCATCACAAAAATAGATGCAGAGTGTAGCATGAGTAACAAAACAACAGGTACCCAGTAGGTATCATAGGCTGACTAAGCAAGAAAGGTTAAAACAAGAAGACAAGATAGAATCCACACAATAAAGGTCAATAGAACAGAGATAGAGTAAACAGAAAGTAAAGCTAAGAATATTAGAACTAAACCCAGCTGGGCCCCCCATAAAACCATGTAATCTCACTCAAGCACAGACAAACAAGAACTGGAACGGACCCCCATAAGCTCGATAGGTACATAGAGAATCTACGCTACGTAAACAAGGGAACCCAACTCAAACAAGCTTAACACCCATGGGCCTTGAACACAATAAATATGGCAACTGGGCCTCGAACCCAACCATCGGTCTCAAGCTGGAAATGACGGATTCTAAATGTGTAACATCAGCCTTAGTTTGGAAATAACAGACTCAAACCGTAATTAATAGAACCTGGGCCTCGAACCCAATCCATCAGTCTCAAGCTGGAAAAAATGGACTCTAACCGCGTAACATCAGCCTTGGACCAAAAATAACACCCCTCCCTCAAAATTCTCAAGCTGGAAATAACAGACTCTAACCGTGTAACATCAGCCTCGGACTTGAGCTAGCAGCCGTCGCTCAACAATCTCAAGCTGGAAATAACATACTCTAACTGTGTAACGTCAGCCTCGGATGGAGCTAGCCACCTTGAACCGAGTTAAGCGACAACCAACCAACTCAACACAAGTCTAGACACCGTGGGACGCCGCCCCTACAAGGATATTAACTGAACGGTCCTAGCATAGCACAACCTAACTGTCAATTGGTGCAATAGCGACATCTTCTGACAACACCCCAGAACCGCAGAGATTGGAACAGAAAGAATAGAAAATCCGAAAAGCCACGAATTCGCCTAAACTATGGCCCATACTATTAGACCCAAGTCTGCTATACCAGTCTATAAGGATCTAGTCCATCCGAATCGACGTCGGATACATACTCAAGTCAACCAGGTGCGTGGACTAAGGAAACACCACCCTAACCTATCCTAAGGTCGAAAAACACCGCAATCAACAAATTACAAGAAAATAACCAAAACCCATACATGCAACAACAGATAACCCACAACAAATCATCAACATCCCAAGCCAACAACCCATACTATAGCATGACACTAGCCCCGAACAGTCCAAAAATCAACTCTAAACAAAATAATCAGAGAAGAAAAACAGAAGAACTAGCTGCCCAACCCTGATTCACACAAGTCAACAACTAATCATGTATTCAAGCTCAATCTAGGAAGAAAGGAAGTCGTAACCTACCAGAAGGCTGATCAAGCGCGTTCCAGGTCACTCTGCCGGAGATTTCCCCTTTCGATCGGCCTCAGACTACTGCCACCCTGCAAAAAATAGAGTCATGGCGTCAATACGGTCGTTTAGGCACTAAAAACATCAAAATCGGAGACAAACCAATTTTAGAGTCAAAATCGGGAATCGTGGGACCCGCTCTGGATTTTCTGAAATTGACTCCATGAAGAGGTCCCAAATCCTCCCCCAAACTTCTATTCCAGAATGGAACAACCGTCGTGTCTCAAATCAGATCAAAACAACCAATGATAAGAACCACAAAACTTTACAAAATAGGACTAGGATAGCAACTTACGCCTTGAATTCACGAAAATTGAGGAACACCCAATGCAAATCGACCACAACCCACGAAGCCAACAAGAATTTGAATGCCTGAGACTTAAAATCACCGAAAACCGATAAAAGATGAGGGACATATGAGTTTCCAAACATTTCTCAAAATGAGCCTCGACCTCAACTTATAAACCGCTGCAACCAGCTGACCTCCGCGAACACTGCCAAAGCCCCGCAAACGTGGAGGGAGAACATACGCTTCTCCGCGAATGAGGCCAGGGGCCTGCGAATGCAGAGAGAAGGGATTCACACCACTGCAAATGTGGAACCCTATCCGCGAACGCGGAGAGAAGACTCCCCCAGGCCTCTCAGACCTCCGCGAACGCGGAACCTTATCTGCGAATGCGGAGAAGGATACCTCAGAACTCCACGAACGCGGCCTCTGACCCGCAAACACAGAGTACACACACTTACACCTCCGTGAAAACGGATCCTATCTCGCGAATAAGGAGAGAAGAGGTGTCTACAGATATCAGCTGCACAAGCTAAGGTTTGGACAAGTCCAAAACTCCGACGGGGTGCTCGGTATTCGTTCAGAACCCCGTGAACGCAAACGAGATATGCTACCCCATCAAATTCGACATTTCTAACTCAATGGCCTAGTAAAAATTTCCATATGAGGAGTTTCGATGAATAGTGGGTGCCACACCCAATGGGCTATTTTAGCAAAATTCTACCGGAGGCCTCAAAGTTTGATCGAAAGCTCTAAGAAATTCTTGAAGAGTCATTCCAGACCAAACTCGGCATTTCGAAACTAACCGCAATGACGGAATTCTCATCTTAGTACGTTTACCAAGAATGTTGACCAAAGTCAACTTTAGGCCAAATTTTGAAGGCTAAAGAGCTAGTTGACCCAAAAATTACACCGGAAGCCTCCTGACTCAGGCCAACCATGTGTCTAGCCTAATTTGGCTGCTCCGGAGCTGATGGAACCGTCAGAATTCCCATATGACTTGGGGTCGCTATAGGAATGTTCTAAACGACAGAAAAGAGGCACAAGCACACAAATGACCTAAAGGATCATTACAGTTATAGAAAAAGCACACACTGGCAAACGAATCCCAAGCATCCTAAAAGGTGGGTTCATGCACTTAGGGGGTTCAATCAACATGGAAAGTCATTGAGGAAGATTGGTTGGTTGTCTTCTTTTGTACTAAGGAAATAAAGAAGACACTTCTTTGACAATTTTACCCTTAATGAGATAAGGGCCTTGTTTGGTTGTCTTCTTTTGTGAATTCTTGAATTCATGAGATGACCATTTGCACACATGGCCACTTTCTTCCTTCTCTTCACTTTGATGGACCTTTAACACACTTTATTTCTTTATTTGGTGTCCATCAAGCTCCTCTAAAGCTATCATATAATATTTGGTACCCATGTCATTATCATCCTCCCCTTCTTGAAAAGGATTCATCCTCGAATCCAAACCTTGCAAGAACATAAGAATGACAAGCAACCAAGAGATCCTCATAGCATGAGGGTTAGTACAATTGTTAGCACAAAAAGCATTATACCAAGGAGACTCAATCTCAAGGAACAACCAAGGATCCTCCATTATCATGACTATTTAGCCCATAAATGGAGCACAAGGAAATTGACTATTCCACACATCAAAAGGATAATACCACCTAAAACATGGCCCTACTACAAGCTTACATACTCCGAAACATTCACCGGGTTCAAAATGACAGAAGGTCCACATAATCGGGTCATACAAATAAGTATATACCTCAATGAAATCCTGACCAAAATGCAGTACATATTTAAGATAAATACGAGATTCGTCATAAGGAAAGAGATAGTAGAGAAAGGTGTCATGCACATTGGGGTCATCAAAGGTGTTTCTATGTGCAAGATCACAACTAAGTTCAAGGATCCTTGCACTCATTACATCATAAGATAGAACACACAAAGACAACATGATGAATTCAGGATAAACCTCACTTTCTCTTGACAAATAACTTCTACCCCCATAAGATGTGCATTCAACAAGCTCCTATGCAAAGAGGTAGTAAAGAAAGGGGGTTAGAAAACTACCTTTCCTCATACACAATGTAGGCCCCTCAAGTGGATTGTAAACCCTCAAGAAGGACTTTCCATCATAGGGAAAGGTGCCAACAATTTCCTCCAAATTGTGCTTCTCATATTGGCAAAGCATCACTAAACAAGCGCCACAATTCAACTCATTATCAGGGTCAAATGGAAAGTAAATCCATGAACATGGATCACACACAGTCTTTTTTGCTCAGATGGCACCCTTATTTTCCAATATTATACTCCACTCAAAAGTGCATCATATGCAAATAAGTTGTAGAGAAAGGTGTCACATAAATGAACTTCAATCAAGGTGCTCCTAAGTTTAGCCTCCACTTTATATACTTAAGCATCATAACTCATATGAAGAATTGGAAGACACAAGGAAGAAGTTGCAATTAACACATAAGCATCGCCTTTCTTCTTAGCACTATCCTCTCCAATAAACATACTATTATCTTCACAAAAGAGATTTCAGTCTTTGGAAAGTGTGTCATCACACCATAGTGGATTCTCAAACAATTGATCGCATTCAAGAGTTGCTACACTTTCAACATTATAAGGTATTCCACTATCCACACTCTCAAGAATCATGTCATCATAGAACAAGAGATTATTACACACAAGTTGATCAACACCAATATCACTTGATAATGAACTATCATTCAAAGACATGTATCAACACTGGGTGGACACAACTTGATTTTACAAAAAGAATCAATTTGGCCATCAATAGGATCAACTAGCGTATCAACATTCTCAACATGCACATCATCAAAACATGGTAGAGTACTATCAATCAAGGCACAAGTGTCAACACTAGGTGGACACAAATTGATCTTACAAGAAGAATCTATTCGGTCATCAATAGGATCAACTAGTGTATGAACACTCTCAACAAATACATTATCACTATGTGACAAAGAATAATTAAGCTCACATGAAATCAATCTATCACTTATACTCAATTGGCTACTAGCGACATGATGAATTTTCGAGCTTAAGGAAGTGCAAGAATAAGCATTGTTACCTTGTAGCTCATAACATGAAGTATCTCCACCTTGATTGTGCAACTCCTTAAGTTTTACATCAGATGAGTAGTATCCTTCGATATTCTTTCCAACACATCGGGTGCCATCTCGGTGACTAATTGAATGACCTTTTCCATATTTTTTGTATTGAAGCAAAAAACTCATTTGTGCTCATAGTACGAGGATCTCAATAGCAAAATGATAACGATCCTTTCACCATACCTATAAAACATAACAAACAAGTTAGTAGAAAGGTTCCTCACGCACTCTTTATTTGAACTCTCAACACACCTTCTATGCCTTTTTTTAAAAATTGATAGAGAACTAGCTTCGCTCAACAAATTCAAGGTCACCTATCCTTTGCGGTGGAGTGGATTCTTATGACTCTTGAAAGAAGGAAGACACAAAAAAAGCTAATGGACTTGAATCAAGAAGGTTATCAACGAATTGAGATGAAAAAAGTAGAAGAAGGAAGCACAAAAATATTCGGACTCAAAACAAACTAAGATTCGGACTCAAAACAAACTAAGTACAAAGGTAGAAAAATTACGTGTTGTTACTTAATTGGAAGGATCAAAGAAATGATTTGATGATTAAAAACAAGTTAACAATTAATTAAAGAAGTTAATTAGTTTTTAAATAGTTGAGAAATAGAAGAAAAGTGAGTGTGGAAGAAGAATAAGTGAATTTGGACACTTAGAAAAAATTTTAAGCCTTAAAGAAGTTCATCACTTGTAAGACATTGATTGGATGATTTGATGATTAAAACTAGTTAACAAGTAATTAAAGATGTTAATTAGTTGTTAAATAGTTTAGGAATGGAATAAAAATGAGTCTAGAAGACGAAGAAATGAATTTGAACAGCTAGAAAAAACTTTAGGCCAAAAAAACATCCATACTTAGCCAAATTTTGAGGCTGAAACCAAAACGTGTTGTCTGAAGTTGTACCTCACGTGCACAGCAGCGAGTTGTACCTCATTGAGTGGCAGCCTACCGTGCTGGTGCTGACGTTGCTGCTGCGTGGCTGCTATGTTGGCAATGAATTGCTGATGTGGCAGCTGACGTGTTGGCAATGCGGAATTTAATTTATTTTTTTTTATTTTAAATTATTTTTTTTTCAAATTTCCACAAGTTGACCAATAAACACCTTGACCAACTTTGACTTGAGAATATTGGATCAAATGTACTTTCTTCCTTCTTCTTCTTCAAGCTTCAAGAACAACTTGAAGATTACCAAAAACACCAAGAACACACACCAAATCCAACACACTCAAATCAACTTGGAATTGGTTCAAAATTTAGGATTTTCTTCCCCTCAACTTAGAGAACAAACCCCAATAATTATTAACCTCCAATTTCTCCTCAATCTAAAGACCCACTTACAAAATTTGAAAAGTTTCAAAGCTCAATACCCTTCAATGGCAACTTCACTTCTACAACTCCAAATCGAAAAAAATTTGAAACATAGACTCAAAAAACACTAGGCATCAAGAATCTAGTGTCAAAAATAACAAATCAAAACAAAAAAATTTATAGAATTTTTTTGGATTTTTGGATTTCTTTTGCAAGCCAAGACTATATTTGTAGAAACAAATCTAAATCTTGCTTTGATACCAAATGATAAGAAAAAAAGGGACTGTTGAAAAAAATAAGAAAACATATGTGGAATTATCGAAATCTAATCGAATATATGAGAAACAAAGGACTTTATAACTTCAGCTCTCAATTGAATCCGATCAAACAACAATAACCCAAACTCAATCAAAAATGAGAAAACCAAATTGAATCCACAAAGAGGGTAACTCGATGATCGATTAAGCTAGAAGATGTTAAAACAATCAATATCGGGAATCCACCCTAATCACTCAACAACAATTGCCAACTATGAACTACACTAATGCTAGCTACACCCAGAAACTACAACCTTCAAAGCTTTCAATTATTCAATTCATCATAATATTCATAATCGAAGTTTTCAAAAATAATAAAACTACTATTTATACTAAGGAAATAAAGAAGACACTTCTTTTAAAATGTTACCCTTAATGAGATAAGGGCATTGTTTGATTGTCTTCTTTTGTGAGTTCTTGAATTCATGATATGTCCATTTGCACACATGGTCAGTTTCTTCCTTCTCTTAACTTTTATAGACCTTTAACACATTTTATGTTTTTATTTGGTGTCCATCAAGCTCCTCTGAAGCTATCATATGATCTTTGCTACCCATGTCGTTATCACCCTAGTAATAACCCGGTGCTTAGTGCCACAAGTGACCCCAAGCGAACCTATGGACTAGCATGACATGATTAAGATATAGATACATAGAACTGAAATAGGGATAAGGATGCGTAATCTCAATTAGGTTTATTAAACTCAAAACAACAAGTATCTGATTAAACATAAGTTGAAGCTAATGTGATTGTCTAAAAGCCTCTACTAAGATGACTTGGTAGGACAAGCCCCTAGCTAAATCTAATAGTCTGAAAATTGAAGTGATAATAACTCAATGAAATATAAAGGTCCTCCTCATTAGATGAAGACTCACCAATAATACTACTGAGTTGATCTGAAGTCATACTAACCGCAGCATGAGTGTTGAACGTCCGAATCTATATTATAAAATAATATAGCTCGAGAGTATATGATTAGTACCTGGAATGTACTGAGTATGTAGGATATGCATGATAAATATAATAAGTGGACATTCCTAATCTTAAATGTTGTACTGAATAACATGAAATGATGCAATGACCAAATAGTAAAACATGCAACTGAAACATACAAAAAACTGAAATAACTACCTACAAGGTCATGCCACATATGAGACGAGATTGTGGGAGATACTATAAACAAACATATAACCATGTGAGCTATAACATGGTGTTTGATGTATAATCCCAATCAAAAGGGCCCAATATACCTTGTCAAGGTACAGAGGCTGATCTGAGCTAATGTAGTAGCACGAAGCTAATGTCAATGAAGGACTAAGGATTCAATCATGGTCTGACGGATGAACCTTTTAATCCTATGGTGGAACGAGTTCTGGGATGTAGGGATTGCTACTAAAGGTCTCAGTCTTCAATTGGCGGGTGAGCCTTCATCCCTAGGTTTGCTCGGTGCTAAGTAAAACTCCCAATGGAAACTTTTAATTAACTGATGAAGCAATTTAAACTAATACTACTCTTGTTATTGTTTTTCTCCTTTTTCCTTGTTAATTTGTCATTAGTGGAAAAAATTAGAATTTAAAATGGTGGACGAGATCGAAGAAGCAAAAATAATGAAAGAGAGAGGAACTAATGGGGGAGGGGGGGCATGAGGTGAGTATAGATAGTGGAGGATTACTCTCTTTCTATATTTAATTTACTACGGAATCCAAAATCAGGCAAATTATACAAGCCCATATATTAAGTAATTTCAAATTATTTTAATGGAGAAGGGCCTAAAATGCCCTTAAACTATGTGCTTTGATATGAATTTACCCTCCATCCAACTTATGAGTGTGGGCCGTTAGAAATAAGGGTATTCTGAGCCAAAAGGTGTGGTCGGGGATATTTGGGAGCCTAAAGGTGGATGGAGGGTAATTTTGTACTAGTTCAAATAGTTGAGGGGCATTTTAGGCCCTTCTCCGTAAAAACACTGATTTAAACATGTTAGTTTTTGGACATTAAATAAAAATGTCTAGGGTATTATAGTCTTTGAATTATTTTACTTGCTTAGAAATACTATCTTTTCTACTTTATTATTTAGACTTTATTTACAATTCCAAAAAAATCCACCCTATTCAATTAAATTACAGTTCATATCCTGCCATATATAAAAATGTCATTGAATTGGTGGGGACCACTGAACTTTTTAAATTGATAAGTGCATAAAACATGTGGCTCAAGTCCCCCCTTCTTTTAGTCGAATGATGATGTCTACTCTAATTTCTTCCATTTAATTTCTCACTATATTTTCCATTTTAAAAAATTGAGTTTTTATCAAATTATTTAAACTTAATCAAACGCCTCGAGTCTACACCCTAGACGTGGCAAAAATTTAAGAACCATTTCTGATCCCGAATCGAACCATTGGCCTAGCTGACTACGTAGCGGAAGACTCACTCAATCAATAATAAGCTTAAAAAAGAATTTGATCTCAAAATAAACTCTACTTGAATATCTAAAAGTACTCATTACAATAATTATAATAGTTTGCAAAACATATTGAAAGGAAAGAAAGTATTGAGATACTCCTCGACTCTATTTATCTGTGAAGCCTCTAAAATTTAAGATACGTATCGGGACAAGACCCACGATGCCTCAAAAAATCTAAACTAAAAGTAAATGTGAAGTCCTCCGGAATGCAAGGAGGCTCAAAAAAATTATTTGGAGTGTAGAATGATCTCAACGGAGCACCTGTTGATGATCATTGATACTTGTATTTGCGTCATAAAAAGATGCAGGTGTAATGACATCAGTAAATTTTGATGTATGATTATGTAATATAGCCGAGATGAAATAACTGAAAGAAAGGACTGCAATAGATAATAATGTACTCAAGCTAAATGTAAAGAAATAAAGGAGTTAAATCATTTAAAGCTTTATAAAATACTTTCTCATCTCTGAACTCAACACAATAAGTGATTTATAAAAGTACACTTTAACTCTATTGAGAGATTATCTAACCGAACAACCATCACTATGAGCTACGTGATGATACAACATCTCACCCACGCTGTCAGAACTGTCCTATATTGTGTCAGGGTATAGAACCTCTCGACTAAGTGGATCCACTATCAATAAGGATTCATCTAAAGAGTATGATCTTGTATCCATGGTGACAAGACATGGATTATGAGGATTTTTAGTTCTCTGAACTCATCCTCATATCTGTGCTCAATAATACTCCCAATAATATATATACTCATGTTCAAATGCAAAAAACATACTCTTTCTCTGGTTTGAGATAATTGCTCAAAATATACTCTTAAAAGATGTAACTGCTCTGAAATATCTCTGAACTAATAAATACATTTAGCAATTAAAGTTTCTTTTTTCTCAATGTAACAAAATGATACATTTCAGACTACTTAGTTCCCTTAAGTTTACTCAAAAATTTTCTTTAAAATCTACTGAAACTCTGCTTCACTTTCTCAGAATAAAAAATAGTTTAAAACAAATGCTTATTGTGATTTGATCATTGATGACTCGGAAGGTCATACTACATGAACATTGAGGGCTTATCTAGATGTCATACTGCTTACAAATTTATTGTATACTCGACTGTTATACTAATCATGAATCATAGCTCTCTTCTCAATGTAAAAATATTACTTTTGGAACCATTTGTGTTCCCTTAAACTCTTGCTCAAATCTTGGTTAAAACTCTTTCTTAAACTTCTCTTTACTTTCTCAAAATCTCGGTTTAAAATTAAAATGTTGGCTTTTAAAAAATTCTATAAATCTATAACTCAAAATAGGGTTCATGCTGAAATATAGAAATGAACAACTCAACTCAAGGTTCTCAATAACAATATAGAATAAACTCAGTACTCAGAACTCAAACATACTACTCATCTCAAGAATACTTAATAAATAGGGTTCACGTTGAAATATAGACACGAATGAATCAACTTAAGAATCTCTATGCATAACATATAGCAACTCAACCATTAGGAATAGAACTCAAAACTCAACAACAAGCTTATCTCAAGAATTCTCAAAACAAAGGGTATATCCCTAGATTATTTTTTTACCTATGGAATTGAGATGTAGGGCGTGAGGACGAACTCAGACCATCACTATGAATAGCCTTACATATCTGGAAGAACAAAGTTCTTGACAAAATTGGAAGAACGCTTGAAAACCCTAGATGTTCTCCATTTGGAACCTTTCTCTAATGACTTGAAGTGTTAATGAATGTAAAAGAACTGATTAACACTTTTTAAGCCCTTAACTAGGTGAAAAACGTCCTTGTTTAGGCTTAGAATAGGGGTAAAATGATGTCGTTTAAGTACCAAACGCATATGCGAAAGACCAAAATGACCCGAGCTTAAAAAACTGGTGGAGTGCCATTCAAAGAAGGCTTCATGGACCGTTTAAGGCTCCACGGTTTGTGAAACACTTCACTGGCCGTATAGCCGTCCATGAACCTTCGCCTGTATGACAGGGCCTTACAAAAATAGGTATAAATTTTTACTCCGAACTCAAAATGAGGCAAACTTGGTGGCATTGGAAAGAGCACTCAAAGAATTTCAATTTGATAGGTAATGAGCCACCAAATTTATTATTTGCTCAGAGATATGATCGTTTGAAGTTAACCCATGTAAATTCGGATATTGAAACTCAATTAGTTAGAAAGAAAGATTTCAACTCAACTTTATGCTAGGGGATTCTAGAGACCTTAATTCAATCCAAAATCCTTCACACACTAAAGAATTGACCTTAGCTTCTAATAACAGTTAAGAATAACTTGGTACAATCTTATACGCAAATGAAGAATAGTTTCGGTCTTAATTTAGAAATTTTTGGGGTGTTACAATATCTCCCCATTGGGATCATTCGTTCTCGAATGATGGTTAAGCTTAGCATGAAAGGGAAATGAGTTACTATAACCATCTCTCTAGGCTTTCGAACTTGCCTACTAAGAAAGGCGGAAGTGATTCATACTGAGAGTTTTGAAACTGGACTCGAGCACGCTTGGCATAAAACTCATATAAGATTTGAAGATTACAGGCCATGACATGAAACAAGAGTATGCGGGCACGACGTAAGAATATGACAACTATGCCTTAAGTGATATGACTACTCTTACATACCTCTAAATCAATTTGCTTGCTCTCACTGTCTTAAAGCGTAATCTCTAAAACGCAAGGTGCTAAAAATGAGATGGTTATACTTATCTAAGCAACAATATTTAGGTTTTGTACCTCTTATAGGGAATCTCATCCCAAGAATACTTCTCCTTATAAATGCATTCAACTAACCTTGAGCCCATATCAAAAAACACCTAATGCATCATGCATTTTTCCACATGTTAACAACACCACATTCAAGCCTAGTACTATATGGACTCCTATTATCCAATTCATCTAAGAATTTCTCATTCTCTCATCATCTCTACCAACTTAAATTTCACTCATTACAACTAGGAACTGACTAACTACTCTCACGTAACTATTACTCATAGTAAAACTACATTTATCCTTCCTCCGCTTTGTAACCTTAGACGGAATAAGCACACTACTGCTACAAACAAAAGAAACATCAACCTTCTCCTTTTATCATCACTCAACTACTATCATCAACATCACTCTCTAACTAAAAAGAATCACTGAAAGAGCTTCAGGGCGAAAGATCATAAGCACGATTAATTTGAAAATTTTGATATATAAGAATATGCATGACATAACATTATGTTGCTAGCCATTGAGAGTAAATCATGAATTTGTGAGACTGAGCATACTATGAGACTTGAGTTATTATATTAATATGTTCATATTATGAGGCTGATATCCATAACTTTACAGAGTAAGATTGAGAGCAATGGGTTAAAGACTTTGCCCCTCAGTTTGGGAACTGAGCATAGATGTGAATCTATCTGAAGTGTATGAGCATAAGTCATGAACAAAAATATGATATTAGAGACATCAACATGATGTTGTAACAACTAAACTTTGAGGAATACACTATAGTATGAATGGATCAATATATAACTTTAACTCTTTCTGAACATATTACTATCTGATTCTCAATATTTGACTTGGTTTCTCATCTTATCATCTCCCCCTTAGGTCTGAAGCTGATAATTTAATGTTATGGATCTATTCCATTATCTCTTCTAAACAAGTCAATATTCAATTTATTCTAATACTTAGGAAAGGCTAATCACATGGATACTGAACTCTCCATATGACGGTACAAAGATTCCTTCTAAGACCTCTTTCTCAAATGCTTCTTTTAACCTCTTCGCAATGGTTTATAAAGCCGATTAGTCTAACTCTTAATAGTTTGACTTCTCCTTCTTTGTTTGTTAATACCCCCTTTATAAGCTCATATCTACCCAATTAGAGGAAACTTGAATTATATTTAAGAGGATCATCATTGGCTATATATGATCCCTTCAACCAACCTCTAAAGGGTAATAAATAATGTTTACATCGGCCTACTCTACATTGACATCTTGAAAATACTATCCAGGCACTCATTACAAATAATAAACTTAGTTAGAGCCTCGTCGAACTACATATGATTCTCTGGTACACCTCATATTGTTCTTGCTAATATATTGACTTAGCGACACCTTATTGCTCTCATCTAACGGTCACAATACCACTCTTGTATTACTCACATTCGTTGCAAATTAACACCTTAACTTCTCACCTACTTTATATAAAACCTTTTTGATTTGATCTCAAAACTAACATCATCACCCTCATGTTGCCATCATCTTTTCTTTATCAGGACACTCATCTCAAATTTAAGCTTAGTGTCTAGTACTAAACATGGATATCAATATAATTGCTCTTATACTATACTAACTTACAACAACTAGGTAAAAATAATAAACACTCACTTACTAAGACCTCATGAAAAGTAGGTAAATCCTTATCTACAGTCTACCTACTTATAGATTATCGTCACATTCGTTTACACAACTTAAGCACTATTTACCAACTTACTATACAATATTACTTAATTAGTTCTATAATCCTCTGAATACCATGGGGCTCTCCCTTCAAAAATCATAAGCCTAGCTTAGGTCTATCACCTCATGAATAATCTGCTCTTTTATTCAACACATACACTTGGCCTTCACTAACACAATGGCATTGAAATAAACTCCCTTTTTGTTAAAGTATACTCTAACTCATCCATACTAGTAACTCTTAATCTATCTTCTATCATGAAATCTACACAAACTCATCACTTCTTAGTCTACCAATAAGGGAAACTCCTCATTAATACCTTACTCGGTGCATGACTGCAACAACATAATTTGCCTCATCACTATTCCCCTTTCTTAGATTACTATAACTCTGCATGCATTCTTCTTACTCTAGGAACTTTTACTACTACTGCTTATAACATCATAACTCATACTATCTTTTCGGATGAAAATATTACCCAGTTGTAGAACATACTCCCCTCTTAAACGACATCACCTGAAACAACACTTAGAGAAGAGAGTCTCGGAGTACATCTTGCTTTTAGCTCAAACACATAATTTATATGAATAAGAGTGCATTCTTTCGAATCAAACCACTTTAGCTCACTCATGGCTTCTCTCAAGCCCCTCTACAGTCTCATGACTTTCTGAATACTTTTGCTTAGAGTAACTCGTCGATAAGGATCTGGGCTTTTCTTTTCAACTTCCTTGAGTATGAGGGGTAGTCTAATGGATTTGAGAAATGCACGAGCTAGAATAAGTTCCTTATAACACATTTATATTGTACGATTTAGAGTACGAAAGATGGGGAAATTTTCTTAAATGTCTGTAGTCCCTCATTTATAGGAGCGGGGCCCTTAAAACTATAAATAAGATTCTACTGAAACGGCATCATGACATCCTAGGACACTTGAAATTTGTTCTCATATACCAAGTTTGTCACGCCCTGAGCCTATACCATAGATGTGGCCGGCACTCGAGAACCATTTGTGATCCCCAAGCGAACTCTTCGCCTGGTTGACTACTTAGCGGAAGACTCATTCAAGCAATAAGAGGCTTAAAATAGAATTTGATCTAAAAAAACTCAAATCAAATATCTGAAAGTACTCATTGCAATAATTATAATAGTTTGCAAAACATCTTTAAAGGAAAGAAAGTATTGAGAGACTTCTCGACTCTATCTATCTATGAAGCCTCTAATATTCAAGATAGGTGTCAAGAAAAGACCCACGATGCCTCAAAACAACTAAACTAAAAGGAAATGTGATGTCCTCTGGAATGCAATGAGGCTCACTAAAACTGTATGGAGTGTAGAGTTATCTCAATGGAGCGCCTGTTGATGATCCTAAACACATGTATCTACAAAATAAAAAGATGCAGGTTGAATGACATCTTTACATTTGACTGTACGAGTATGTAATAGAGCCGAGGAAAAATAACTGAAAGAACGGACTGCAATAGATAACAATGTGCCCAAGCTGAATGTAAAAAAATAAAGCACTTAAATAATTAAAAGCTTTAGAAAATAATTTCTCATCTCTAAACTCAACATAATAAGTGAAATATTAAAATACACTTTAACTCTATTGGGAGATTCTTTAAATGACAACTATCACTATGAACTACGTGATGATACAGCGTTTTACCCACGCTTCCAGAACTATCCAATACCGTGCCGGGTTATAGAACCTCTCGACTAAGTGGATCCACGAAGCAATAATGATTCATCTAAAAAGTATGATCCTGTACCCATGTTGGCAAGACATTTGTTTATGAGAATTTTGAGTTGTTTGAGCTCATCCCTATATCGGTGCTCAATACTACCCCCAATAATACATATACTCATACTCAAATGTATAAAACATACTCTTTCTTTGGTTTGAGATAATTGCTCATACTATCCTCTTAAAAGAGGTAACTGCTCTGAAATATCTCTAAACTCATAAACTCGTTCCGAAATCAAAGTTTCTCTTTTCTCAATGTAACAAAATGATATATTTGGGACTACTTAGTTCCCTTAACTTTACTAAAAAATTCTCTTTAAAATCTACTCAAACTCTTCTTTACTTTCTCATAATAAAAAAATAGTTTAAAACAAATTTTTATTGTGATCAATTCATTGATTACTCGGGAAGTTATACTGCATAAAAATGATGGTATATCTAGATGTCATACTTCTTACACATTGATGGCATACTTGACTGACATACTAATCAACAATCATACTTCTCTTCTCAATGAAAAAATATTACTTTTGGAACCATTTGTGTTCCCTTAAACTCTTACTCAAATCTTGGTTAAAACTCTTTCTCAGAATTCTCTTTAATCTCTAAAAAACTCAGTTTAAAACAAAAATGTTGGCTTTAAAAAAAATCTCAAAATAGGGTTCATATTGAAATATAGACATGAACAACTCAACTCAAATATCTCAATAACCATATAGAAAAAACTCAGTACTGAGAATTCAAGAACTCAAAACTCAACGATAATACTCATCTCGAGAATACTCAATTAATAGGGTTGATGCAGAAATATAGACATGAACGAATCAACTCAAGAATCTCAATGCATAACATATAGCAACTCAACAATTAGGAATAGAACTGTAAACTCAAGCACAAGCTCAACTCAAGAATTCTCAAAACCAAGGGTATAACCTTAGATTAAACTTTTACCAGCGGAATTGAGATGTAGGGCGTGAAGATGAACTCAGTCCATCACTATGAATAGCCTTACCAACCTGGAAGAAGAAAGTTCTTGATGAAATTGGAAGAACGCTTGAAAACCCTAGCTTTTCTCCTCTTGGAACCTTTCTCTAATGACTTGAAGTGTTAATGAACGCAAAAGAATTGATTAACACTTTTTAAGCCCTTAACTATGTGAAAACATCGTGGTTTAGGCTTAGAATAGGGGTTAAAATGACGTCATTTAAGTACCTAATGCATAGGAAAAAGAACAAAATGACCCAAGCTTAACAAAACTGATGGAGTGCCCTTCAAGTAAGGCTTCACGGACCGTTTAAGGCTCCACGGTCCATTAAACACCTCACCAGCCGTATAGCCGTCCGTGAATCTTCGCAAGTATGACAAGGCCTTACTAAAACGGGCATAATTTTTTACTTTGAACTCGCAATGAGGCAATCTTAGTGGCATTAGAAAGAGGACTCAAAGACATTTAATTTTCTAGGTAATGGGCCACCTAATTCGTTATTTACTGAGAGATATGACCATTTGAAGTTGTTCCAAGTAAAATCTCGTATTGAAACTCAATCGGTAAGAAAGCTTTCAACTAAACTTTGTGCCAGGGGATTCTAGTGACCTTAATTCAATCAAAAATCCTTCACAAATTAAAGAATTGACCTTAGCATATAAGAACAATTTATAATCACTCGGTACGATATTATACGCAAATGAAGTATGGTTCAGATTGTAACTTATAAATTTTTGGGGTGTTACATTTAATATAGTTAAGTAATTTTAAAAACTAATAATTTATATTAATTAATTTGAATTAAATAAATGTTATACAACTTTTATTTCTCTCTTACGCTAAAAGTAAAATTTTCGTTTTACTACTTTTTTTGGTTGAACTATGTATTCTACTGATTTGTTCTTCTTCTTTTTTTTTTCCAAAAGCCACCTTTTTTTCCAAATGAATAAAATTAATCCACAAAGCCCAATTCAAATAAGCCCATGTCAACTCGGATTAGGGAACAAAACAAATAAAAAGGAAATAGAATGACACAACACTGCAGAAAATTTGAAAATACAAAATGGAAAAGTTGTGCCCAGAAGTTGCACCATCCATCGGCTCCATCAAATCTTTGTGAGAAAGCCAATCTCTGCGCAAAACTGTAGCTTCTACCATGTAATGATTGTTGTAACAAACCTGAATTCTCAACACAAATACTCAAACATTATGTCATAACATAGCCAAATTTACAATGGCGACACTTAAACTCTTAAATTAAAATGAAAGTAACAAGTAACTATGGAAAGAGATGACGAATGGGGATGAGAAGTTTAGACTTTCAGAAAGAAGATGAGAGGATTAGACAGTTTCTTCACAATACGCATAACCTTTTTTCTAACTTCTCTTCCTTTTAAATTAGTCACTAATTGGGACCGAATCCGAAATCAACCTTTTTGGTCCAATAATTGATTTTGTGACGTCAAATTTCATGTCGAGCTGGGGTTGATTCATAAGAATACTCCTGTCCCCAATAAGAACCTTATACTCAAGGTTCAAGGCAATAACAATGGCAATATCATGATGAAGGTAAACCAATCTTCTCTATCAAGGAAATCAATCAAACAGGTGATGTTTGCAACCTTTTAAACCTACAGTTACTCCATCTATGGCTTCCATTGAAAATCATCTTCAACAAAAATTTTGGTAGGGATAGGCAGAAGTTCCAAACAACCAACTGAAAGGTAGGTATACACGTCCTCCAACCTTTCCTTCTACACATGTAATGGAAGTTCTAACATCTCAGAAGGGACCTCGAGATTGTCTATAGGGTTTGGCCTGTCCTTGTTCAAAGCAGATATAATGTCTGGCTTTGTTACCTCCTCTATTTCACACTTATCGGCCAAAGACGCAGTCAAATCTAAAGGTTCTTGAGTGTCATCAAAATTTTGGAAGCAAGTAGACAGAATATTCTGAATGTTATCTAGGTGACCACGCATACGAGTAAAATTCTCATCCATTTGTAGAAATAGAACAATAACGGGAGACAATTCAAGTTCTATAACAGTTTGCTTGCTATAATAGCAAGAAAATTTCTGTGTCAAATTATTCCAATCACAGAACTGCTTATTGCAATACAACCAATTAAATCAAGCAAGAACTTCTCTGCCAAAGTAAAGGTAAAGAAGAGATAACAATACATTCTTAGAAAAGCCATAGAAATGGAAATACCTCTCTGCCTGATAAACCCATACTGTTGGATCGGAAACACCGCTAAAGCGATCCAACACATACTCGTTATCCATGGAGTACAAGAAATGAAAGAACCAATGTAACAAACCCAAATTCTTAACACAAATACTCAAACATTATATCATAAGATAGCCAAATTTACAATGGTAACACTTAAACTCTTGAATTACAATGAAAGTAAGAAGTAACTAAGGAAAGAGATGAAGTATGGGGATGAGTAGTTTAGACTTTAAGAAAGAAGATGAGAGGATCAAACAGTTTCTTCTCAATATGCATAACCTCATTTCTAACTTCTCTTCCTCTTAAATTAGCCGCTAATTTGGACTGGATCCCAAATCAACCTTTTTTGCCCAATAACTGATTTTGTGACATCAAAGTTCATGTCGGGCTGGGGTTGATTGATAACAATTGTTCAATGAAAAAGATCCCACATATGTTTTTTTTGTTTCACTCTATACATAAAAGTTCTCGCTGATGTCATGTACTCGATTCCATCAAAGACTTCTTCGACACGATGATGGTAATAAATCTTCTTTTGATCTTTCATTATTATAACCTTAGTAACAACTAGGATGACGATAATAAAGAATGTTGATAACCAATTCACTATTTGCTCTTTTCAATAGATTGAGCCAAAAAAAGCTAATACCATTGTTAAAAAAAGTGGTTCATACGAATTAAACATCAAGACATTCCTGGTACGAACCATCAAATTTCCCTCTCGATAGATTTAAATTTTTAACTCAAACCTAATACATGAGACAACTGCTCATTTATATCCATGACTAGAATGTATTGATCTTGTTGATGTAGCTGGTAGTTGTTGTATCTTGAATGCCAAAATTACAATTTTGGCATTTTTGTATCCTGACGTTTGCAATCTGATTTTTATCAAATTGTATAGTATTCTTTCCTTCTGCTTGCAACTCTTGTAGACTATGAAAGATTAAAGTACCTACAAAATATACATCTAAGTTAGTTAAATAGTCTGTTCACTTATTCTCCATTCCATAAATATGCTTCACATAAATAGTTGCCTTCTCATTAAAAATTTTTGGTACTAGATCTCAAAAGAAATACCTCAACTACCTCCAAAACTCCATCTAGTACATTCTTCATAATTAATGGATCAATATCTACCACCACTTGAGTCTTTCCATTATTGAAGCAACACTCCGTACCTACTTTAATTGCTCTTGCTTAAGCTATTAAACTTGTGTCTTTAGTTAATTTCCTAGCTTCAACATGTATCAAATTCCCTTCCCAATTCCTTATACAAAAACCAATTGCACTAGGCCCTGATTTCCCTTTTGAAAGTTCATTACAGTTGCATTTGAAGGTGTCTCTTTGTTTTTCACCAAACTACAATCTTGTGGATGATTAGAGGTATATACTCTTCTAAATTTTGCACTATCAGGGGCCATTGCCTAGGTAGATACTTCAACAATGGATACCTTGGTCTACCCAATATATTGAAACCCCTGCTTGTTTCAAAAATCAGATTGCTAACTGTCTGGCTTTCATCTTGACCTATAACATTTCTTCTTCTTTAAATAGGCCTCAAAATAAAAGCAGGAATAGTGTTGTGCAGTGGTTTTAGCTTAGTTTGGGAATCCACTTCCCACTAATTTTTAACTTTCACTTGAAGTTGTTGCAATGGAATTTGATTTACACATCCTCATAGTGCTAGTACAAGTAAAAACAACTGTTGGAATGTTTCAGATGCATTTTCATTGCAATACCAACACCTCACATCATTTACTACTCCCATTTTTATCAACTCTTCTCCGGTATGCAGTCTCTTTTTTAACATCTGAATAATGAAAAAAAGACCTTAAAGGTTATGAACCTGACCCACCTGAGTAACACCCAGACTAACCCCCTGTGGGAGAACTAACAAACTACTCACAAACATTCTAATATACAATCAAAGTAAGCAATTACAAATATTTTTAAAACAGTGTCTAATTAAATCAGGTTTATAAATAAGAAAACCATATTCATCAACAAATGCAGAAGTAACACCCTAGAAATTGAAAGTCGCAGTACCAAAACTCTAACTAATAAGGGGATACAACCCCAAAACAAGAAAAATATAAATCTAGAATGTCTGAATCTGAAAAAATAGACTAAGAAAATAACGAGGAATCCATAGCATCCTGGAGGAAGTGGCTCACCCTTGAATTTAGATAACTGAGGTCTTACAGTTGAAGTTATGAAGCATCCACCTAAATATGTCATCTACTCAACATATAAAGAAAAAGTGCAATATCCATACACAACCACAGTGTACTAGAAGGATCATCGGCTAGTTCCAGTTATGTGAAATATGAACAAGGACCTACAACTTAGTAACAGAGATAACACACAATTAAAACACAAGTACAACACAACCCAGACTCCCAATCCTCACCCTAAATTGATATGCACAATAACATAAACCATCACAGCACAACAAGCCATTCTAGTTCTCTTATGGAACCCACCCACACAAATTGTTATTGTACCGATGTGGTGCCCTATGCCATTGTTAGTGTACCGCATATTACCCATTCCCATTGTTAATATACCAGCGTGGTACATATTCTCATTATACCAAATTGGTACCCATTCCAACTATTAGTGTATCATCATGGTACCCATTCTAACAAACAAGCACACAACACAATTACTACCACAATGAATAAAAATCACCCATGTACATTCAAGCAACACATTCATTCTATGCAATTGACAACATGATTTTTTTTCACATCATGTAGTTTTCTTATTCCCCTAATATATCATGTATGCAGTACTAGCGAGGCAGTAACAAGCACATATAACTGAAACGGGAAAACATCAACCATCACCTACCTCGAAACAAGCCTAAATGCTCTAAAGGACTTGAATTTTTTGCTTTTGGAATGCCTTGATTTTTTCCTGGTCTACGACAATTACAAAATAGCATAATCAATAACCAATGGCCTAATTAAACTCGGATTATTACTTCAATCCTACCCATAGGCCCATTTCATGATCATTCTACCCAACTAGGGCTTTTCTCATTATTAATTCAAGTCAAAACCGTCCCCTAAGAGTAACACCCTAGATTCTATGGCTTAAGAATAAAATTACAACTTAGGAGAGTAATCAACTGACCTTTACCGACGAAATTGATGGAAAACTGAGAAATGTTTCCCTATATTGCTCTTCCTTTTCCCAAGAAGGAAGTAGCAAAAGATAAAAGGTTTTGGGACTTTTATGAACAAAAACCCAACAAACTCCGTTACAGAGGCTTGACCCGCTATTGCGACATTGCCATAGTAGTCCACCAGTTATAGTAGAAATTAATTTACCCCAATATAGAGGTGTAATACTCACTATAATGGGTTGCGCAGAGGCAGAGACCCAGAAATCCTCCCCAAAGCCCCTATTTTTCCATAGAGCTACGAACCTTGACGTTCTATACTAACCCCTTCATGTCAATTGTGATATTGGGAGGTCTACATACATGAATTCACTTATGGAACGCCCTATGGATTCCTTAACACCTTAGCTACTAAAAAACATGATCCAATCTTGGACATACCACCCAATCCACTCCCGAATTACCCTAGGCCACACCTCACTCAAATTTCTCCCGAGACTGGCCTAGCCTAAGATTTTCAACTCAATATTAAAAAACATTTCTGGACTAATTCTTTCACCTTTGGTCTACCCAAAATGACCGTAAATAACCATTACAATAGATGCCAATTTACGCATCCCTCATCTCCGAGTTATCAAATGAGAAGACTGGGCTGAATAAAAAAGAGAGTAGTACTTGAATCCTCAAACAAGTGAGGGTACTCGTCCGCATATCCCTCTCGGTTTCACATGTTGCTTCCTCAATCAAATGATTTTTTGACCCAATTCTTTCACCATTATTCTGCTCATAATGACTGAAAAGGATCGTTACACTAATCTTACTTCTAAATATGATCTAACATAAAAATATAATGTAGTTAATGTAGTCTATAAGGCACTTCTTATGTTGCACAAGGCTCTACTCGCTAACAGAACTACAGAATGGTTACATGAACACCTACCCCTATTAATCAAAAACAATAATCAAGCTTCCATTGAGTATAAGAATAAGAAAAAATAGCAGAATAATTCAATGAACCCAAAATGAAGTAATGTCACTCTAGAAATAGAGCGCTGAAAAGATTAATACAACAAATATTAGTCAATGATGTAAAATAGAAGATGTTGCTACTAAAGGAGCCTTCAAGTCGAAAACAAAGGGGACACTATACTTGTTGATATAAAATTTAGGGTATGCCTCTACCACTTCAATCTCTCTCCATCATGTTGAATAACATACTCTATAAGTGTATAGTATCTAATTAATTACCATTGACACGACTCTGTTGCGAAGACATTACCTGTAAAAGAACAAAAAAATGATATCATTGGTAATTACTTAGAAATTATAAATCGTACAAAGTATGTTACTGAATAAGAGGGAGAGAAAGATAGAAGTGGTAGTGTTCCATCCTAAATTTTTCGTCAGCAAGAGTAATGTCCTATTTGTTGTTGTTGCTCCCAATTGCACACGCAAGTGTACGTGGTCACACAGGTAATATGGTGTCTCTAAAAGAGATGAATTATCAAACCCAAAAGACTTGTCAATTAACTATTTTACTGAATTATACTAGCCTAATTATTTATTCAGGTTTGCCAAGAGAGTTTAATTTATATTTAACTACTAAGAATGCAAGAATGAAATAATAAAATTACTTACAGTGACAGAGACAAATCAAGAGCTGCAGCATGCTTAAGATTTCATGTATCACATCTCATGCATGAATTAAATATTGTTATCAAATTACTGATTTACAGGGTTGATTTGATGACCATGATCTCTCAACCTCTAACCGCCTACTCCAACTAGCTGCCTAACTACATTGTTGAGCGGGGATAGGCAGTCCTAAATGGTGAGCATTTATATTTTATCATGTTTCTTAACCAAGCTTGGTGTTCATCCGGGCGTCACTTCTAAACACAAATCTAATCAAGTGATTGCAAGTTAGATCAAGCTCTTTGTATTCTTTGGTCTATCTACCTTTTCGTCTCTCGAATCAAAGAATAGACAAGATATTTATCTCTATGGTGATCAACCATGAATTCTAAAATAAGAAGAAAAAAAAAATTAAGTGATAACCAACATTAATTAAAAACAATTGATTTTCAAAAATTACATGTAGTCGTAGCCCCAGAACAAGAAGTTTTAGCTACTAATACCTAAGAAAAGAAGAAGAAGAAAAGAATCTTAAAAAGTATTGACAACTTTTTCTTACAAAGTAAATCTACGTATCCCCCTTCTAATAAGTATTCTCATGGGCTATTTATAGATGTACAAAACCCTAAATAAAATAACTGAGTCCAAAATAAATTAGGAACCCAAAACCAAACAGAATCAGATTTCCTCATTGTACAGTAGCCGACTCCAACCACCTCAACATAATTTGCAATTGTTCAATTGCTGCCACGTGACAACTGGCAGAAAGATTTCTTTGGATTTCGCTGCAATGCACTTCATATGTTTATACATTATTATATTAAATTTAATCCATTAAGCTGCCAACTTGATTTCCTTGTATAATCTTCCATCTTTAATTCGGTTTAGCTCCAAACTTTTTCAACCTTCCACCAATTTACTCCTACAAATAAAATATACTATTTAGCACAATCCATAAAATTCATGCTCAAAAATAACAAATACAAATAATAAATTTGAGACAAATAATGATAAGAAAATATATTTTTTGCCTCACATCAACACGCCACACTTTAAATTTTGCTCGTCCTCGAGCAGACATTAAAGCTCATCTAAAAAAATCATACTTAGGAACGCCATTACTTTGGTTGATACAAACAATTAGGTCATATTCAAATTTCAAACCATCAAGTACAATTCCTGCTCATTATGCAAGATATACAAATAATCAACAAACCTCTAACCTCCTCACCTCATAGAAGGACTTTGAACTCATCAAATTTAAGTTTTCTCACCTACTCCCATCAAAGAAAGTTAATAAAATCACCTATCCATCTTTAAACAAGTGCCCTCAGAAGAAGAAATATTCCACACACTCAATTCAAAAGATTGAATATAAATTAAGGACTTCACATCAAAGAACAACTCTCACCCTTACAAATAAAATTGACATGTATGCACAAAGAACCATATGCTTGCCCATTAGGTATATCTCCACTAATTAAGCATGCTCGAATAGAATCAAATAGGACTTTAACGGGTTGTAATATAGGCTAAGGGACGGCTAGGAAAACTATATAATAGTGACTTACACTTCCTTAAGCTATTTGCAATTTTAGACTTCATCACCCATTATCTTCTTTGCTTTATTTTCAGCCCGCTCTTCAACAATTATTTCACGAGTAATTCTTATCATCTAAAGAATGCTTCAATCATTTTTTTCTTTCACAATAATATTTTTTTTTGTTTTCTCAAAGAATTTTTTTTCCCATTTTTTTCTTTTTCATGTCACATTCTTTCGAAGAGGGCTTTTTCATCACTTTGTAGCTATCATTGATTTCTTTTTTTCCCTCAACCATCCCTTTTCTTCAAATTTACCAATTATAATCAGTCTATGCTACAGTGCTCAACGAATCAAGGTGCAAAAACTAGGGATTCAACAAAATAGTTAAGGGCAAATTATGGCTACCAACAAAAGGCTACAAGCTCAAAAGAGCTAACTAGTGATACAATATCTAAAAAGGTTAAAATTTACAAGACAAATAAAAAGAAGCCTATTATCATCTCCTAAACAAAGCAACACTTTTTATTTCTCTTCAATAACATGCAGGGTAAGTTCTAGACTAAGATGCAAAACATAGAATAAAAAAATTCTCACCACACATGGCACAAGTATCAATCAAGATGGATCAATTCCACTTCTAACAGAGACAGGGTCACAACAAACTAAAAAATAAAATAAGCTATTTACAAAGTCACAACCATGAACCTCAGTGTCAAAGAGTTTATAATTTCATTAGGGAATCAAGCATTCACAATAAAGTATTACTCTAAATTAGGCTTAAATAGCAAGTATCAAACAAGTCAAAAGGGTCTTTTCTTTCATTTTCATGAAAAATAAAAACAAAAAGAAAAATTTACTCCTTGCCGGTTCAAAAGGACTATCCTTAGGAAAAGAATCGGAAACAAAAGCCAAGGAACCCATCCTAAAAAATAAAAGACTCAATAAAACAGTAAAAACTAGGAATTCATTCCTCCACCCCACACTTAAAAAAGATTCTATGTCCCCAAAGCATCAAATAAATTTAAAACAAGAGTTAGGAAAACTCCCTCAGGCCTCTAGGCTTAGCTAGTAGCAGAATCTCTAAATTTTCACCAAGGGTCGTATGCAAGTTAGATCAAGTTCTTTGTATTCTTTAGTCTATCTACCTCTTCATCTCTCGAGTCTAAGAATAGACAAGATATTTATCTCTGTGGTGATCAAGCATAAATACTAAAATAAGAATACAAAAGTAATTTAAGCGATAACTAACATTAATTCAAAACAATCGATGTTCAACAATTACATGTAGTCGTTGCCCCAGAACAAGGGTCTTTAGGTACAAATTTTACCTAAGAAAAGAAGAAGAAGAAAAGAACCCTAAAAAGTATTGACAAATTTTCCTTACAACGTATCTCTAAGTATCCTACTTCTAATAATTATTCTCATGGGCTATTTATAGATGTACAAAACCCTAAATAAAATAACTGAGTCTAAAACAAATTAGGAACCCAAAACCAAATGGAATCGGATTTCCTCATTGTACAGTACCCGACTCCAACCGCCTCAACATAATCTGCAATTGTTCACTTGCTGCCACGTGGCAACTGGCAGCAAGATTTCTTTGGATTTCGCTGCAATATGCACTTTATATGTTTATACATTATTATATTAAATTTAATCCATTAAGCTGTCTGCTTGATTTCCTTCTAAAATCTTCCATCTTGAAGTCGTTTTAGATCCAAACTTCTTCAACTTTACACCAATTTACTCCTACAAATAAAATATACTATTTAGCAAAATCCATAAAATTCATGCTTAAAAAGGACAAATACAATCAATAAATGTGAGACAAATAATGATAAGAAAATATATTTTTTGCATCACATCATTGTCGATTTGAAGCCTCCTTTAGCAGCAACATCTTATATTTCACATCGTTGACTGATATTTGCTGTATTAATATTTTTAGTAATCTATTGTTGGGGCTAACAGGACATCATTTTCGATTCATTGAGTTAAGCTGCTACTTTTTCTTATTCTTATATTTATTCGAAGAAAAATATTAATTCCCGATGGATGGGGTACTTATTCATGTAATGTTTTTGTAGTTCTGTTAACAAGTTGAGCCTTGTGTAAGATGAGAAGTGCCTTGTAGACTACTTTAACTACATTATATTTTGATGTTCAATCATAATTAGAAGCAATATTACTCAAAGTATTGTTCTATTAGGCAAAATACTATATAGTCCAAAAGAGATATTTTAGAAAACATACTATGTTGTTCCCATTTTGCAGTAACTTCTATGTCATCATAATTTTAAAAATAATGCAGGTTTTATTCTTGTACTTAGTTCACGAAGGGTGTTGTTGAGTCGATGCATTCATTTTATCATGGACCATGGAGGTACTAGAAATACGTTCCATGGAACATTGGGAGATCCATGAATTCATTTTCATATTTAACTGTCAATCACCATACATCCTAAGTGTTATAATTCATTTTCATATTTAACTGTCAATCACCATAATGTTATCATACAATCCCTTGTTTACAATTGTTGGTGATTTGGGGACAAATGAACAACTGCAATATCTGTTATGTTAGTTGTTTTACTTTATTTAATTTGATGTAAAGCATATGAATTGTCTATCTTAATCAAGTGTTTAATAACACCTTGGTCTCAAACCAGTTATTCGTTCTCAATGCAGTACATATTTTTTGTGTATATTTGTTTAAACATAAATACTTCTTATTGGATCATTTTATCAGTCAAACAAATTAATTATATGTAGATGAAGTGTACATGGTCAGTCGAGCATGAGGCAAAGGGTTGAGAATATTTGTTTAGAAAATGTGCTAAAAGGTTGAGTGATTTTCTTCGGTATGGTCGACAACGTGGTAATAGGCCATCTGGGATTAGTGATGATATATGGCCTACAGTAAATGAGTATTGGGCCTCTCCGTAGTATTTGATTAGGGAGGCAGAATACTCATTTAGTTTAGGCCATTTATGCTCACTAATCCAAGATGGCCTATTACCATATTCTCTATCATATTGAAGCAAATCACTCAACGTTTTAGCACATTTCTTAAAAAATGATGTTATTGTACCTTTGCCTCATGCTCGACTGACCACGCACACTTTATCTACGTATAATTAATTTGTTAAATTGATTAAATGATCCAATAAGAATTGTTTCTCTTTAAACAATATATACATCACAAATATGTACTGTATTGAGATTGAACCACTTGTTTGACACTAGCTAAGGCAATATAAAACCGTCATGACTTGAGACTACCCCCTAGTCGTAACACGGTGCTTAGAACCACAACTGACCCCAAGCTAACCTATGAAGTTGCATAACACTAGGATTTAACATAAACAATAGCTGATGCACTGATGTGGAAGCTACATTTGAAATAGTCTATTAAAAATCAAATATTAAATAGACAAATATCTCAATAAACATAAGTTGAAAGTAATGTGATTGTTTGAAAGCCTCTAATGAGGTGCAAGCAAATGCCCCTAGCTAACTATAGTTGTGTAAAAACTTAAATAATATAAATTGAATGAAATATAAAGGTCTTCATCGAAAGATGAGGACTCACCAATAAATACTACGGAGCTGATCTGAAGTCGCACTAATCGTGACCTTGGTGTTGAGTGTCCGACCGTATATTATCAACAATATAGCGCAAGAGTATGCGGTCAATACTTTGAATGTACTTAGTATGCAAGATATGCATAATAAACATAATAACTTGACATGATGAACCTGAAATGTTGTACTGGATAACATGAACTGATGCAATGACCAAAGTAAGAACAACATGCAACTGAAAAGTAATGAACTGAAATAAAAAAATTTTATAAATCTTTAGTTGCCTTGAAGAATAAGCTATGACCTTACTATGTTGCATCAAAGCATAGCTATGGCCACCATTGGAAGAATCACAATACCACAAATACATCTGAACACTCTGGTTGAGTCAAAATTGGTGCTATTTAGTAAGCCGAGTCTTCAACTCCTGAAAATTCTTCTCACAAGCTTCGGACCACTAAGTTATACCTTCTTTTGAGTCAATCAATACAAAGTAGAAGAAATAGAGGAAAACCCTTCAACAAATTATTTGAAATAACTAGTTAAACCCAAGAAAATCCTAATATATGTAGGAAAAAGGGTTCTAGACCAATTCTTAACTACTTTGGTCTTTTGATTATCAACGTGAATGCCTTCTGCTGTACTATATGACCAAGGAATTCTACTGATCACAACCAAAATTTACAATTTCTAAACTTAGCAAACAATTAGTGCTCCTTATGAATCTGCAAGACAATCCTCAAATGACCTACATGCTCATCCTTACTATGAGAATAATGAAGAATGTCATATATGAAGACAATGATGAACATATCAAAATACTGTTTGAGCACCCTGTTCATCAAGTCTATAAAATATGTTGGAGCATCCTTTAGTCCAAACAACAGAATAACAAAGTCATAGTGACCATATAGAGTCCTAAAGGCTATCTTCGGAATGTCAGATTCTCTGACTCTTAGATGGTGATATCCTGATTTAAGGTCAGTCTTATTGACACCCTAAAATTGGTCGAACATGTAATTAGTCCAGGGGATGGGATACTTATTCTTGATTATAACCTTGTTCAGCTGACGATAATAGATGCACATTCTTAGGGAACATGAAGAGAACAAGAGCACCCTATGGAGAAATGTTAGGTCTGATTACACCTTTATCTAGAATGTCCTTTAGCCGATCTTTCAACTTCTTAAACTCAAGTGGAGCAATTATGGAAAGATGAATAGATATTTGTTTGGTATCTGGAAGAAAGATTATTTAGAAATTAATTTCCCTTTCGGAGGGACTCTGGGAAAATCCTATAAAAATAATTCTAGAAATTTGTTTACCACTAGAACTAACTAAAGGGTTGGGGTTTTAAAAATGGAATGCTTAACCCGAACTATATGGTAGATCCAACCCTTAAATATAGCCTTTCTTTCCTTAAGGTATGAAACAAACAACCTATAGGTGTTGAAGTACTACCATTCCATTCTATGCCTGGTTTATTAGGAAACTCAAATTTAATGACTCTGGTTCTAAAGTCGGCTGAGGCATAACAAGAGTGTAACAAGTCCACACAAAGAATGATATCGAAATCAAGCATGTCTAACTTTACTAGATCGACTGAGGTGACTTTTTGAAAAATTGAGACTGTATAATTTTTGTATACCCATTTAGCTAAGATTGTCTCACCAACAGGAATAGAGACTTAGAAGGGTTCTAATAGGCTTTGGGGACTAGTATTAAAATTTAATGGAATATAAGAAATCACAAAAGAAAGTGTAGCTCCTAGATGTAACAATGTATAAACATCAAACTAAAAGACACCTAATATATCGCTAACAACATCAAGGAAACCCCCTCTATCCCATTGAGTCAGCAGAGCAGAGAACCAGTTTTGTTGTTGTCCTCCACTAGTGCTAGAAGAGGTACCCTACTGAGTTGGGTGACTTGCTAGAGCTGTTGAATCGTTTGGCTGAGTCTTCTGATGAACGTTCTTTCCCCTAACTGAGGCAAATGGGAAATCCCTCAATCTATTACCGGTCTTGCCACACCTAAAATAACTACAACTATTGGCCATGCACTCCCCAAGGTGAATCATACCACACTTCTTACAAGTTAGAAAAGTGCGACTATTCGTGATACTGGCATGTGACCATTGACACTGGTGTACTAGCAGAGAATTGGGCTAGACTTGAATACTTCTGGAGAAATTGGGAGCGATTGCCACCACCTAATTTCTGTTGAGAGTAGTCCACAATGTATGTTCTAGCATTCTTGTTATCCCTAGCACTCACCTTAACCTTTTCTTCTTTAATTTGCTTAACATGAGTCATCAATCGGGAGATGTCCATATCCTTAATCAACAATGTGGTCCAATACGTATTAACCACCATCTTAGAAACACCATAAAAAATCTTACTCATAAGGGCCCTAGAGTCAGCAATCATAGTTAGAGCATACTTAGAGAGTTGAGTGAACTTCAAAGAGTACTCTTTTACAATCATGTTATCATGTTGATGAATTCCTGGAGCTTAGCTTCCCTCAACTCAAGCGGAAAGAACTTGTCCATAAATGCAGCCTCAAACTTATCCAGTCCATTAGGCATGCATTAATAAACCTATCTTCCTTCCATTTTTCTACAAACTCTGAGTCACTCCCTTTGACTATAAGCAGTTAAATCTGTAGTCTCAAGTGGATTAACACCTATAATATGATTAATATTTTCGATGACCTCAATTAATTATTGCGGATCCTTCGCCCCCTTAGAACCATAAACTCTAGAGGATTCACCCGAGTGAAGTCTCAGACCCTTGCTGATGTGGTATTCCCATTTGAGTTAACCTGAGAAACAACATGTTGATTGACTTGAGCAGCCATAGCCTGAGCTAACACCTTGAAAGTAGCTTTGAACTCGGTATGAGACATTGGCTAATTTTCAGAGGGTCTGCTGGTGCTTGTTGACCTTCATTCCTATTCTTCTTGACATAAGTTTTTCAGGGATGCATGATTTTGTAAACGCGTAGAGCACAAATCGGAAGGAAATTATATAGAGTTGAACAATATCGCACAAATGAGCATATGAAAGAAGTGAATTATTTTCTAAATTTTTTCATAGCATCTCATTCATAGATGTGCCATGCTTCACACCCATGAATAACACTCTACTTAACATGACTTTAATACACCATAGGACGTCTTAAACCTGATGCTCTGATACCAAATTGATCAAGACCTGAGACTATTCTTGGTCGTAACATGGTGCTTAGGGCCACAAGTGAATCCAAGCTAACCTATGGTCTAGCATAGCACTACGATTTAACTAAAATAATAACTGATATGATGATGCAAAAGATAAATCTAAAATAGTCTTTTAAAATACAAACATTAAATAAACAAATATTTGAATAAATATAAGTGGCAACTAATGTGACTCTCTGGAAGCCTCTACTAAGATTATTTGCTAGTACAAACCCCTAGCTAACTCCAACTATGTGAATTCTGAAATAATAACAACTGAATGAAATATAAAGGTTGTCCTCAAAAGATAAGGACTGACCAATAAATACTACGTGGCTGATTTGAAGTCATACTAACAACAACCTAAGTGCTGAGCGTTCAAACCAATATTATCAAAAAATATAGCATGAGAGTATGTGGTAAGTACTTTGAATGTATTGAGTATCGAGGATATACATGATAAACATAATAAATGAACATGTTGGACCTGAAATATTGTAACAAATAACATGAACTGATGCAATGACCAAGTAAGAAGAACATGCAATTGAAAAGTACTGAACTGAAATAATTGAATACATGGTCATGCATTAACTGGGTCTGAACTGCGGGTCTTCTAATAATGACATATAACCATATGAGCTAAAATGGAGTGTGATATATAATCCCCATATAAAGGGCCTAGTATATTTTGGCAGAGTATAAAGGTTGATCTAAGGTAATATGGTACCACTAAGCTAATGTCTATAAAAGCCTGAGGAGTCAGTCTTGGTCTCACGAGAGACCCTTATAATCCTCCGGTGGCACGTAGTATCGGGATTTAGTGATCGCTACTAAAGGTCTCAGTCCTAACTCACGGGTGACCCTTAATCCCTAGGTTCACTTGGTGCTAAGTATAAGTCCTAACAAAAATATGCTAATTAACTTACAAAGTAATTTTACTACAAAATACTGAATTATACTAATAAACTTGTAACAACAGAGTAGATCATGAATTGTGATAAAAATATATAATATCTGAGAGACACTTTCTCTAAAAGCATCTTAAATTCCAAAAAATGATAATCTGAGATGACGTTATATCTATACATAGGTTTTAGGAAATTACTATATATGGAAACATATAATTTAAACTATTCATGAGAAAGAATAAGAGAGCAATGAAGAAGCATGTTTTTCATAAAACCTTAACTGTTATAGAAATCATGGAGTGTAATTTGGATTTCTTTGAAACTTAATGGGTGAAAGAATGCCCATTGATGAAATCTCACATACTTGGAAATAAGACACTAGCTTGAATCTTGAACTGGAGCTTGAAGGTGAAGAACTCTAGTTCTTGCTTGAGAGTAAGCTTGAGTGTAATAATTTTGACTTTTGAGTGTTAGGCATGAATGAGGAGGTTTTAGTTTACTAAATTCCTATTAATCCCACTTAGGATAGGCTAAAACGGCATAGAATAGGGAATAGAAGAGCAGAAAAAGACCAAAAAAACCATGAAAGAAATCTGACATCGATAGCTTCCATGAGACCATTTTGATCTACGGGCTGTAGATACCTTTCGTAGAAATCAGACCTAAGTTGAGAGTTTCTAAACTTTCATTTCGGGTCCTATTTACGGCCCATAGTTCAAACTATAGGCCATAAACTCGATTCACAAAACTCAGGAATATTCTAGATATCAAGAATTGGTTCACGAGCTAAATCCATGGTCTGTAAAAGGATTTCTGACTCGTAGACTAGACTTGTAGAAATCAGGCTGAAATAATTAGTTTCTGAAGTTGATCTATGGATCTCAACTACGATCCATGGTTCGTTCTATGACCATAAATTTTGTCCGTAAAAATCCAAGTTTGTCTACAGACTTGGATTTTTGAATTTTAAGGACTTGACCTGAACGTGAAGTATCTGGGGTTTTGCGATATCTCTCCCTTGAGAATATTTGTCCTCAAATGGAGTTTAAACAAGCAGAAAAGAGTAGGGAAAATCTGTAATCCCAAGATTGAAAATTAATACTTAAAAATGATAGAGTGACTAACTCAAACTAAAACACGAAGATTGATCTGATTTCAAGAACATATATGAATACTTCTATGATATGAAAATAACTAAAAGAAATAAACCTAAAAGGTGTACTATGGAGGAACTACGACCTCACACTAGAGTTGTATCAGAAGGAAAGAGGTTGGGTACTTTGCCATTATGTCTGCTTGTGCTTCCCAAGTAGCTCCTTCAACTAATTGATTCCCCCAAAGGACTTTTACTGAAACAACTTCCATATTTCCCAACATACGAACCTGACAGTCAAGATTTTCAACTAGGACCTCTTTGTAAGAGAGACTATCATTCAAACCAACACTATAACGGCACAACTCTAGTCGGATCACCAATGCACTTCTTCATCAAGGACACATGAAACACTGGATGCATTGATGCCAACTCTGCAGCTAAATCTAGCTCATAGCCACATTACCAAAGGGCCTCAAAATCTGGTAAAGAGCTACATAACGGGGACTAAGCTTTCATTTCTTGCCAAACCTCTTCACCCCTTTCATTGTGAAATTTTCAGATATGCCCAATCATCAATATCAAACTCAAGTTCTCTTCTCTACACATCTTCATATGATTTTTGTCTACTCTAATCCGTTCTCAACCTTTCTCTAGTAAGTTGAACTTTCTCTATAGCCTCATGAACTTATTCAGGCTCTATCAAGGCCACTTCACCAACCTCTAACCACCCTATACCAACCTCAAGTAACCTAATAGGAGACATATACGTCTTACCGTACAACACCTCAAATGGAGCCATCTAAATGCAGGAGTGGTAACTGTTATTATAGGCAAATTCGATCAAAGTAAAATGATCATCCTAATTCCCTTAAAAGTATACCGCAAAAGCTCTCAACATATCCTCCAAGTTATGAATAGTGTGCTCAGCCTGACCATCTATCTGTAGGTATAAAGCTCTGCTACGCTTAACATGAAACCAAGACCATTTTGAAATAATTTCAAAAACTGAGATATGAATTGACTACCCCTATCTGAGATGATGGATAAGGGAATTCCATGAAATTTCACCAATTCCTAGATGTAAATACTAGCATAATATTTGGTTGAACAAGAGGTATAATCGGTAGGAAGTGCTCATACTTAGTAATCCAATCTAATACAACCCATATGAAACCATATTGTCGATGCGTTTGAGGCAAACCTTTGATAAAGTCCATATTCAAATCCTCCTACTTCCAAGTAGGAATGTTGATATCCTAAGCCATACCTTAAGGTTTCTGATGTTCCCTTTCCTTGTTGGAAATTTGGACACTTAGCCACAAATCTGCAATATTCTTCTTCATACCATTCCACCAATTGACTTCCTGTAGGTCACAGTACATCTTAGTGACTCCTGGGTGAATAGAATATCAAGAACTGTGGGCTTCTAATGGAATGTGTTGCCTTAATCCATCAGTATCTGCAACACACAAACAAGCCTTGTAATGAAGCACACCATTACCCTTTTAGATAAAACATCCATAGTCTTTTTAAGGATTGTTTCCTTTAGTTCAACTAATTTTCAATCATAATCCTATTTCGCCTTAACATCTATCCTAAGAGATGATTTTGAACCATTTTGAATAATAACTCCACCATCTACAGAATCCAAAGGGAAAACTCCCAAATGATCAAGCATGTGAGTCCTCCACAACATGAGCAATACTCTTCATAAACAACCTGTTCAAAGCATTTGTCACTACACTGGGTTTACCCAATTGGCATAAGATGCTCATGTCATAGTCTTTTAACAACTGAAGACGTCTTCTCTGGCAAATTCTAGTCCTTCTCATTGAACAAATATATACGAATCTTATGGTATGTAAACACATATTTAAGACTCTTATAGTATGTAAACACATCCACATCACCACCATAAAGATAGTGCCTTCAGATCTTTAAGTAAAACACCATTGCTGCTAACTCAAGAACATGAGTCGGATAATTCTTATCATGAACTTTAAGTTGACTAGAAGTGTAAACTATGACCTTACTATGTTTAATCAACAAACAGCCAAGACCAATCCTTGAAGAATCACAATATACCACAAATCCATCTAAACCCTCTAGTAGAGTTAAAATTTGTATTGAAGTAAGTCGAGTATTAAACTCTTGAAAAGTCTTGTCAAAAACTTTCGAACACTGAAATTTTAACTTTTTCTAAGTCAGTCTAGACACAGGATAAGCAATAGAGGAAAACCCTTCAATGAACCATCTGTATAGCAGAAAGGGGTCAAGGTCAGCTCTTAACTCCTTCAGTCTTTTTAGGATCAACTTGGATGTCCTGTCTAGAGACATATGACCAAGGAACACTCTTGACCTCAACCAAAACTCACACTCAATCTTGATACCCTCTCAAAGTAATGTTTGAACAACATGTTCATCAAATCTATAAAATCTACAGAATTATTCATTAGTCCAAACGACATAATAAAATATAACTACCCTCTAGGTAATTTCTGTGTTTATGACTTCTGGTCATAATTTATAGTGTTCCTATAGCAACCCCAAGTCATTTATGACTTGCTGGGACAAACAGTTTTGTCACCTAGTTGTTCATTCGATTTTTATGCGAGTTTCTATGTTTTGGAGCTTTTGAACCTTGAAAAATCCTTTTCAATCAAAAGTTTAGGGAGATGGTCTCGGAATCCAATTCTAACAAATCTATCTCCTCTGGAAGGGTCATTTTAGGCTAGTAGTATGGTTGGCATGACTCCCGAGGTTTTCAGTGCGAGTTTGTGTGATTAGGCATTTTAACTTTCATATTAAGGCCTAAGTTTAACTTTAGTCAACATTTTGAGTAACTGAGCTCATATGAGAAGTTCATTAGCGAGGTTAGCTCCAGAATATTCATTTTTGTCTAGAACGACCCTTCGTCCTTATCCTGAGACTTTTGGGTTAATTTCAAGCCCCCTTATGGATTTTGGCTTCAAATAAAGTTTGGGGGTGGGACACACTTTTTGCCGAGATGATCTCGTACGAGAATTTTTACCTCTCCATTGAGTCGGAAATATCTAATTTTGTAGGGTTGCATATGTCGTATCCATGCACGGAGATCCAAAAAAATTCAGAATGCCCTGTAGGAGATTTAGAAACTTTCCAAACCAGTAGATATGCATCGGCTAGTGGTGGCAAAAATTGGGCTTCATGTTTGCACAACTTCAGTCACATTCGTGGAGACCAGGGGAGTTGATCACCGCATTCACGGGGTCCAGGTTGCATTCGTGATGGGTTAGGCTCCTTTGCCTTCGCTTTCACGAGGGCTCAGTCGTGATTATAGACCTAGAGTTTCCTTGGCCTTTGCATTCGCGAAGAGAAAATTTCTTTAGCTCCATGATCGCGGGCCCTTTGGTCCATGCTCGTGAAGAGTAAATTCGTCTGGTCTTTTATTTAAAGACCAGATGCGAGGTAGGAGTGTTATCAATATTCAAATAACGATTTCTCCTCGCATAAAGCTAGAAATTGGGTGATTCAAAGTCCTGTGGATCCGTGAAGGTTGTGGATACGTTATGGAGTTATTGAAAGTCATTTTTAGAACCACCGTTTGAGGTAAAATTTTGTAATAGCTGGGATGGCTTGTTCTTTATTTGAGCTTAATTGTGGAATTTTTTGCATGAGCTTATTGTTCAATGTTCTAAGCCCCGAATTATGTTAAGTTTTTTGAAACAAGTTAAGGGTACTTTTTAGGACCCTTTGATGGAGTCAATTCTTAAAATTCTGGTGGGTCCATTGGAGCCTCAGATAGATAAGATTCCTCCTGAGTCGGTAGGGCCTGGACTAGCCCAGCAACCACCCGCACCAGTTGTTTCCCCTGACCTTCAGGCTATGCTTGCGCAGATTTTTGCAGCGATAGGGGTATGGAGCTGCAGACCCCAGCACTAGTTTCTGAGCCAGTTCCATCACCGTAGGGTTAGCCTGCCCTAGTGGCTCCATAGATTCAACAGCATGGTTAGCCTGGAGTAGCGGCCCTAGAGATTCATCAGCCGGCAGCACCAGCCGCCATTTAGCCGGATGGCTTAGATGGGGTCATGCCATGGCAGGAGCATAATATGCTCGGGGATTTTTTTGCGATTTTCACAACAGAGGTGTTCTAGGGTGGTGGGGAAGGATGCCCATGAGTTCATTATACCTACCGAGAATGATTGCAGGCCTTGGGATTAGTGGAGTCGAGAGGAGCCGACTTCACTACCTATCAGTTGGATGGATCGGCCAGACATTGGTGGCGCTCTTTCATGAAGACTAGGCCAGGTGGGTCCTCGCTGGTGTCGTGGACAGAGTTTTCGGAAGCCTTCCTCGCAAGGTTTATCCTGCGAAACATCTAGACCTGAGTTCTAGAGGTTTGAATAGGGCTCTATGACGGTATCGGAGTATGAGGCGAAATTCCATGAGTTATCCCTTTATGCCACCATGATCTTACCCACGGAGGAGGAGAGAGTCAAGTTCTTCGTTAGAGGTTTGAGGTTGGTGTTGCGTATTGAGTCGCAGTCTATGGTGTCAACGGGCAACTCTTTTCTTGATCTGGTGGAGCATGCCTGCAGGCTTGAGCAGCTCGTTCGCGATGCCCACGGGGGCAGCGGCAAGAGGGCCAGGTAGGATGATAGCTTCAGTAGGCCCCATCCCAGGCCTAGAATTACTCAAGATCTTGTCCAGCAGAGGTTCCTGTTGAGTCATCCCAGCTACCCGTTTCAGGCATCATTGCATATTGCGGAGGGTGACCAGCACCTTCGGGGTGGTTCTAGTGCCGGTACAAGTCAGGGCCGAGGAGGTATTCAGACGGGTTCCTAAGGCCGGGGTGGCTGGCCTTCAGTTGTGAGCAGGTTTTCTCAGGGTTGCTTTACTTGCTGGGGGCTTGATCATTGGTCCAGGGAGTGCCGTATCTTAAGACCAACCTTACCAGGTCCTCAAGTGGCGAGACTGGTATCAGCAGTAGAACCTCCATCTAGAGGAGGATGATAGTATCAGGGTATTCTGGGAGGTCCCCGGGGAGGCAAGATAGGTGGCAGGGAGGATGCATGAGGTAAAGGCACACAGGGCCACTTTTATGCAGCTCCAGCCAGAGTAGAGGTCGAGTCATCTGATGATGTGATTATAGGTACGGTTCTCTTATGCAATCAGTCTGCTTCAGCTTTGTTTGATCCTGGTTCTACATATTCATATTTGTCTGCTTATTGTGCTCCTCGATTGAGGGCGAGTCCAGAGCCCTTAGTGATACTGTTGCGGGTTTTGACCTATGTAGGTGATTCTTTAGTAGTGGATGGGGTTCGTAGATCCTGTGTGGTGACTATTAAGGGGCAGGACATTGGCGCTGATTTATTTGTCCTTAGTATGTTGGATTTTTATTTGATTTTTGGCATGGATTGGCTATCCCCTCACCCAACGGTCTATGATTGCTATGCTAAGACCATTACTTTAGCCATGCTTGGTATTTCCCTGGTGGTGTGATAGGGTTCTTTCAGTCGCTCACTTCTTAGGGTGATTTCTTATATTCAGGCCCGGAGGCTAGTGGATAGCGGAAGTTTGGGTTATTTGGCTTATGTCAGAGGTTTTAGTAGGGAGGGCCCCACAGTGGATTCAGTGCCTATAGTCCGAGAGTTTGCGGATGTGTTTGCTGCTGACTTTCCTGGCCTACCCCAGAGTGAGATATTTATTTTTTCGATTGACTTGGAGCCAGGTACTCGTCCCATTTCCATCACACTATACCATATGGCCCCCGCAGAGCTCAAGGAGCTCAGTGTTAAGCTTCAGGATCTCTTGGGTAAGGGATTCATTCAGCCTTGCGTATCACCTTGGGGTGCCCCATTCCTATTTGTGAAGAAGAAGGAAGGTACTATATGGATGTGCATTGATTACAGGTAGCTGAATAAGGTGACGGTGAAGAACCATTACCCCATGCCTCGTATTGATGATATGTTTGACCTGCTTCAAGGTGCCGTAGTGTTTTCTAGATTGACATGAGATCCGGATACCATTAGTTGAGGATTAGAGCAACGAACACCCCTAAGACGACATTTATGACTCGTTATGGCTATTTTGAGTTCTTAGTGATGTCTTTTTGGTTGACTAATGCCCCTGCCGCTTTCATGGACTTGATGACTTGTGTATTGAGGTCGTATCTGGACTCCTTTGTCATAGTCTTCAATGATGATATCTTTGTGTACTCGCGGAGCCATAGTGCGCATGAGCTGCATTTGAGGATAATGCTCCAGACTTTGAGAGATCATCAAATTTATGCCAATGTCTTGAAGTGTGAGTTTAGGCTTGGGTCTGTAGCATTCTTAAGGCACGTGGTGTCCAAAGATGGAATTATGTTTGATCCGGTGAAGATTGAGGTTACCCGCGATTGGGCTAGGCCTACCTCTGTGACTGTGATTCGGAGCTTCATCGGATTTTAAGGATACTATGGCCGTTTTGTTGAGGGTTTATCTTGTATAGTTGCAACTTTGACTCGGTTGACTCGCTAGGATGTTCCCTTTGTGCGGTCGGAGGAGTGTGAGAGGAGCTTTCTAAGGCTTAAGGAGTTGCTTACCACCGCTCCTATATTGACTCTTCCAGTTGAGGGAGAGGGTTTCATGGTCTATTGTGACGCATCCGACATTTGTTTGGGTTGTGTATTGATGCAGCAGGGTAGGGTTATTGCATATGAGTCAAGGCATCTTAAGGTGCATGAGCGCAACTACCCACTCATACTTTGAGTTTGTGGCGGTAGTTTTCACGCTTAAGATCTGGAGGCATTACCTTTATGGAGTTCGTTGTGACATCTACACTAATCACAGGAGCCTTCAGTACATTATGACCCATAGGGATCTTAATTCGATGCAGCGCCATTGGATTGAGCTCCTAAAGGACTATGATCTCTATATTCTCTACTATCCGGGTAAGGCGAATGTGGTAGCGGACGCATTGAGCCGGAAGGCATTGAGAATGGGTACTCTAGCCTTCCAATCTCTTTCGGAGCAACCCTTGGCTTTGGTCATCTAGTGCCTAGCCAACCTGATAATCATGCTTGGTTTTTCATATACCTGTCGGGTGTTAGCCTATGTGGGAGTGCAGTCTTCCCTGCTATATCAGATCCGTGTTCATAAGTTTGAGGATGAGTATTTAGTAGCATTCAGAGATAGATTATTGGTAGGTGATACCGAGCAAGCTACTCTAGATTCTGATGGGGCTTTGAGATTTGCTAGCCGTTTGTGTGTTTCGAGAGTTGGGGATTTGATTCAGCTGATTCTTAGAGAGGCCCTGATTCCAGGTATTCTATCCATCCGGGCACCGCAAAGATGTATCGTGATTTAAGGCAGCATTACTGGTTGAGTGGTATGAGGAGGGACATCTTAGATTATGTGTCCTGATGCTTGTGTTATCAGTAGGTGAAGGCCGAGCATTTGAGGCCTGGTGGGGAATGGCAGCGATTATCCATTCTTGAGTGGAAGTGGGAGTGTATCACCATGAATTTCATTCTGGGTTGTCCTCGGACTTTTAGAGGTGTTGACAACAGCTGGGTCATCGTGGATCGATTTACCTAATCAACACACCTCCTTCCAGTTCATACTTCCTTAAGTGCGGAGAGGTTAGACCGTATCGACATTCAGGATGTGGTCCGTCTTTATGGTGTGCCGATTTCAATCATTTCAGATTGGGGTTCACACTTCACTTCCAGCTTTTTGAGGGTATTCGAGGAGGAATTGGGCACCCGTGTCAATCTTAGCACAACATTCTACCCGCAAACTGATGGCCTGTCAGAGCATACTATAAGGTCCTTGAGGATATGTTACGGGCCTGTGTTATGGACTTTGGAGGTTTGTGGGACAAGCTACCACTCTAGCATTCAGATGGCCCCATTTGAGGCTTTATATGGTAGGCGTTATCGCACTGCGTTTGCTTCGTGTAAGTCTATGGAGCCTAGGCAGCATGGTACAGACCTTTTTTCAGAAGGCCTTTATGCATGTGAGGATGATTCAGGATCGACTCAGGATGGCTCAAAGCAGATAGAAGAGTTACACGGATCGCAGGCGACGGCCACTGAGATTTGCCGTTTGTGATAGAGTATTCCTCCGAGTATTACCCATTAAGGGCGTGATGAGATTTGGAAGGCGGGGAAAGCTTAGCCCAGGTATGTTGGGCCTTTTGAGATTTTGAGGACATTTTGTGAGGTGGCCTATGAGTTAGCCTTACCTCCAGCATTCTCAGCTATACATCCAGTTTTCCATGTTTCGATGTTGCACCGGTATGTTCCTGATGAGTCTCATGTGCTCCAGTATGGTGCCGTTGAGTTGGATGATCGCCTGACCTATATTGAGGAGCCAGTTGCTATTTTGGCCATAGATGTAAGGCAGCTGAGGTCTAGAGCTATTCATGTGGTTAAGGTCCGTTGGAAACATCGTCAAGTCGAGGAGGCTACTAGGGAGACCGAGCGGGAGATACGGGAGCAGCTCCCCAGCTTATTTGAGCCCTCAGGTACTTCTTGACTCTTACTTTTGTGGACGAAAGTTCTTCTAGTAGTAAATGTTCTAATGACCCTGCAGGTCATTTTAGTGTTAATGTCTTCTTTCCGTCGTTTAGAGCATTCTTGTGGAGACCCCAAGTCATTTATGACTTGCTGGCACTGATTGTTCGGTCGCCTGGTCGTTCATCTCGTTTTATGCCGGTTTCCCTATTTTGAAGCATTTAAAACATGAAAAGTTGATTTCGGTCATAACCTCAGGTAAACGACCTCAGAATAGGACTTTGACAGTTCTATCAGCTTCAGAGCGGCAAAATTAGGCTAGAAGCATGGTTGGCACGAGTTCTAAGGCTTTCGGTGTGAATTTGGGGCCCTTTGGTGCTTAAGCCTTTGAAAATTGGCTCAAGGTTGACTTTGGTCAACATTCTTGGTAAACGCACTCAGATGAGGATTCTGTTAGCACGGTTAGTTCTGGAATGCCGAGTTTTGTCTAGAATGACCCTTTGTGCTCTTCCCAGGGCTTTCAATCTATATTCGAGGTCCTTGGTAAAATTTGGCAAAATGGCATTTGGGATGTGGGACCCATTTTTCTCCGGAACGACCTCGTATGGAAATTTTTATTGTGCCATTGAATCGGGAACATAAAATTTGATGGGGTAGCGCATCTCTTTTGCGTGAAGGGGGTCTTGAACGAATTTTGAGAACCCCATCAGAGTTGTTTTGAAAGCCAAACCCATCTGGTGCTGCAGCTAAGTTGCAGACCCATTCCTACTCCGCTTTCTTTGTCCTGGCTCCGCGTTCTTGCAGGTCTGTGTTTCTTTTCTCCGCGTTCGCGGAGGTCTGGAAACCTTTCTCTCTGCGTTCGTGGAGGTGTGGATTCTTTCCCTCCATGTTCACGGGCCCCTGGCCTTGTTCGCCGAGGTTTGTTTTTTTTCTCTCCGTGTTCACAGAGGTCAACGTGACTGACAGTTAGTTTAAAAGTGGCAGTCCGGTTCATTGTTATGGGAAGTTGGAAAATTGATATCTTTCTCATTTTTTGTCGAATTTCAGAACTGTGTAGGCTTCGTGGGTTATTGCTTGGATAGCTTTGACTTACTTTCGATTCTCGTGAATTTGAGGCATAAGTGGATGACATAGGCTTATTGTGTAAAGTTTTTCATGTTTTTTTTTCTTGGGTTGTCGGCTGTTCCGAGCCTCGAGAGGTGTTCCATTTTGTAACACAAGCTCGGGGGAGGGTTTGGGACCTTTTCACATAGTCAATTCTGGGATTTCCGGAGCGGATCCCACATTTCTTGATTTTCACTCCGAAATTGGTCCGTGTTCATTTTGAGGATTTTAGTGTCTAAAGGACCGTTCTGATGCTGTGATTCTATTTTTTATAGCGTGGCAGCATTATGAGGCCATTCGGAAGGGAAAAGCTCCGATAGAGTGATTTGGAGCACGCGCGATCGGCGTTCATGTAGGTTACGACTTCCCTTTTTTTTAGATTGAGCTGGATTGTGTAAATGCATGCTTAATTGTCAGAATCTGGGGTGGGGTAACAGTATTTCTTCTCTTCTTCTCAGAAATCTTGTTTTAGGCTTGATTTTTTTTGCTGTTTTTGGGACAATATCATGCTATCGGAGGGGTGGTTTGTGTGTTGATGTATGTGGTTTATCTAGTTGGTTGTTTATTTATGTTGGAGCATGTTTCTAGCCTTAGTCCAGGTTAGATTAGTTTTGCCTTAGACCCATGCACCTATTTGACTTTAGTACGTATTTGACGTCGATTCGGATAGACTAGGTCCTCGTAGACTGGAATAGCAGACTTTGATCTGATAGTATGAGCCTAGCTTTGGTGATTTATTGTTGTGATCTTCTTGTCTCTCTCCCTATTTATGTGCTGCTGATATGTAATCGGAGGCGTGGTGTTTTCCCAAGATTTCAGGTGTTTCGAGATCGGTTATGTGATGATGTGGTTGGTGGGGGATGGCGATCCATATGAGGTTGGTATTTTAAATCCTTTACGAAGGTTATATGCCCCGTGCACTCGTCTTGCTAAGGCAGGGCCCCTTGAGTTTTTTTCGGTGCACTCGTCGGGCTAGGGCAGGGCCTAGAGTGCTAGCCGGCTGGGCAATTGGATATGAGATATTTGAGGTCCTCTTCGGAGTCGACATGCCCTGTGCACTCTACTAGCTAGGGAAGGGCCCCGGGAGTTGCTTTCTAGCAGGGCAGGGCCCCCAGGAGTGTGAGCTTCTTGGGCGATTTGATATTAGGGCCTCGGGAGGAGTTGTTATGCCCCCTGTGGACTCTACTAGTTACGGCAGGGTCCCCGGGAGTTGCTATCTGGCTGGGCAGCCCGATGTGGAAGTCAGACCATTCACTGGGTTGAGTTGGCTGGTTGTTTCGGTTGAGTTGGTTGGTTGTTTTTGTTAGTAGTTTGATTTTCCTTCGGTCTAGTACATTTTGCTTCTCTGTGTACCTATCGGGCTTATGGGGGTCCTTTCGGGTTTTGTGTGTCTGTGCTTGAGTGTACCTTCTAGGTCTTATGGGGGGGTCAGTTAGGTCTAGCTTATGTATTCTTAGATCTGTAGTCGATTAGTTTTGTGCTTATTTCCTGTGACCTATGTTCTTGTAGATTCTATCCTTTTTGTCTATTTTTACCTTTATTGCTCAGTAGGCCTATGATGCCTATTGTGTTGGTACTCATGCTACGCTCTGCATCTGTTTTCGTGATGCAGGTCCGAGTACCAGCTATCCGCATTGAGGTCGAGCTTGCTGCAGTCTCTTCTGGAGGCGACGATGAGCACATGGCGTTCTGCGATTATCTGTCTCTTTCTGTTTATATATTTTTGCTGGTCTTTTGCATTTGAGATAGTCTTGTTTGGGTGGTCCACTTTTGGGAATTGTACTAATTTTGTTGTAGCTCTATACTTGAGACTTCCAAGTTCTGGGATGTATTGTTTATTGTATATAGTTTGGGTTCGCTTCCGCCTTTCCCTTATATGTTCCTTTATTTATGCTTTCTCTTAGTTGAGGCTAGTTTCCACTTTTAGTCCCATTATGGTTAAGTTTCAGGACAGGGTTTGACTTGCCTTCTGGCGGGTTGGTAGGTGATATCATGACTCGAGGAATCGGGTCGTGACAACTAACTTATCTTTTCTGACGCCATATGTCGCTACGAGGTTTGATATTCCTCCGGATGTGTTGATAGACCCATTTTCTATCTCTACACCCATTGGTGAATATATTGTGGTTAAAAGAGTCTGTAGAAGTTGACCCGTCTCCTTAAATTTCCAAATGAACCCATCCTAAAGTTGAAAGAGGGAAATTCTATGCCTAATGGTCAATTTGTTTCTTGTCTTAAAGCTAGAAAGATGACTTCTAAGGGTTGTATATACCATCTTGTTTGGGTTAGGAATATGGATTCCGAAACCCCTATCTTTGAGTTGGTCCCCGCTGTTAATGAGTTTTTGAAAGTGTTTCCCGATGATTTAGCCGGTGTTCCCCCGAAAGAGAAATAGACTTCGGCATTGACCTTCTTCTCGATACACAAACTATCTCTATTCCTCTTTATCGAATGGCTTCAGTAGAATATAAGGAATTGAAGGAGCAACTGAAAGATTTGTTGGATAAGGGTTTCATCCGACTGAGTATCTCTCCATGTGGTGCTCCTGTTTTGTTTGTCCAAAGAATGATGGTTCACTTCGTATGTGTATTGATTATTGGTAATTGAACAAGGTTACAATTAAGAATAAGTATCCTCTTCCAATGATAGATGATTTGTTTGATCAACTCCAAGGAGCGAGTTACTTCTCTAAGAGTGATCTTCGGTTGGGTTATGACCAATAGAGGGTGTAGGAAGATGACATTCTGAAAATGGCTTTCCAAACTTGGTATAGTCATTACGAATTCTTGGTGATGTTATTTGGCTTAACTAATGCTATGACCGCATTTATGGATTTGATGAATAGGGTGTTTAGACAATACGTTGACATTTTTGTGATTTTGTTTATCAATGATATCTTGATTTATTCAAGGAGTGAGGATGAGCACACCAATCATTTAAGGATTGTGTTGCAAATCCTCAAGGACCAACAACTCTTTGCAAAGTTTAGTAAATATGAGTTTTGGTTGAGATCCATGGCTTTTATTGATCACATTGTTTCCGGTAAGGGTATTGAGGTAGATTCTAAGAAGACGGATGTAGTTAAGATTTGGCCTAGACCTCTATCCCCTTCAAATATTCAAAGTTTCATGGGTTTGGCTACTTATTATAGAAGATTTGTGGAAGAGTTTTCTTCGATTGCCTCTCCTTTGACGGCATTTACCCAAAAGAAAGTTAAGTTTTTATGGTCTGAGGCGTGTAAGAAGAGTTTCCAAGAGTTGAAAGATAGACTTACCTTCGCTCTGGTGTTGACTCTACCAGAAGGGTCCGATGGGTTTGTGTTTTTTTTTTATGCTTCAAAGGTTGGGCTAGGATGTGCTCTTTTGAAAAATTGGAAGGTCATTTCTTATGCTTCACGACCACTTAAAATTCATGAAAAGAACTATCCTACCCATGATTTGGAACTAGTGCCGGTTGGATTTGCCTTAAAGATTTGGAGGCATTACCTATATGGTGTATTTATTGATGTCTTTATAGATCACAAAAGTGTGCAATATGTGTTCAAGAAAAAGGATCTATATTTTTTCCAAAGGAGGTGGCTTGAGTTGCTAAAGGATTACGACATGAGTGTCCTCTATCACCCCAGAAAGGCGAATGTGGTGGCATATGATGTTAGTCGGCTACCTATGGGTAGTGTTTCTCAGGTTGAGGATGATAAGAAAGAGTCAATTCAAGATGGCCATAGATTGGCCCGTTTGGGTGTTCGGTTGTTTGATTCTAATAAAGGCGGTGTCATTGTTCACAATAGTTTAGAATCATCATTTGTGTTGGATGTGAAAGCCAAGCAAGGTCTTGATCCGATTTTGGTTGATTTGAAGGAAGTGGTGCTTAAAAAGTCCGTTGAGGCTTTCTCCCAAGGTGGAGATGGTGTGCTTCAATATCAAGGTCGTATGTGTGTTCCCAATGTTGATGATTTGAGGGGGAAGATTTTGTTGGAAGCCCATAGTTCTCGATATTCCATTCACCCGGGAACCACCAAAATGTATCGTGACTTGTGGGAGGTCTATTGGTAGAATAGGATGAAGAAGGATATTGCAGAATTTATGGCTAAGTGTCTAAATTTTCATTAAGTGAAAGCGGAGCATCAAAAGTCGGGAGGTTTGTACCAAGACATTAGCATTCGTACTTAGAAGTGGGAAGATTTTAATATGGATTTTATTATTGTCTTACCCCGCACCCGGCCGCAACATGACTCTATTTGGGTTATTGTGGATCGTATGACGAAATCGGCTCATTTCATTTGCGTCAAGGTTTCTTATTCGGTGGAGGACTATGCTAAGTTGTACCTAAGGGAGATGGTTAGGTTGCATGGAGTGCCCCTATCAATTATATCCTATCGTGGTATCCAATTTACTTTTTAGTTTTGGAAGTCTTTCCAAAAAGGCTTTGGTACTCGTGTCAAGCTTAGTACAGCCATTCATCCTCAAACCGATGGGCAAGCGGAGCGTACTATCAAAACTTTTGAGGATATGTTGAGAGCTTGTGTGATTGACTTCAAGGGTAATTGGGATGATTATTTGCCTTCGATTGAGTTTGCTTATAGTAATAGCTATCATTCGAGTATTGGTATGGCTCCATTTGAGGCTCTTTAAAGTAGGAGGTGTAGATTTCCCTTACGTTGGTTTGAAGTCAGTGAAGTTGCCTTGATAGGTCTCGAGTTAGTACATGAGGCTATGGAGAAAGTTCGGCTTATTAGAGAAAGGTTGAAAATGGGTCAAAGTCGAAAAAAGTCATATGCCAATGTTAGAAAAAGAGATTTGGAGTTTGATGTTAATGATTTGGTTTACTTAAAAATCTCACCCATGGAGGGTGTAATGAGGTTTGGAAAGAAAGGGAAAATTAGTCCTCGTTATGTACGCCCATATCAGATTTTGAGGCGTATTGGTAAGGTTGCATATGAACTTGAATTGCCTAATGACTTACCACCGGTGCATCAAGTTTTCCATGTCTCTTTGTTGAAAATTTTTGTTGGTGATCCGGCATCTTTTGTTCCATTAGAGAGTCTAGATATAAAAGAGAGTCTTTCTTATGTAAAAGTTCTGGTTGAGATTTTGGACCGGCAAATTAAGAAGTTAAGAAAAAAGGAAGATGAATCCGTGAAAGTTTTATGTAGGAATCAAAGAGTTGAGGGTGCTACTTGGGAAGGCGAGGCCGATACGATGTCTCGTTACCCCCATCTCTTTCCCTCCGATCCTACTCTAGGTTGAGGTAGTTAGTTCCTCATGGTTCATCCTCATATCTTAGTTATTCTAATATTTCCTCATGCATGCATGCTCATGAAAACTTGCTTTTGAGATTTTGATTAAGCTATGATTGATTTCTATATGATTATGTGCATTTAAGTATGACTTGTATGGATACCTTATGAAATGGTGTTTTGAGGATATTTAAGCTAGGAGTTGATATTTCTCCTTGGCTAGGTGATGTTGACGCAATTACATTCTTGTTGGGCTGTTAGATCTTGTTCTTACCCTCTTTATATTGCCTTGAGTCTCTTTCGAGGACGAATATCCCCAAAGGTGAGATATTGTAACACCTCAGACTTAGAAAACAAGGAAAATGCAAATTTTGGGGTTTCAGCCATGACCTACAGCTCCCATCTATGCTTGGTAGAAGCACCTACAGACCGTAGATAGAATCCGTAGGTAGTGGAAAAATAATTCTCTAAAACAAAGTCTCAAAACCTTTTTTAACGGTTCAACGGGATGGTCCGTCATTCCTCTTACGAGTCGTAGATAGGTCTCGTAGATGACCCCAAGACTTAGTGAAACTTTAAAGCTTAAAGTGGTGACCTATGATTGGCATGTAAGACCGTAGGAAGACCTACGAACCGTACGTAGGTTCCATCGATTGAAGGTCTAAATTAATAGTTGACTAGGATGGTTCATAGTGGGACCAACGGACCGTAGTTCTAAACCGTAGGTCAAAGCCGGCATCTAATTTTTAAGGGCTTTTTGGTCTTTTTCCTAATTGATTAATGCCTAAGCTAGGTCATTTTGATCCTAATCCTAGAGCCTATATGAGTCTTTTAAGACTAAAATCTAACTATTCTAAATCATTCTTCAAACATCCCCAAATCCCTCCAAGTTCTTCCCCCAAATATTTCTCTTTTAAAGCTTGAAGAACAAGACTAGGATTTCAAGATCAAACCTCAAAATTCACCATTGATTATGTGCTTTTGACATCAAGGTATGATAGTATTCACCTATGGAGTCCTTTCCTCCATAGGCTTCCTAAATTCTCCAATTTTACAAGTTAGAATCTCCTATTAAAGTTAGGGTTTTACTCAATCTCATGGGTTCTTTTCAATTATGATCTAATTGATTCTTTTATCTCTTTTATGCATGAATTGAGATAATTGCATGTTTTTAAGTTGAAATACGATGAACCCATGCATGATCCATGAATTCTACACTTTGATTATATGGTTAATCACTATTCCGTGGGATTTATGCTTAGCAACGAGTGGACAAGCGATGACTACCCATGTCGCATAACTAAGTGTAACCATAGGTTTGTCTTAGATAGACATTAGCTAGTTGATTCTCTTTAGCTCAAGTTCATGGTCCTTACCTTGGCAAATAGGACAATCTCTTTTCGGTGTGAGATTGACACCAGATTCCATGTTATAGCTCACATGGTCTATGTCGGTTAAGGCTAATTTCCCACAATAATGAGCTAAGGTTAATTTCTAAAAGTATTTCAAATATGTTTTGTTTTAAGAAAATTATATTGCATTGACCATGGTTTTGATTTAAGTTCCTAACATGTTATTTTACGATTTAGCTTGGTCATTGCATGTCTTGTATAATTCCTTTTTAGCATGATTTCACAAATCTTATGCATTTCTATCATACTTGGTACATTACATGTAACGCATACTTGTGCCAACGTTGCCTCACTAATGTAGGGCTTGACAACTCTTCTCCCTCCATTCGTGGCTAGAGATTTGCATTAGAGATTTGAAGACTTGGTGAGTCCTCATACTTTGAGGACGTGTTCACTTTTATAGCTTTATGTCATTTCAGTTTCAGACTTTGTATGGGTTACATCCCAAATCCTTTTTATTGATATAGTAGATGGCTTATGGAGACTTATGTTTAGACTTCTCTTTTTGAAAAACTCTTTTATATGAAATGCTACTTTAAACTCTTCTATTTCTATTATCTTTTATGATGTATGCTAACTGGCTTGTGTAGGGCTTCTCGGGGTCGTATAAACCATGTCATGATAATGGGTTACTTGGGGTCGTGACATGTGCTCTCTTTCATATCTTCTTTGACCAGTATTTGTGTGTTGATTCTATCTTGTCATATTGATTTCACCTTTCTTGCTCAGTCAGCCTATGATGTCTACTGAGTACCCTATTTTGGTACTCATGCTACACTCTGCATCTATTTTGTGATGCAGGTCCTGGTACCATTTAACGGTGGTGATTATTCGTGCCAACTTCAGCAGCTTTTGGGATCGGAGACGAGGGTGAGCAACTGGCGTCTTGGATTAGGCTTTCTCCTGATGTACTTACTTAGCTAATCTTTCGCATTTGGTCCTCTGTTGGGACTTGTAATCTCATTTTAGATAGCACTGTACTTGTGACTTTCAGGTTCTATGAGGGATCTTTTGTATAAACTTTTTGGTTTGCTTCTGTTTTGCTCTTTGATTTAGTTTGGTTTCTATTTAATTCTACCCTTGTACTCACTACTTGTTGTTCTCGGTTACTAGTTGGCTTACCTACTGGAGGGTTGTAGTAGGTGCCATCATGATTTGAAGAATTGGGTCGTGACGGAAAAAATTCATAGTGAACTTACTGAGCACTGAAGGTTGTCTTTAGAATGTCACATTCTCTAACTCTAAGTTGATGATAGCTTGATCTGAGGTTTATCTTAGAGAAGAAGCTAGCACCCTGAAGTTGGTCGAACATGTAATCAATCTTGTGGATGGGATGCTTATTCTTGATTGTGACGTTGTTCAAATGGCGATAATTGATGCATATTTTGAGACAACAATTTGTTTTCACATAAGAGAGCACCCCATGAAGAGATACTAGGTCTAATGAAATCTTTATCTAGGAGGTCCTTCAATTGATCTTTTGACTCCTTAAGCTTAGCTGGACCCATTCTCTATGTAGAGATGGAGATAGGCTGGGTTTCAAAAAAAGAGGCCTATTCTGAAATAAATTTCCCTTTTAGGAGGGACTCCAGGAAGATCTTCGAGAAATACTTCGAGAAATACTTCTGGAAATTCATTTATTATTGGACAAACTGAAAGGTTCGGGTTTTGGAACTAGAATCCTTAACCAGGACTAGATGATAGATACAACCCTTATATATCATCTTTCTAGCCTTAAGGTGACATACAAACTAACATATAGGCACTGATGTACCACCTTCCTTTCTATGACTTGTTCATCAGGAAACTAAAATTTAATGACTCAATTTTTACTGTTGATTGAGGCATAACAAGAGTATAACCAGTCCATGAAAATAATGATATTGTAATCGAGCTTGTCTAACTCTATTAGATAAATTGAGGTGATTTTCTGTAAATCTGAGACTTGGCAATATCTATCTACCCATTTAGCTAAGCCTGATTCACCAACATGAGAATAGACTATGAAAGGTTCTAATAAGATTTTGGGACTGACATCAAAATTCACTACAAAATAAGGAGTCATGAAGGAGAATGTATCTCCTGATCTAATAATGATAACCATCAAACTAAAAAACACGCAACCTACTGATTACTACATTAGGGGAATCCTCCTTATCCTATCGAGTCCACAGAGTAGAGAACATGTTCTGGCGCTACCCTCCACCAATACTAGATAAGGTACCTTGCTTAGTCGGGCGACTTGCTGAAGTGTTAGGCTGAGTCCGTTGACGAACATCCTTGTCCAGGCCTGAGGCAACTAGAAATCCCTCAATCTGTGACCTATCTTGCAACACAAAAAATAGTTACCGCTACTGGCCATGCACTCTTCAGGCTTGTTCTTACCACACTTCTGACAAACCAAAATTTTTTGACCACTAGTGATACTGCCTTGTTACTTAGAACCTACCACCCTATCCTTGTCCTTGAATACTTCTGGTGAAATTGAGAGTGACTGCTACCGCCCGTATTCTACGGTGAGTAGCCCACACTATCTGTTCTAACCCTCTTATTTTCCCTAGCACTCTCCTAAACATTTTCTTCCTTGATCTACTGGCATGAGTCATCAACCTGGAGATGTCCATCTCCTTAATCAAAGTCACAATTCCACACTCTTTAACCACCGTCTCAAAAACACCTGAGAAAAACTTAGTCCATCACTATAGTGGGAGCATACTTAGAGAATGGAGTGAATTTTCAGAGCGTACTCCTTCACCGGCATGTTACCTGCCTTAGATTGATAAATTCCTGAACCTTCGCTTCCCTCAACTCAAGCAAAAAGAACCCATCCAAAAATGCAGTCTCAAACTTAGCCCAGTCCACTTGGCCTGCATCAACAACCCTATATTCCTTTCATTGCTTGTACCATATCTGAGCCACTCCCTATAACTGTGTGTGGCTAAATCTGCAATCTAAACGTATAAGAGAACAATAATATGAGTATCTACAGATGTGTTTAAAAACATGCTACGATCCAAGTGACTTTGCTTGAAATCCAAATCAGATAGATATGTGGTAAGTTGCTCAAACCAAGTGCAAAGATATTGCTTTAACCCATATAATGCCTTATTAAGCTTGCAATCATAATCTTGATAATCTGGATGGATGAATTCTTGAGATTGGTGCATACTAATTGTTTCTACCAAGTTTTCATTCAAGAAGGCATGAGAGAAGTGTAGTTCCAACATAGTCCAATTTTGAAAAATTGCAAGAAAATGGACTAAGCGTATTATACAAGGTTTGACAACTGGAGAAAAAGTTTGGTCATAATCAATTCCAGGTTGTTGCGAGAAACCTTGGGCGACCAATCGAGTCTTTTAGCACTCAATTTGTCCATCAACTTTTCTTTTGATCTTGAATACCGATTTACTTCCAATTAAATGTTGATGAGGGAAAGGAGGAACTAATGTCCAAGTATTATTCAAAATGAGAGCATTAGATATCGCACTCATGAGGTCTCTCCAAGATGGGTCTTTTGCAGTTTCAGAGTAAAAGGAAGGCTCACAGGTGGTAGGGGAGTATGTTGCCAATAAGGAAGATAAGACTTATGGCTTAGAATTTTAATAATGGAACATAACACGATATGGAAACATTTCTTCCATTAATTTTAGGCCTAAAATTAGCACTTCATTAGTTGATGGATCAAGGCATCCTGTGCGCTTCGGTGAAATCCCTAATATAAGCAAGGAGTGGAACACAGATGAGTTTCTAAACATTGACCAAAGGTAGAATGCAGATATATATAAAAGACCCCTAAATATTTTTACAAGGCATAAATCGGGATCTTTTTGGAATAAATATTTAAATGGTGAGGATAACTTCGAATTTTGACATGGTATCCTATTAATAATATAAGTAGCATAAACTAGGGCTTCAGGCCAAAATGATGCAAGGGCTTTTTCTTGGAAAAGTAAGCAATAAATGACATGATTGAGGTGGTGATATTTGTGCTCAGTATGACCATTTTTTGTTGGGGGAGTATATGGGTAATAAAATTGGTGAATAATTACCTTATCATGAAATAAGGTCATAAGTTGAGTATTATTGTATTCTCTACATAAAATTGGTGAATAATTACCTTATCATGAAATAAGGTCATAAATTGAGTATTATTGTATTCTCTACCCCCGTCAGATGGGAAATATGATAATGATGAATCAAAGAAACTAGATATCATATTATAGAATTTAAAAATCTGCCAAAGGTTACGGATTTTTTGCATATGAGATCGGTCCATAAAAATAAATGTAAATAATCATTGCCATAAAAAGAATTCGGTATAATCATCCATAAAAAGTATATAATAATGCTAACCAGAATTGGACACAGTAGGGGACGTTCAAACATTAGAGTGAATTTAAAAGAAATATTTGTTTGTTATACCAGGATGGCCAAGTCGTTTGTGCCATAATAAAGATTGTGAAGTATGCCAAAAATAAAGCAGTAGGACTTGTTAATGGAGTGAAGCTCAATGAAAATGGAAAGAGAGAACCTGAGTTCCTACGTAGGAGCAATGTGTGATTGGTTCTGAGGTCCTTAATGGAAATGAAGAGTCAGTGGATTTATCATAACAATTATTATCGACACAAAGGTGACTTATAGTAGATTGTAATTTTTTCTTGAGTTGAGGAAAAAGAAGATTTTTTTTAGGAAGCAAAGGTTGTTTAAAATTTAGGATGTAGTAAAGACAACAACTAATTGTTGAGAATTATTCTCATGACTAGAGAGTACCCCTAGTCCCGAGACGGTGCGTAGAATCACAAGTGACCCCATGTGAACCTCATGGACTGACATGACTCTAAGATAAGCATGAAATAGAAATAGAAGATAACTGAATGCTGAACTGAACTGAAATAATCTAGAAATATCAATAGACGAATATCTGAGTACACATAGTTGAATCTAAACTGACAGACTAAAAACCTCTACTAATATGAGTGTCTAGGATAAACCCCTAGCTAACTCCAACTATCTGAAACTTCAAGTAAATGACTAAAAGGAAATATATGTGTTTTCCTTAGAAAGATGAGGACTCACCAACTCTGCTGCTGCTCACTGGAGATATTACTAACCACAAGCTGGATACTGTGCATCAGAACCTATATTATTAAACTATATTTGCATAAAGTATGCAGTTAGTACTTTGAATGTACTGAGTATGTAATATAATGCATGATTAGTGTAGTAACTAAGAATGATGAATCTATAAGAAAAGCTAACGCAATGACCAAGTAAAATAACATGAAACTAAGATGTACTAAACTGAAATACATAAATACATGGTCATGCAATAACTAAAAGATTGACTGCAATAGATACAAAAATCGACATATAACCATGTGAGTTACTACGTGGAGTTTTATGTATAATCCCCATCAAAAGGGACCAATGTACTTTGCCATGAAAAATCAAAATAAAGACAATAGAATGAGATAGTGCATGACTGTAGAGAAATGGAATCAACACAAAGCTTGAAGATTGCCATGGAATGCAACTAAACGACAGAAAGAATCTCAGATTCAACATTTTAGCTAAACAAATCAGTACTTAACTTGGACTCTAGAGCCAAAAATGCGCTGAAATAATTCAAGATTTTGAAGATAAAATAATTAAAGAGATTTAAATTTTCAGATAGTTTTTGTGATAAGAAAAAAGAATCATTAGGACCGTTCAGCAGAAAAACAGTTAAGGAAAAGGGACAAAGTATTTTTGTGGAAGAACCCAACACACTAGGTACAATGTATTTATAGTACAATCACAATAACATTACAATACAGAAAATGAAAATGTAACATTATATATATATATATATATATATATATAGTAAATGTTTATTATCAAGTTAATCTTTAGTACATGAACTCGATATTCCTTAACGAGGGGTAAGCTTTATGAATCATGTGTATCTTCTCCACTCTTTGCAAGTTTTATTTTATTCATAGTAAGTAATTTATTTTTAAGGCAAACAAGAAATTATCTGAAACCAACTGTTAATTTAAATCTTATACTTATACAACATTAACACACAAAATATTTACCAAACTCAAAAAACTCTTAAGAAAGGACAAACTCTCAACACATGAGTTGCACAGTTTTCAACTCTTGTTTATTCTGTAAGCATTTGGATTTTATTTTGCACTATTGGTTTCACCTAGCTTGACCTTTTAATACAGAAAGGAGACACAAACAATTATTTAGTAACACATAATTTAGATCCACATTATAAACCAATCATGACGAAGAAAATCTTAGTTGAAGTTATTTTTAAAAGTATCTTACCCCTCCTTATCGGAAGATTTTGGAGAATGAGGTAGAACAGATACTAAGAGGGATTTTAGGTGAGGTTTGAGGCTTTGAGCATCACCTCTAAACCCACCGTCATTTTGTCTCTCCTCTTCCTTCGTCCGCTTCTCTTCTTCCTCCTTCCTTTTCTTCTCCTCTTCCTCTCTCTACTTAGCCTCTTCCTCCTTTTCTTTCAAATACAATTCATTACCTTGATCATTGTTCATTTCAGTTTGAATGAACTCCTCATGGTATTGTTGATAATTATTCTAAAAAAAATTTACAAGTATTATATAAAGAATCCTTATTAAATAGATTAAATAATGTAACGTTAAATCTTACATAGGTTTTCTCAGCCTGTGGCTCGATCAAAGTTGTTGTTCCATCCTTCAGCTTCTTCTAGTGGGTTCCCTTGAATACCTCATCTTGTGAAACTAGTCTTCCTTTAATATTTTCCTGCAAATTAAATAATAGTGATTTTGACAGCTATATTTATGGTGATGGTTCATTCATGATAATTGCCGCATGATAGATTTATAGCTAAAAATAACTGAAAAGTATACTAAATATGTTACCAATCTTCTCCAATGAGTTTCCATACTGATTGAACCTCCTGTGTACACGGAGCCACCCTTATTGAATGCTTGGGTTTTCTTTGCCACTGCACATTTTCTTTTAAACTTCGGAGAGGCCCAATACTCATTAAGTTTTGTCCATATACCTTCATGAATCAAAGATGACCTGATACCATGTTTTCGGGCATACCAAAGCAAGTCACTCAATCTATAAGCACATTTTCAAAAAAAATGTTCTCGTATCTTTGCCTCATGCTCGATTGACCATGTGCACTTCATCTGCATATAATTCATTTGTTAGATTGAATAAATTATCTAATATAAGAAGTGTTTCTCTTTAAACAATACATACATCACAAATCTGTCCTGCATCTAGATTGATTGACTTGTTTGAATCCAAGGAGTCATTTCACCCTTTTAGTATATAATTAATTTATTTTTACCTTGAATTCATCACACATTCTCTCTCTAATGTTCCCTGGAACATCTTTCCAGTACCTCCATGGTCCGTGATAAAATGAACACATTGATTCAACGACAGCCTTCGAGGACAGATTAGAAGGATAAAACCTGCATTATATTTAAAATTGTGATGATACAAAAGCTACTTCAAAATGAAAAAAACTAAATAGAAGGATAAACTAGTATTTTTAAAATAATTTTTAAACTAGCATGTTTGTTGAATGTGATATTTATTGTTTTGCAAAATATATTATTGGTTGTATACCTAATAGAATAATACTTTGACTGATCTTACTTCTAAATTTGATCAAACATCACAATAATAATGTAGCTAACGTAGTCTATAGTGAATTTCTCATTTTACACAAGGCTCAACTTGTTTACAGAACTATAAAAGAGATTACATGCATACTTACCCCGATCCATTAGGAATAACAATTAATCTCTGGAGTTCATCATACTTTCAAACATTTGGAGGTTCTTGCCACTATGCAGAAGCTTTTGTAGGAGGTTATGTAGCTGGCGGACGACTATTACCTCCAAGAGCCATCTAAAAAAATAAGAGTAAGAAAAATAGCAGATTAATCCAATGAATCGAAGTCGAAGTCATGTTAGCTCCAGCAAATAAAGCACTGATAAAAGATTAATACAATAGACATTGTTCAATGATGTAGAATCTGTAATTAGAAATATAAGATGTTGTTACTAAAGGAGCCTTCATGCCGAAAACAATGAAATGGCTCTAGCCTCATTTGTTTGCACTTAATATAGATCTGAATCTTAATTATTCAGATTCATCCCAATTAAGTAAATTTGTTTGAATTTGAATGATTAAGATTCAGCCTATTAAGTGTATTTGTTTTGTTTCCTTATAAACCTCTTAATTGGTCTGAACAGATCTGAATGAATCAGATCTATAACAAAGTCTTAACACCGTTTAGAGACTCATTATTCTTCACGCCACTTACTTTTCTTCTCAACCCCATACCCTTTTTTCTCTCCTCTTGAACTGCTACTGTGTTTTTTGCTATCCCATTTATGATTTTAAAACACAACTTTACCTTCTGATATGTGTGAATTCAATATAAACCTCTCTTTGCAAACTCATTCATTTCTAAAATATATAGTTTGAGCAAAAGACTGCCGCTATATATGTAATCCATCCCATGAAAAGTGAGTCTTTTTCCCTACTTGCTGGTTTGTTTGTAAATTAATTCATCTTTACGGAGTTCAAACATATGTGAATATAACAAAAAAATGGTTAAAACATATGTGACAAAGAATCTCTTACTTCTATACTTAGCCTTTCACACTAAATATTACAGTTGACAAAGCCAACTTTAGCTTTCGAGTTACTTGGAGATTTTGTTGGCATCAGCTTAATTCTTTAAAGAATTCCTGTAATCTTGTTGTAATATTTTTTTATATTGATATATAAGTTTTATTTATATTTTAATTTATTTAAATTTTATATAAAATATAGTTTTTTCGAATATCATTTTCTATCAAAACACAAATATTTTTCTGAAATGAGATTTTACAATATTTTATTGATAAAATGTAATTTCATATGCACATTTACATATTGAAAACAATAAAACTTAATCATTCGGTTTTCAGATCTTAGACTACATCTTAATATTCAGATGTACATTCAGATTCGGATATCTAGATCTTTATGCACATCTTAATATTAAGATGTGTATTCAGATTCAGACGTCTTAATCTTAATGAAAACAAATGAATCCATGTACATAATTAGTCTTCTTAACCATCCAAAGTAGGTGCAGATACCAATTCTATAAAATAGTTTTTAGATTAGTCTTCTTAACTATCCAAAGTAGGTGCATAAAGTTTAAACTTACGATTTATTATAATATCTTTTGTCGTTTTGCTTGTGATGGGCTTTCCACAATTACATTTTGTTGAAGGGAGGTCGCGACATCTTCCTTAGAGGGTTGCAGATACATTATATTAAGTCTATGCAGTGTACTTAAGTAATATCGAGCAAAAGATGACAAAAAATACACTTACTTCAGAAGTTGATTGATGAACACGTTTAGAGCTAGAAGATACACCAATCCCAACATTGTCATCCATGTTATCTATAGTTGCTCCATGTTTGGAATCTTCCTCTATATGGAGTTCAACATTAGGGAATTAGATTTATGTTACGCAGGCATTTTGAGATAAATTGAATGATACTTTAAAAATTAATGTTTTGAAAACTAACGAAAAAATCATTCTAATGTATAAACAAAAATTGTATTAATAAAAAAAGGAAAAACACCTTTCCTTGGGTCAGGATGGCGCCTACGAACCCGCCAGTAGGCAAGCCAAACCCTATCCTGGAATGTAATAATAATAGGACTGAGGGTTGAAACTAACCTCAACTAAGCAGAAGCAGAAATAAAGGAAAACATAAGGAAAGAGGCGGAAGCGAAACAAACTATATACAACAAATGATACCTCCCAGAACCTGGAAGTAACATATACAGAGTTACTACAAAATGAGTACACGTCCCAAAAGTGGATCACCGAAACAAGACTGTCGCAAAAGCAAAAGACAAGCAAAAATATAAGTACAGAAGTAGCCAGGTAATCTCAGGACGCCATGTGCTCACCCTCGCCTCCGGAACAGACTACAGCAGGCTCGAACTCAATGTTGATAGCTGGTTCTCGGACCTGCATAATGAAAACAGATGCAGAGTGTAGCATGAGTACCAATACAATAGGTACCCAGTAGGCATCATTGGCCGACTGAGCAAGAAAGGTAAAAACAAACTGAAAGTATAGAATTTACAATCATAAAGGTCGAACGACTAACAAAAGAAGCACACGAGCATACCGAAAGTAAATCTAAGCACAGCTAAACTAAACCTAACTTCACCCCCATAAGCCCAGAAGGTACAGTCGTGCATAAGTTAAATAGAACCTGAACGGACCCTCATAAGCCCGACAGGTACATAGAAAAAGCTAAATCTACGAAACCGAAGGAAAACCCAACCGTGAACCGAAACCACCAACCAAATCAACCGAAATAACCAGCCAACTCAACCCAGCAAAAAGTCTGACTTCCAAAAGGGGTCGCCCAACCGACTTGCAACACCTAGGGGCCCTACCCTGCCAGCAGAGTACCAAGGGCATAACGACTCCTACAAAGGCCCTAATATCAAATCACCCAAAAGGCAAACTCTTCGGGGGCCTCGCCGTAGAAAGACAAGTGAGCCAGCTAACACTCCGGGGGCCTTGCCCTAGCCAGATGAGTGCAAGAGGCATGTCGACTTTGAAGAGGACCTTAATAACTCAGCCCTTGTTGCCCAGCCGGCTTACACACCGGGGGGCCCTGCCCTAGCAAGATGAGTGTGCCAGCTAACACTCTGGGTGCCCTGCCCAGCTAGACGAGTGCACAAGGCATATCAACTCCGTAGAGGATCTCAAAAACCAAACCAAAATGGATTGCCATCCACCACCGACCACATCACCACAGAACCAATCCAGAAGCATCCAAAATCATGAAAACACCACGTCTTTGACAATGAAATGGCACCAAAGAAATGGGGAGAGAAACCAGGAGATCACAAGCAATACAAAAGCCTAAACTAGGCTCATACTACCATACTCACGTCTGTTATTCTAGTTAACAAGAACCTAGTCCATTCGGATCTGTGTCGGATACATACCAAAATCAAACAGGTGCATGGATCTAAGGCAATGCTAACCTAACCTAGTATAAGGCTGAAAATATACACCTACACAATAAAACAGCCAACAGATAGTCTGCATGCAACAGCACATAAATCATCTCTCCGATAACATGGTACTACCCCAAAATAGCTTGAAAATCAATCCTAAAGCATGGTTTCTGAGAATAAGAGAAAATATACTAGTTCCCCACCCCCGATTCACACAAATCAGCAAGCATTCACGTGATCCAGCTCAATCCAAAAAGCAGGGAAGCCGTAACCTACGTAAAGCCCGACCGCGCGCGCTCCAAATCACCATGCCGAGATTTTTTTCTTCGAAACGGCCTCAGACTGCTGCCATGCTACCAAAAATAGAATCACAACGTCAGTATGGTCGTTTAGACATCAAAATCATAAAAATCATAGACAGGCCAATTTAGGAGTCAAAAAAAGAAAATGTGGGATCCGCTTCGGAAATCTCGGAATTGACTCCGTGAAAAGGTCCTAAACCCTCCCTCGAACCTATGTTCAAGAACAAAACACAATTTGGGGCTCGAAACAACCGACAAATCAAGAAACCAAAACACGCAAAACATTACACAATTCAAGCTTGAGATAGCCACTTACGACGTGAAAACATGAGAATCGAGGCTCACCCAACGCTATCCGAGAACTAAGCCATGAGGCCAATATAATTCCGAACACCTAGGACTTGGAATCACCGAAAACTTATTTATAATGGAGAAGATATCACAATTTGGAACGTAAAACCAACTAAACCCGACTGCCCCTTTTTATAATTAATTGCCAGTCGCTAACCTCCCCGAACGCAGCCAAGGGCCCATGAACGCGGAGGGAAGAAATCCACATCTCCCAGAACGCAGAGACTTATACGCGAACGCGGAGAGAAAGGACTCCCAGACCTCCACTAACGCAGAGCTCCACCCGCGAACGCGGAGTAGAGAAACATAGACCTCCGTGAATGCAGAACCAGGAACACAAATGCGGAGAAAGAGGACTCACACCTCTGCAAACGTGGAAAAGGAATGTGTCTGCACAAGCTGAAACTTGGCTTTCTCAAAAATTCTGACGGGGTGCTCGGGATTCGTTCGGAACCCTGTACACGCAAACGAGATATCCTACCCCATCAAATTTGATGTTCCAGACTCAGTAGCGCAGTCAAAATTTCTATACAAAGTCGTTTCGAAAAAATTGGGTCCCACACCCAAAGCACCATTTTAGCCAAATTCCACCAAGGGCCTCAAAATATGATCGGAAGCCCCGGGAAGCACACGAAGGATTATTATAGACAAAACTTGACATTCCAGAACTAACCACGCTGATGAAATTATCATCCGAGCGCGTTTACCAAGAATATTGACCAAAGTCAAACTTGAGCAAAATTTCAAAGGTTAGAGCACCAAATGGCCCTAAAGTCACACCAAAAGCCTCGAGACTCGAGCCAATAATATTTCTAGCATAATTTGGTCGCTCCGAAGTTGATGGAACTGTCAGAATCCCATATTTAGGTGTTTACCTGAGGTTATGACTGAAATAAACTTTTCAAGGTTCAAAAGCTCCAAAACAAGGAATCAGGCATAAAGTCCTAATGAATGACCAGGCGACCAAACAGTCAGTGCCAGCAAGTCATAAATGACTTGGGGTCACTACAAGAATGCTTTAAATGAGAGAAATAAGGCATTAACACAAAAATGACCTGGAGGGTCATTACAACATCCACTACTAAAAGAACTTTCATCCGCGAAAGTAAGAGTCAAGAAGTACCTTAGCCCTCAAAAAAGCTAGGGAACTACTCCCGCATCTCCCGCTTAGTCTCCCAGGTAGCCTCCTCAACTGGAAGATGCCTCCAACAGACCTTAACCACAGGAATGGCTCTAGAACCCAGCTGCCTCACATCTCTGGCTAAAATAGCAATTGGTTCCTCAATATAGGTTAGGCGATCATCCTACTCAACAGCATCATACGGGAGCACATGAGACTCATCTGGAATGTACAAGCGTAGCATCGAAACATGGAAAACTTGATTAATGGTTGAGAATGCTTGAGGTAAAGCTAACTCATAGGCCACCCCACCAACTTTCCTCAAAATCTCAAAAGGCCCAATATACCTTGGGCTAAGCTTGCCCCGCCTGACAAATCTCGTCACGCTCTTCATGGGCGATACTCGGAGGAATACCCTATCACCAACGGTAACTCTCAGTGGCCGCCGCCTGCGATACGCCTAACTCTGCTATCTACTCTAAGCCATCCTGAGTTGATCCTAAATCATCCTCACATGCACTAGGGCCTCCTAAAACAAGTCTATACAACGCAGCCTAGGCTCTGTAGACTCAAACCATCCAACTGGAGTGCGACAAAGCCTACCATATAGAGCCTCAAACGGGGCCATCTGAATGCTAGAGTGGTAGCTTTTGTTGTACGCAAACTCAGCCAAAGGCAAGAACATGTCCCACTGACCTCCAAATGCCATAACGAATGCCCGCAACATATTCTCAAGGATTTGAATAGTACACTTTAACTGGACATTAGTTTGTGGGTGGAATGTTGTGCTAAGTTGACGCGGGTGCCAAACTCCTCCTAAAATACCCTCCAAAAGATGGAAGTGAACTGTGAACCCCGGTCTGAAATGATAAAAATAGGCACACCATGAAGAAGAACCACCTCCCGAATATAAATACGATCTAGCATGTCAGCACTGAAGGAGGCATGAACTGGAAGAAAGTGTGCTGACTTGGTCAATCAATCCGCGATGACATAGATGATGTCAACACCTCTAGAAGTCCGAGGCAAGCTCACAATGAAATCCATGGTGATACGCTCCCATTTCCACTCAGGAATGGGTAATCTCTGCAACTCCCCTCCAGGCCTCAAATGCTCGTCTTTCACCAGCTAACAACACAAGCAACGAGACACATAATCTAAGATGTCCCTCCTCATAGCGCTCCACTGGTAATGCTGCCTCAAATCATGATACATCTTAGTGGTGCCCGGATGGATAGAATACCTAGAGACGTGGGCCTCGCTAAGGACCAGCTGAATCAAACCCCTAACTCTCGGAACACACAAATGGCCAGCAAATCTCAAATCCCCATCTGAGTCTAATGTAGTCTGCCCGGTATCACCTTCCAATACTTTATCCCGGAGAGCCACAAAAGACCCATCCTTGAACTCATGGCCACAGATCTGATCTAGCAGAGACGACTGAACTCCCACATAGGCTAACACCCGACTTGTATCTAAAACATCAAGCCTGATCATCTTGTTGGCTAGGGACTAAATTTCCAAAGCCAAGGGTCACTTCGAATTAAAAAGGAAGGCTACTCTACCAATACTCACTGCTTTCTGGCTCAAGGCGTCTGCTACCACATTCGCCTTGCCCGAATGGTAGATAATAGAGAGGTCTTAGTCCTTCAAGAGCTCAATCCAACGGTGCTACCTCGAATTAGGATCCCTTTGGGTCATAATGTACTAAAGGCTCCTGTGATCATTATAGATCTCGCAATGAAGTCCATATAGGTAATGCCTCAAGATCTGAAGCGCGAAAACTACCGCCGCAAACTCCAAGTGATGAGTGGGGTAGTTCCGCTCATGCAGCTTAAGTTTCCTCGATGAATAAGCAATAACACGGCCCTGCTGCATCAATAAACAACCCAAACCAACACCGGATGCGTCACAATATACCGTGACATCCTCGCCCTCGGCTGGAAGAGTCAATATAGGTGCGATGGTAAGCAACTCTTTAAGCCACATAAAGCTCCTCTCACACTCTTTCGACCACACGAAGGAAACATCCTGGTGAGTCAACTGAGTCAGAGGAGCCTCTATAGAAGAGAAACCCTCAACAAAATGCCTGTAGTACTCTACCAATCCAAAGAAGCTCCGAATCTCAGTCACAGAGGTGGGCCTAGCCCAATCACGGATAAACTTAATCTTTACCGGATCAACCATAATGCCATCCTTGGACACCACGTCCAAGAATGCTATGGACTCAAGCGAAAACTCGCACTTTGAGAACTTGTCATAAAGTCGATGACATCTCAATGTCTGGAGTACTATCCTCAAATGCTGCTTGTGCTCACTATGGCTCCGCTAGTATACCAAGATATCACAAATGAAGACTATGACAAAGGAGTCTAGACAGGGCCTAAATACATCGATTATCAAGTCCATGAAAGCGGCTGGGGAATTAGTCAACCCAAAAGACATCACCAGGAACTCATAATGGCCGTAACGAGTCCTAAATGTTGTCTTAGGGATGTCCGCTGCTCTAACCCTCAACCGGTGGTAGCTAGATCTAAAGTCAATCTTAGAAAACACTATGGCACCCTGAAGCTGGCCAAACAGATCATTAATACAAGGCATGGGGTAATGGTACCTCACCGTCACCTTATTCAGCTTCCTGTAATCAATACACACCCGCATAATAATGTCCTTCGTCTTCACAAATAAGACTGGAGCAACCTAAGGAGATACGCTAGGTCGAATGAATCCCTCACCCAAGAGATCCTGAAGCTGAACACTGAGCTCTTTGAGCTCTGCGGGGGCCATACGGTACGGGGGGATGGACATAGGATGAGTACCCGGGTCCAAGTTAATGACAAAATCAATATCTCGCTCTGGGGTAGGGCAGAAAGGTCGGTAGGAAACACATCAGCAAATTCTCGGACTATAGGCACTAAATCAACCGTAGGGCCCTCCTTACTAACATATCTAACATAAGCCAAATAAGCGAAACATCCGCTATCCACTAGACTCTAGGCCTTGATACAAGAAATCACCCCAACTGGTGTGCGACTATAAGAACCCTGCCACACCACCGCCAGAATGTCAGGCATACTTAAGTAACAGTCTTGGCGTAGTTATCCAAGACCGATCGGTGAGGAGATAGCCAATCCCTGCCCAAAATCAAATCGCAATCCAACATACTAAGCACAATAAGATCATCCCAAGTGTCCTACCCCTAAATAGTCACCACAAAGGATCTACAAACCTGATCCAGTTCTAAAGAATCACCTATAGGAGTCGAAACACGCAATGGCACCACTAAGGGCTCTGCACTCACCCCCATACGAATAGGTAGAACCAGGATCAAGTAAAGCTGAAGCGGACTGATGGCATAATAAACCGTAACTGTAATCACATCATCTGATGCCTCGGGCTCTGCCCTGGCTGGACCTGCAAATAAATTGCACTGGGTGCCTCTACCTTGTGCATCCACTCTGCCACCTGTCCTGCCTCCCCGGGGACCTCCCCGTGCACCCTGATAATGTCTGCCTCCCCTAGCTGGAGGTGCTACTACATATACTAGTCTCGCTGCCTGAGGAGATAGTAATGCTGGTCTAGAGATAGAGTACTCCCTGAACCAATGATCAAGCCCGTGTAAGTAAAGCAACTCTGAGATGACCTTCTCACAATTGGAGGTCAGCCACCCCGACCTAAGGAACCCGTCTGAATACCGCCTGACTTAGACCGGCACAATAACCACCCTGACGGTGCTGGTCACCCTCCGCAATCTGCAACAACACCTGAATTGGGTGACTAGGGTGACCCGGCTAGAACCTCTGATGGACTCGATAATATAGACTGTGACTCAATACGCAATTGGAATCTCAAACGTCTAACAAAGCACCTGACTCTCTCCTCCTCTGTGGGTTAGATGATAGTGGCATGATGGGATAACTCATGAAATCTAGCCTCGTACTCAGATACCATAATAGAGCCCTGCTCCAACCTCGAGAACTCATAACGAAACCGATCTCCGACGCTCCATGGGATAAACCTAGCTAGAAAGGCCTCCGAAAACTCTATCCATATCACTGGCAGGGACCCAGCTTGCCTGCTCTCCATAAACGAGCGCCACCATTGTCTGGTCGGTCTATTAGATGGTAAGCAGTGAAGTCGGCTCCTCTCGACTCCACTAATCTCAAAACCTGCAATTGCTCCCGGCAAGATGTAATGAACTCATAGGCGTCCACTCCAGCCATCCAGGAAAACCTTGACGGTGAAAGTCTCAGAAACACCATGAGCATCTTCTGCTCACGCAATGGCATGACCCCATCTAAGGCATCCGGTTGAATGGCAGTCGGTGTTGGCGGCTGCTGAAACTCTGGAGCTGCTACTGTAGGCTGACCCTACTACAGGATCTCTGGAGCTACTGGGGCATACTGACCTTGCAGTGCTTGCACTTGCTCTAGAACTGGTGCTGCGGCCAATTGCTGCTGCTAAATACCCCCTATCGCTGGTATTAATTGCGTGAGCATGGCCTGAAAGTCAGGGGTTACAGCTGGTGGGGGCAGTGGCTCGGCTGGTCCCGGTCTCACCTGTTGAGCAGGAATCTTGTCAAACTGAGGCTTCGCCTCCGGCTATGGAGTCCTCGCTATATCTCATTCCGGTGAAGCAGCCCTACCTAGATCTCGGGGTCAGCCTCTACCCTTAGCTGGAGCTCTATCCGCGGACCTTGGCGAATCACCCCCGGTCACTCCACCGCGCGTGCGAGCCATCCAGTAATAGAGCGAAACAAGTAAGACTTCATGAAACCAATCGAACAGCAACGCACAAAAATGAAACAAACATGAAAACCCTCTAAGGACATCCTATAGCCTACTGAGGATAAGTAATGGATGTCTTCGCGCCGATCCCCAGGGCTCTACTAGATGCTATCTCTGTACAAGTGAGACCAACTAACCTGGGCTCTGATATCAACTTGTCACGACCCGATTCCTCAAGTCATGATGGTGCCTACCGACCCACCAGTTGGCCAGCCAAACCCTATCCTGGAACATAACAGTAATGGGACTGAGGGTTGAAACTAACCTCTACTAAGTGGAAGCAGAAATAAAGGAACACATAAGGAAAAGGCGGAAGCAAAAACAACTATATAGAACAAGCGATACCTCTCAGAACCTGGAAGTCCCATGTACAGAGTTACTAAAAAATGAGTACAAGTCCCATAAGTGAACCACCAAAATAAAATTGTCTCAAAAGCAAAAGACAAGCCAAAATATAAGTACAGAAGGAGGAAGGTAACCTCAGGACGCCATGTGCTCACCCTCGCTTTGGGAAAAGATTACTACAGGCTCGAACTCAACGCTAATAATTGGTGCTCGAACCTGTATCACGAAAGCAGATGTAGAGTGTAGCATGAGTACCAATAAAATAGGTACCCAGCATGCATCATAGGCCGACTGAGCAAGAAAGGTAAAAATAGACTGAACGGATAAAATCTACAATCACAGAGGTCAAACGAATAAGAAAAGAAGCATAATGCATACCGAAAGTAAATCTAAGTCCAACTAAACTAAACCTTACTAGACCCCCATAATCCCAGAAGGTACACTCGTGGACAAGTTAAATAAAACCCGAACACACCCCCATAGCCCGACAGGTACACAACAAAAGCTAAATCTACGAGACCGAAGGAAAACCCAACCACGAACTGAAACAACCAACCAACTCAATCGAAATAACTAGCTAACTCAGCCCAGTCAAAAATCTGACTTCCAAAATGGGCCACCCAACCGACTGGCAACTTCCGGGGGCCCTACCTAGCAAGTGGAGTGCCAAGGGCATAACGACTCCTCCAAAGGCCCTAATATCAAATCGCCCAATCATCTAACACTCCGGGGGCCCTACCCTAGCCAGAAGAGTGAGCCAGCTAACACTCCGGTGGTCCTACCCTAGCCAGACGAGTGCGGGAGGCATGTCGACTCCGAAGAGGACCTCAATAACTCTGCTCTAGTTGCTTAACCAACTAACACTCCAGGGGCCCTGCCCTAGCCAGACGAGTGTGCCAGCTAACACTCCGGGGGCCCTGCCCAGCTAGACATATGCACAAGGCATATCAACTCCATAGAGGATCTCAAATACCAAACATAAATGGATTGCCATCCACCACCGACCACATCACCACAGAACTGATCCTTAAGCATCAAAAACAAAGAAAACACCTCCTCCAACAACGAAACAGCACCACATAAATGTGGAGAGAAACCAGGAGATCACCAGCAATACAAAAGCCCAAACTAGGCTCATACTACCAGACTCACACCTTCTATTCCGGTCTAGAAGGACCTAGTCCATCCGCATAGTCGTCGGATACATACCAAAGTCAAACATGTGCATGGGTCTAAGGCAAATCTAGCCTAACCTAGTCTATGGCAAAAAATATACACCAACACAATAAAATAGCCAACCGATAGTCTGCATGCAAAAACACATAAACAATCCCTCCGATTACATGGTACTATGACAAAATAGCTCGAAAATAAACCCTAAAGCATGTTTTCCGAGAAAAAGAGAAGAAATACTAGTTCCCCACCCCCGATTCACACAAATCAGCAAGCATTCACGCAATCCAGCTCAATCTAAAAGGCAAGCAAGTCGTTAACCTTCAAGAAGGCCAACCGCACGCGCTACAAATCAGTTCGCTGGATCTTTTTCCTTCTAAATGGCCTGTGACTGTTGCCACGCTACAAAAACTAGAATCACCGCATTAGTACGGTCTTTTAGACATCAAAATAAGAGACAGAACAATTTAGGAGTAAAAATTAAAAAATGTGGGACTCGCTCAGGAAATCCAAAAATTGACTACGTGAAATGGTCCTAAACGCTCCCCCGAACCTATGTTAAAAAACATAACACAATTCGCGGCTCGAAACAACCGATAAATCAAAACACCAAAACATGCAAAACTTTACACAATTCAAGCCTGAGGTAGCCATTTATGACGCAAAAACAGAAGAATCAGGGCTCACCCAAAGCTATCCGAGCACTAACCCACGAGGCCGATACAATTCCAAACACCTCGGACTTAGAATCACCAAAAACTTATTTATAATGGAGAAGATATCACAATTTGAACTTACAACCAACTAAACTCGACTTACCCTTTTTATAATTAACTTCTCGTCGCTGACCTCCGAGAACGCGGCCAGGGTTCGACGAATGCGGAGGGAAAATAAACATACCTCTGCAAACATGGCCAGTGGCCCACGAACGTGGAGGGAAGAAATCCACACCTCCTTGACAGTGGAGGCCTATCCGTGAACGCGGAGAGAAAGGACTCCCAAACCTCTCAGACCTCCGCTAACGCGGATCTCCACCCACAAAAGCTGAGAGAAGAAACACAGACCTCCGCAAACGCGGAGCCAGGACCCCGAAAATGGAAAAGGAGAACTCACACCTCCGCGAATGTGGAGCCAAGCCCACGAACGCGGAGAAGGAATGGGTCTTCATTATCAGCTGTGCAACAGTTGAAACTTTGCTTTCCCAAAAACTCCGACGGAATGCTCGGGATTCGTTCGGAACCCCTTGCACGCAAACGAGATATGCTACCCCATCAAATTTGAATTTCTGGACTAAGTGGTGTGGTTAGAATTTCCATACGAGGTCGTTTAAAAAAAAAGTGGGTCCCACACCCAAAGCGTCATTTACCCAAATTCCACTGAGGGCCTTGGAATTAGATCGAAAGCCCCGCGAAGCACACGAAGGGTCATTCTAGACCAAACTCGACATTTCAAAACTAATCGCGTTGATAGAATTCTCATCTTAGCGCATTTACCAAGAATGTTGACCAAAGTCAAACTTGAGCCAAATTTCAGTGGCTAAAGCGCCAAATGGCCCTAAAGTCTCACCGGAAGCCTCGAGACTCAGGCCAGTCATGCTTCTAGCCTAATTTTGCTGCTCTGAAGCTGATGGAACCGTCAAAATCCTATTCTAAAGTGGTTTACTCGAGGTTATTACCGAAATCTATTTTTAAGGTTCAAAAGCTCCAAAACGGGGGGAAATGGGCCTAAAATCCAAATGAACAACCATGTGACCGAACAGTTAGTGCCAGCAAGTCACAAATGACTTGGGGTCACTGCAGGAATCCTCTAAAAAACAAAAAGAATACATTAACACAAAAATGACCTAGAGGGTCATTTCACAACTCTTGTACAAAAATGGGACCCAATACTTATTGATTTAAAATTTAATATATGCCTCTACTACATCTATTTTTCTCTCCCCCCCCCTTTGGTTCAGTAACATACGTCATCCAAAAAGAAAAAAATAGAAATTAATATAACTCTGTAAAATGCATAATTTCTTATTAATTCCGTTGATACTCTTTTGTTGTTCTTTGTCAAGTATTGTCTTCTCAACAAAGTCATATACATCCTTTTTCTTTTTTGTGTTATTGTCTTCATCACATATTTTGTTCAGCATCATATTTTCTCTCTTTTTCCTTCATTTTCAACATACAACTTTTGGTTTTGCACCATCTTCATAGGTGACTCATTTTCTTTCCTTCTTTTTTCAATTTTCATTCCAAAGATCTATGAAATCATACAAAAAGCAAGATCATCGAGGTATACATTTAAATATAAGAATTCATGCTTACTTAATAGTAAAATATTTTCCGCTATAGTACTAATGGATTTAAAGTGGACAAGCAACGTCTTCAAATAGGAACAAACAATTCAATTAATTAGGAGCACAACTACTATGTGAAGCTAGAACATATTATGCATGAAAATCCTTTACCAATTTTAGAAAACATGGAAAAAGAATAAACGGACTAGTTTTTATTTTCAGAAAAGTTGCAATAGGATAAAAGTTTTATATTCCAGTACAAGTACAGATTAGTGATAAAGAAATAAGTTTTTTGTTCAATTATAGTTGTTTTGCCTATGCCAAACATAGATTGAGCATTTAGTCATACAAATATGAAAATTGTTGGAAATAATAATTCAACGTTGGAGTTGAAATCCTAAGTTGTTTAGAATTGTTATTTATGGTATTTGCTTATTTATGTTTAATTAGGATTTATTAGTTAGAGTGGTTCCTAGTCCTAGTTTAATTTGATTTAATTTTTACTAATATAAATAGGGATATTACTAGATAATTTTCAATATACAGAAAATACATAAATACACAGAAATATACATAATAGATAGGACTTAAAGTAAGATTCATGAACTTTCACTGTCGGCGAGAGGCTATGACCAATATATGACACCCGTCTTGCCAATGATTATGTTGACAAAGGTTGGACAAAAGATGTATTTGTGAAAAACATGCTAGGGAGAAAAACTTACAAAAATATTACAGATTTAAAGAAGTGCAACAAAGCACAAAAGCAAGAAACTCTTCTCTAATTAAAAATTTGAGAAAAGAAAGAAAAAAAACACAAAAAGAAAATGAGTTGATAGGAAGGGCATCACCGAGAGTTGGAGAAAGAGTGCTCCAACACTAAAAAAAAAAAAAAAAGCCGTTGGTGGAAAGGGCATCAACCTTGGAAGTTGGAGAGAAGTGCTCCAATACAACTAAGAGAAAAAATATCATGAGTTGGAGAGAAAGTGCTCCAACACTTGGAAGTTGGAGAGAAGTGCTCGAATACAACCACAAAAAAAATATTGTGAGTTAGAGAAAAAGTCTTCTAACACTTGGAGGTTGGAGAGAAGGTGCTCGAACACAACCATGAAAAAAAAAATTAAAAATATGTGCTTCAACAATTAAAGATTGAAGAAAAGTTTTTCAAAAAGACAACAATGACAAGAATGAAACTAAAGATTGAAGAAAAGTGTTTTTGAATTCAACCACAATGAAAAGAAGAAAGAGGCAAGAGTATACAACTTTGAATTACAGGAGAATGTTGGAAATAATAATTCAAAGTTTGAGTTGAAATCCAAAGTTGTTTAGGATTTGTTATTTATGGTATTTACTTATTTATGTTTAATTAGAATTTATTAGTTAGAGTGGTTGCTATTCCTAGTTTCATTTAGTTTTTACTACTATAAATAAGGATGTTACTAGATAGATTTCAATATACAGTTTTTCAAGAGATCTTCCTGTTATGTCCTTTTCAGTCATGCATCTTCTTCAATAAATCTTGAGTTATCCAACATCCTGCCCAGTTGTACTAAAACTCAAATAAAATTTAATGAATCATTTTCTTCATTGTTTCTCTTCTTCTCCGTGGAACTAGCTAGCTTGTTTTCTTCAATCTTGTGAAGAATTTGGAAAACAACTGATAAATAGAATGAATTTGGTGAAATCGGTGTTGAATTTTATCATACCACCAGAAAGTATGGTGATGTTAGCATGTGCACGACCAATTCATTTTCATGAAAACATGAGAATTGTTTTATGACGAACTTTCTTTGGTGAAGGTATAAGGATGAAGCTGTTAGTACCACTAGAACCTCTTTTAGAATTGCAGAGATAATTCAAAACTTTCATCAAAGGTTACACTACCTTTTCAAAATTATGATTATGTATACACATCAATTGAAAACTTGTTCGTTGAATTTCTATCTCTGCTGAACAAATATTTTGATAAATTGATTTAGAAAGTGCGTCTTAATCATGAATCCTCCTGCCTCTAAGAATTAAAAAGGCACAATTTTTCCAAAACAACTGAATCATTTTAAACAAATATAACAAGTCAAATTTCAAGTCCTAGGATTCTCCAATTTTGAGAGAAGGGATGAGAAGGTTGGTTGATATATTATTTATCAAGATAAGAATTGTTGGTGTTTTTAAAAATGCGGCAGCAAAAAGAATTGATTGAAATACTCTCAATAATTTTACTAAGCATAAGCAGGGCTTTAAGTAGTCAATTTGAGCACATAATATGCAAAAAAATCTACAATTCAAAATTCAAAAAAAAAATAGAATTTCTCAATAACTAAAACAACCTAATAAAAATTTAAATTTCCGATTATCTTAAACCTAGAAATGTTATTTTATTAAAAGTTATTGCAGTAACTAAAGTAAAATTCAACACTCCTCCTCTGCTTTTCTTACTGCAATTCAAAAAAAGTCACCTCTTCAATTTTTTCTTTGAAAGTTGATGCTGAATTTTGTTCATTATTTTTTAACTCTAAAAAATTCTACTTTTTTCTTTTTCTTCTTATGACTTTGTGCATAAAAATCGCCTTCAATAACCTTGTTGTGTCAAAAAGCTCTTTTAAAAGTGCTTTAATCTGACTTTTTATAGGATTTGCAAAATGTTGTTGTAAGGATTTTTCTGCCATCACTACATCACATATCACATAAGTTTCAAAATATGATTTTTTTTCCTATCGATCATATTTGTGACTGTGAAACTTTTTGGGCATTCAAAGAGAGAGTTTTGCTTATCATTTTTTTAGGAAAAAAATTGGTTGAAAATAGCTTATGCATTGAAAAAAGTATGGGCTAAAAATACAATTAAAATGGGTTGAAAAATAACTCTTGTGGGTTAAAACTAGCCTTGGCGTATTAAAGTGGATGACCCCTTCCAGTTTAAAATGATATGATAGTTCTTTTGAAGAACTCACAGATCGCGTAGGATTAGTAAAGCTCTTGATAACACTATTGGTGTTTTTAAAAATGGGGTAGCAAAAAGAATTGACTGAAATACTCTCAGTAATTTTATTAAGCATAGGAAGTATAATGACCTTCCAGGTCATTTTCTCCGTGTTTTGATCTTTTTGGCGTTTAGAGCTTTCCTGTAGTGACCCAATCCATTTATGACTTGCTGGCACTGACTGTTCGGTCGCCTGGTCGTTCGGTTGGATTTTATGCCCGTATTCCTATTTCGGAGCTTTTGAAACTTGAAAAGTTGATTTCGTTCATAACCTCAGGTAAACAACCTTACAAAGGAATTCTGACGATTCCATCAGCTCAGTTGCAGCTAAATAAGGTTAGCAGCATGCTTGGCCCGAGTCCCGAGGCTTCCGGTGGGACTATGGGGCCATTTTTCGCTTTGGCCTTTATAAGGTTGTGCTCTTGTTTTGTTTAGATCCTCGATTACTGACTGCTGTCAGGTCGTGGGGTTGGTTCCTTTGTTATATCTATGTCGATTCCTCCTTTTTCTCTTTATATTCATTGTTACTTCACTGGTTCCTTTTCTGCTTGATAGCCTGTAGCCTCTAGTTCCGGGCTATGGGTTAGGCTGACCTATTGGTGGGTGGTAGTAGGTGCCATCACGACATGAGGAATTGGGTCGTGACAATTTGGCATCAGAGCCTAGGTTGATCGGCATCGTTGGTATGAGAGCAAATGCCTAGTAGAGTTATGCGGATCGGTGCATTGTCGTCCGTATCCTATCATTGGGAGGCTATAGGGAATTCTTAGGAAATTCTAGTTTAGACACTGTATCGTGTGTTTCATTCCAAACAACCTCTAAAACTGCTTCTTTAGAATCCTCTCTTATTTAGATAGATAGCACGAGGCGTTCGATAGGCGTGGACGGAGCGTCAGCACATTCTACTGGAGGGTCAGTACTTGGTCAGGCTTCAGGGCCTTAGTCAGGCCTAGACCCTGAGGTCAGAGGAGTTCTTCAGCAGACGGAGAGTTTGGGGGCAGCCCAGGCTCCGTTAGAATCATTGGCTATCTTGGCACCTCGAGGTTCAGTGTTAGGAGGCCCGAGTTCCTTTGGGGGTACACTACCGTCAGTTGCGGTTCTTGGTGCAGCGAGTATTGCTCAAGGTAGGGGTCAGTTGGTCCACAACAGGGTTCATTGTCGGTATCTGAGCATGTGTTGGGACTTCTTGAATGGGCAGGGCGTAACCCCACACTATCCTCGACGGATCGTGATATGAGCTAAGAGTTCACTAGGGGGTTGTCATTGCCACTCCGTTTGGCATCAGAGCACATGTTATAGCCACAAGAGGCCCCGTCCTAGGCCTAAAGACTTTTAGGAAAGGTCCCGTCAGAGGTTCCAGTGGAGTCAGGCTGCATTGCATGCTTCTTGGGGTAGCCAACAGCGTTAGGATGGTCCTAGCACGGGCCAAAGCTCGATCAGTTCAGATTTGGGTTTTACAGGCCGTGGTGGCCGTAATCTTACGGCTCATTGTTATTAGGGTTGTTATGTCTGTGATGACCTAGAACACTGGCCCAGGGATTGCCCCAGGTGGGAGTTACTCATCCAGGCACCTATACTTTCCTCTACCCCCTAGGCTAGAGTGATTAGGCCTTGCCATATATGTGGGGAGCTAGGCCACTTATCTAGAAAGTGTCCCAGATGTGCGACCAGTGTACAGTTTGCTCAGCCAGGTCAGCATCATGGGTTTACGTCATCTCCCTCAAGAAGTAGTGCTCTAGGTGGTGCTAAAGTACTTCAGGTGTTCAGGCCTGTGTCGGTCATGATTTGTTCTATGCTTCTAGAGGTCAGCTAGAGGCCGAGGATCCAGGTATCGGTTGTATTTGCTCGATTTCCTTGTTTTGCTTTGCATTGGTCGTATTGTGTGGTTTTGGGGTTTTCGTACACCTACATCCTTATTTGACTTGTTGTTTATCTCTTGGCTATTGTGACCACCTTATTTGGGGATTGTGTATGTGTCTTTTGCTCTGTAGTTGATTTCTTTTAGAAGTGGATCGACTAGGTCGGATTCCTTTATTTGGGAGTGGTGGTTGAGTAGCACCCCATGCCTTTGCCTGTGTAGTTCTGTTGCGGGTTTGTGGCCGGGCTAGTTAGCTTTCCCTTTTGGTTCTCCTTGTTGATGTTGATGTGGTGTCGATCCTTTCTAGAGTGGTGGTTAGACCAGCTCTGTCAGTTCTTGGAGTTGTGCTATTAGTTCTAGTTAGCTTAGAAGATCACCTTAGTTGTGTGTATTTCCTTGAGACGATTCGTTGAATGGATCTTCTTACCTTTGTGCATAGCTAGTGTTGCCTTGATTAGTATTTCTCTCCTGCCATTCTAGTTTCTTGGCTTAGACGACTATCTTCGTTGCTTGGCATAGTTGGGTTCGTAGCTGAAAGGTTGGCTGTTGAGGCATTATGTGATTAGTGCTCATTTGCATAGTTGTGGTCTGTTTGTTCAATCTTTTGAAGCCTCTCTTTTGAGGGTTTTGGCTCTTGACTACAACTAGTTGGGATTTTGTAAGTGTGATCTCTTGTTGCACCTTGTTGTTGTTATGGTTGGTTCCCTGCATTTGGGTGGTAGCTCTCGAGGTCTTAGTTGTGTTCTAGAGCCGAAATGGTAGTGTCCCTTGGTGGGTTCAGACTTTAGCTTCTGTTGGAGAATTAAAGGTCCCTTGGTGTGAGATTTTGAATTTGTTCAGGATGACAGGGTTGCTTTTAGCATATTGGGTGACTTGCGGTGCTCGTTAATGGAGGTTTGTGCACTTGGACCATTATCGATTGGTTAACAATGTTCATTCACTACCTACTGGCTTTTTTTTCCTTGGACTAGGATGGCTGGATTATAGTTGCTCTCGCTAAGTAATTGTGGGCTTATGGTGTCGGTGTTTCAGAGGTTCCTATGGTAAAGGAAAGTCACTGGAGCTGGGCTCAGTGCAAACTCATCGCTCGCAGGATAATCATCCCTTGGAGTGGAGTTTTCAGTTTTAGAAGGTGAGTTTCAGCTCGAATTGTTTAATTTTAGAGTGGAGATTGGAATTTTTGGCCTTGCCCTGGGTTGAGTTTCTTATTTTGGCGGGTGTCGCTCCCCGATGTTCAAAAAGAGTATGTAACCCCTTCGAGGTTGGAGTAGTATTGTTCTGTAAGCAAGTTTCCGATGGGTTTAGAGGTGTTCAAGGCGGCCAAGGTCAGGCAGAACGCTCTTCGTGGCTAGAAAAGAGGTGAATTTGGAGCATAAGGCCAATATATTTAATTATGAGTTGAGTTGCATCCGACATGGTCCTGTGTTTCTCATTTCGGTGGTTTCGGTGTGGTTTTTCATTTTCCCAGATGAGCCAGCTGTTTTCGTTCAAGTTCTAGTTAATTGAGAGAGAGTTGAAGCCCAAGAGGGAATTAAAGGAGCTTTTGAAGTTTGAAGCGAATTTAAGGATTTTCCTCTCAGCCAGAGTTCTGTGTCGATAGTTGTTTGATCCGTGAGGGTGTCTGGGGGTCTAGCGGAGCATGCGAGCCATGTATCCTCTTCTTTTCGTGCCTTCAGATTGTAACTATCCTTCTACTTTCGCAAACGAAAGTCCTTTTCAGTAGTGGATGTTGTAATTACCCTCCAGGTCATATTCTCCATTTTTTTATCTTTCCAACATTTAGAGCTTTCCTGTAGCAACCCGAAGCCATTTATTACTTGTTGGCACTGACTATTCGATCACCTGGTCGTTCGGTTGGGTTTTATGCCCGTATTTCTATTTCGGAGTTTTTGAAACTTAAAAAGTTGATTTTGGTCATACCCTTATGTAAACGGCCTCAGAATTAAATTATAACTGTTCCATTAGCTCTGGAACAGCAAAATTAGGCTAGTAGCATTCTTGGCCCGAGTCCTGAGGTTTCCGATGGGACATGGGGGCCATTTGGCGCTTTATGCTTTGAAATTTAGCCCAAAGTTGACTTTTGTCAACATTCTTGGTAAACGCGCTTGAATGAAAATGTTGACAGCATGGTTAGTTTCGAAATGCCAATTTTGGTCTAGAATGACCCTTCGTGTGCTTCCCGGGGCTTCCGATCTTATTCCGAGACCCTTTGTGAATTTTGGATTAAATGACCCTTTGGGTATGGGACCCACTTTTTGTCGAGACGACCTCGTATGGAAATTTTGACTGCCCATTGAGTCTGAAATTGCTAATTTTATAGGGTAGCGTATCTCATTTGCGTGCACGGGGTTCCGAATGAATCCCTACCACCCTGTTAGAGTTTTGGCAAAGGCCAAAACTCAACGGATGCAGCAGCTCATGTTGCAGGCCTATTTCTTCTCCGCGTTCACGGGCCTGGTGTCACATTCCCGGAGGTCTGCATTGGTGTTCTCCATGTTCGCGGAGAGGTTTCACATTTGCGAAGGTTTGCCTTTCTCTTCTCTCTCTCTTCTCCACATTTGCGGAGGGGATCAACTTTCGCGGAAGCCTTGGTTCTTTCCCTCCGTGTTCGCGTGTGAGGCTCCGCGTTCGCGGAGGCCTTGGACTTCCAGCTCCGTGTTCGCGGGCACTTGGCCTCGTTCTCGAAGGTCTGTGCATCTGGTCTTATATTTTAAAAATCAGACGCAAATCAACTTTTCTCCCAAACTTGAAAGAGAACTTTCTCCCTCTTTTGTGATCAGAATATGGTGATTAGAAGTCTCAGTTGTCCGTAATTGTCGTGGCTACTTGGGTGGTTGATCGGAGAGTGCTGGGGAGCCCTCGTTTGAGGTAAGTTATCATTTCTTTGGGCTGTCATAGTCGAGTTTTGGCGATTCTTTCGTGAAATATTTGAGCCGTTGCATGTGCTTGTTTTGAGCCCTAGACTGTGTCTCATTTTGGAACACAAGCTCAGGGATTTGTTTTGAACCTTTTCACATAGTCAATTTTGGGATTCCCGACGTGGATCCCACAATCCCATTTTATACCCGAATTTGGGTTTGTCTCCGATTCCTACAATTTTTTTGTCAAAACATCTGTAATGATGTTGTGATCTATTTTTTGATAGCGTGGCAGCAATTGGAGGTGATTCAGAGGTGGAAAGCTTCAATTAGGTGGCTTCGGAGCGCAGGTGATCAGCTTTGAAGTAGGCTACAATCTCCCACTTTGACTGGACTTTATTACATATCGTTAGTATATATTGCATGTGATTTAGGTTGGTAATTGTCCAGTTTAGAACTTGCCACCTTTTCATCTCTTGTCTTCTTCTCCTCCTTTCTTGACTCTGATTTAGCTTTAGAATATAGTAGTCTCGTGAAATCCTTAGGTTACACTTTGGGCCTTTGCTATGGTTTGGCTTAGCGTTATTATCCTTGTTTAGGATTGGTAGTGGTGACCTTATGCTAGGTTTGAGCCTTAGGTGTTTTGTCATGTGATGTACCGCCCTTATAGCTAGGAGTAACTTCTTGTAGGGCTTGTGTTGTGCGGTGTTCCTTGTGCTAGTGCCTGAGACCTCAGAGGCTCGTTGTAGCAGTAGGTTTGGCTAGTTGTGCTCGTTGGGAGCTGAGGTGGCTTATTGTGGGGTAAGGCGTCAATCCTAGAGATATTTCTTCCCCAATTTGATTATGAGCTTTCCCCCGATTACTGCATTTTCTAATTAGCGGTAGGCCTGTGATGCCTTATTGTCTATTGCCTAATGTTGGACCCGAGGCCATTTTCAAGGAGCAATTGGATTCCAGGTTAGTTTTTCCCTGCCTTGGAAGTGTGCATTATTTTGTTTGACCTCTCTGATGGTGTGAAACTTTTTTGGATGCTCGTGACTGCATGCTTGCATTGATTAAGCATTTTCACTTGTTTATGGTACGATCTAGTTACTTTCGTTGGATTTTTACTTCTGTTTTTTGAGGAAACTCTCAAACTTTAACTATTTTCTAAAACTGGTTTTTAACGAGAGTCGTACCACATGGACTACTTTAATAACTGATTTTGGAAATCCATGAGGTATCGAGGACGTACTCCGTTTTACTGACAGTACTAGAGGCATTAAGGATGCGTTCAGGTTTTTATGGATATCCACCTTGGCGTCGCCCTTTCTCTACATTGGCTGCATCTGGGATGCCTTTAGCCTGTACTTGACTATCCGGCGTGGCGTCGCCCTTTCTACATCTGCTTGGCCACTCACTCTCCGGTACCACTACGGGGATTCTATGTGTTATGTATAAGACCTGGTTCGGGCCCAGACAGTGTATATGGGCTACCAGTGTCCCCCATGGGCCCCTCTGGCCAATGCACAACTGAACTGGATGAGGGAGCTACATAGGTCCCACCTGGCAGGCCGGGGGCAGGGGTGGGTGCATACACCTTGTTGTGGATGATCTCTGAGAGATACCGATGATGTTACTAGTTTTTACTATAAACTTGCATTCATTAGCATCGTCCATCACTAGTATACTTATTTGCTATTTGGTCCCCCGATTTATTGTGGCCGAGGGTATGTTTGTCGTTTGCACCTTCTGGGGGTATTGTCGTCCGAACGGTTATTGTTTGATCATACTTGTTCTTATCTTATGTTGTATTTGTAGATGGTATTCATGGTGTCTTAGTCTTGATTTTTATGGGTGCTTCCTGCTAGGTGCAGTTGGATTAGTTCTTAGGTGACTAGCTGTGGTAGTCAGTATTTCGTTCTTGATTAGTTCACTACAATAGTGCTCTCTTTTATAAATAGGTTGTGGCTTGCGGTTGCAGGTGCATTCCTTGACTTCATTCCTTATTTTTCTCGTATCCTAGATCTCTACTCTTATTACTTGCTTTACCTTGTGTTGGATCTTATTTAATTACTTTTGTTGTTCCTACCTTGTATATATGTCTTTAATACTTGCTTTATCTATGGAGCTCAGTCAGCCTCTGCCTACTGAGTACCATTCGTTTGGTACTCATACTACACTTCTGCACCCAACAGATCATAGTACGGGTTATCGCTGGTGATTGGTCTTGGTGCAGAGCAACTGCATTCGGAGATTGGGTGAGCTCTTGGCGTCCGGAGTGGCCGATTTCCATATATTTTGGGCTAGGACTCGTCTTTAAATGCTTTCGATGAAGCTGTGTATCTATTTTTTATTTGTATAAGTTTTGTGCTCTGTTTAGATGCTCGATTACTAACTGATGCCAAGTCTTGGGGTAGGATCCTTGGTTATATGTCTGTCGATTCCTCCTTCTTCTCTTTATATTCTTTGTTACTTCACTGGTTCCATTTCTGCTTGATAGCCCGTTGCCTCTGGTTTCGGGCTATGGGTTAGGGTTACCAACTGGTGGGTTGTAGTAGGTTCCATCACGACCTAAGGAATTGGGTCGTGATAGGAAGGCTTTAAATAGCCAATTTGAGCACATAATATCCCAAAATCTGCAATTGAAAATTCAAAAAAGCTAGAATTTCTCAACAACCAAAACAACCTAATAAAAATTTAAATTAAAATTTATCATTAAACCTAGACAATTTATTATATTAAAAATTACTGTAGTAACTAAAGTAAAACTCAACAAGAGTACTTGGATAAATTAACTTGAATAGATCAGAATAATGTAGACCTAAGAGTTAATACAATTATGTGTTGAAAGAAGAAAGCAATTTCAAAACATTTAATAGAAATTTCGCAAAGGAAATGAAATCTAAGCATTCTTGACTTCTCCTTAGGGTAAAATTTAATAAGGAGAAGCCAAAGTGTCCTATCATGTTATCCTTTCATCATTAGATGATTCATAGTGCAATTTTTATATATTTATTTGTATTTATTAGAATATATATTTTCTTGTTAAGTTTAAATTAATCAATTAATGTAAGGTAATTTGTTTTTTATGAATGGTAAAATGATCCTTCAAATTTTCAAGAATATTTTCTTATTTAAACTTTAAATTTGGGGCTACCAACTTTTTGTAAAGTATGATGATGATTAAGTTGAGATTGTTTCATACACATATCAATAGATATTTTCTCTACTATCAAATGAGAGATAAAAGAAACAAATGAAAAATGATTTCAAATTCATGATAGGAGAAATAAACAATCATTTTTCTAAAACAGTAAAATTTGTTACGTCAAAGTATAGAAGAAAAAGTGTATAAAATGGCGAAAATATTGAATAACAAAACCAAATTTTGTAAGTATCAAACTCACCATAACATAATCATTGTCCTTCATTGTAAGAGCAAAATGGGATTGAATTCAAGGTATCTCTCTTCTCAACCTGAATTAAATGAAGAAACAATCAGTTTAGGAAAAAATAGCTAATAGAATGCTAGAAAACTCCAAAAAAAATCTGAAAGAAATCAAGAAAACTCTATGCTTTATCAAAATAGGAATGAATTTTAGAGAAAAATTCATCACTCGAATTACTGAAATAACACAACAAAATAGAAGAAACTAGAAAAAACAAATAGAATGTGAAGAAGAATGAAAACTCACTTTCTTTGTAATTTTGCTAAAGAATTTGGTGTTTGTTGGGCAATATATATATACTTTGGATTTGGTGTTTTTTGTGATCTACTTTTGATTTTGAGTTCTGCTTCTAGAAAGTCCTGATTATTGAGAAATAGAGTACATATTTTTGTAATTTTTTTTCTTTTTTGTAGTTTCATTTCTTATTTATCAATAAAATCTAATTTGAATCCTTACTATATATGAATAAGTATATATATAATTATAGTTACTTGATGTCTGTCCTTCTGATCCCTTTACTTATGAATATATAAAATTGTTTAATTACTTTATATTTAGGGTGATATACTTCTAAAAATAATTCGAATATAATACATTTCTTGCATAAAGAAACCAAATTAAAAATGTTAATTGATTCAAAATGAAATATATGATGTCACATACATCAAAGACTGTTGAAAATCTTACGAAAAATACCTTCTCCACGAATACTTGTATGGAATTCACCAAAGCTTGAGGCGTGTCAGATACTGTCCTTAAGAACATTTTACCCACTATAGGTGTATCCCCCAGGATTCAACAAGCACTTCTGGTAGAAATTAGGAGGTAGAAACTAACAACGATAGACAAAAGAAATTAGGAATGATTTCTATATATAAATGGAATTGTTTTATAAAACATTAAATGAAATGTCTAGTAGGAAATTAAAGAGTTGTTACCTGCATTGGCAATGAAAAACAACACAAGGAGAAAGAGAACTTTAAGCAAATGTTCCATCATTAATTTTTTTTAATCTTCTACAGAAAATTTATAATAATGAGAAGCATCAAGGTCTCTTAAAAAGAAAAATAAATAAATAAACAAATAATAATAAAGGTCTATTATAAAGTAAATACATGACATGTTTTCTCGTAATTTTCCGTCAAAGGTCAGTTAAACAATCAACTCATAGTAGACTTTGAACCGCGTAGTTAAATCATTTTGCCTTTTTATGTGTAGAATAATTACTTTATTTTTCATTTTACATTTACTTCCAATTGCATTTATATTATAAAATAAATGGAGATGATATGAAAATAAATACATGAAAATATGACTCTAGGACTTAGCAAAGTTGTCTATGGTTCAGTCAAACCCAATTAATTTAGTAAAAAAAAAATTATATTAAGAAATTCATCAATTAAAGAAAAAAATAAATTTTACATTTTTAAAAATTAATTTCTTTTTTGGGATAGTGATACTTTAATTTTTGACTTTTAACTAATTTTAATACTTTATTTAGTTTTTGTCAAGGTGAAATTTTTTATCCATGTGGAATGTCATGTGTCAAGTTTTTTCTTAAATAAAAGAGAGATTAGTGTATTACACACACCACTTAGATGTGTTTCTCAAACTAATGTGTGATAGTTTAGGTATTAAATCGCACTCCAATAGTTTAGGTATTAAACTCAAAAAAGGAATAATTTTTTATATGGAGGAAAACATTTTTCAGAAACTATTTTTCAACTTTTTCATATTCGATAGGTAAGAATGTTACCAACATGGGTTGTGGTGCAATAGTGAGACTGCTCCATCCTTTAACTAGAGGTCTCGAGTTTGAGCCCTAGGTATGGAGAAAATCTTGTTGGGAGCATCACCCTCGAGTCGGCCATGTAGTGCTCCAATGTAGGCTCCGGACACCGAGTGGAAAACCTAAAAAAAGATTAGTAAGAATGATTTTGAAAGAAGGTTCCTTAAAAATGAAAAAGAAAAAAGAAGAGAAAAACACTTCGAATGTAAGCTGGTAAAACAAGTGACATTCCACATTGATTATATCCTCCTCACCCTCCAGCACACCTCATTTTCACCTCACCCTTGTATCCCCCATCCACATCCCTACCCGGCCCTAACCTCACTTCCAATATTATTTATCTAGATTATATACAGATACATTTAGGATAATATTTTTCACTTACATATCAAATAAAAGAAAATAAGTAACCCACTTATTTTCGTTCTCTTGGAACACACACAAAGAGGTAGAATGTAGCACCAAAAGCTCAAAAAAGCTATTCCATAATATATCATGAAAGGATACATAAGGTTAGAGGCTAATTAACTATATATATTTTTAGTTAAGCCTTATAATTAAACACATAATTTAGAAAACATAATAAATTATGGTAGATTATTATTAAAAAGACAAGCCTTTGTGCAACAACATCGTTTGTATCTTCTCAAATAAGTGCACATTTTATCATCAAGACATGTCCCCCTGAATTAATGTTATGCTCCATTTAAAACAATCATTTGCCTCTGTTATTATAACAAATAAAATAGAAAGGAAAAATTATCGGAATTAGTGATTTCGGCATATATATTATTTTCTTAGAGTGATACTTTGAAAGGTTATATAACATGGCTATATTATGTAATTTTATAGCATATAGTAAATTATACATGTATTTGTGTATCTAAACACCTTAGCTAGCTGCTACTCTTCATATATACATACACATAGTTGCTATAGAAAGTAATTTATTTATTATTATTATTATTAGTATTATTGCTACAGAATAAATTTTATTTTTATATTAAAATTAAAATGATATTAATAGGTATAAATACAAGCAAAGGGAACTAGGCCTTAACTTACCAATCCTAATGAAGCACCTAACCTCTACTAATTAACAAGCATAAAGAAAATAAGAGCGAGAGAGAACTAAGTATTTGTGATCACTACAGAGTGTGTAATACACTCTATAATGATATTACAAATGAAGATGCTTAAATAATGCAAAATATGATAATCAAGAAGAAGGTTGAGTTATCAGCCTCAAACTTTCTATTACGAAAGCATGAATTAAAAAAGATTGATTGTCCATCTAAAGTAACTTGAAGTATTTTTTTCTTGTCTTCTTCTACAAATCTATCTAACAACACTTGATTATTTATTACTTCTTTATGGATTTATTGGATCTTGTTGAACCTAATGATACTGTCATATGGTTTATCTTTGCTTGTTGTATCGGTAGGTGCCTTCGAACAAAACTCCTCAGTCACAATATCATCCCAACTATGTTGCCTTCCATGTGATTTATTTTGCTTTTGTTCCTTCCACTTCTTCGTTGCCTAGGTGATATATCCCCTTCCCTAGCCACTCTATCAAAGAGTATGTCCAGCATATTGTCTTCCTTATCTTCATCAGGAGAATCCTCGCCCAAATCTATTTTATTTGACGCTAAGGTCCTTGACTTATTCTTCTTTGTAATCACACATTTAGGGACAAGTATGGAAGCTTCTAGGCTTAATTTGCTATTAAAAACAGGTGGTGAAACCTGTTCTTCTTTCACCAAATCGTTGTCATTTTCTATTGACCTTACTAGCTTGTCCAGATTCGCCAAGTGACTCTAAAGATTGGGAAGAGATCTTATGAGTTGAGATGTTAAATTTTACCATGAGTGGCTTAATCGCTGGATTGGATTGAGTAGCATGGCTTCCTGATTTCTTCAATAATCTTAGCTATTGTCACGACCCGATTTCTTGAGTCATGATGGCACCTAACAACCCACAAGTAGGCAAGCCAAACCCTTTCCTAGAACTTAACAGTAATGGGACTGAGGGTGGGAACTAGCCTCAACTAAGCGGAAGCATAAATAAAGGAACATATAAGGGAAAGGCAGAAGCGAGCCAAAACTATATACAAACAAACGATACCTCCTAGAACTTGGAAGTCACATGTAAAGAGCTACTACAAAAGAGTACAAGTCCCAAAAGTGGACCACAGAAACCAAATTGTCTCAAAAGCTAAAGACAAAGCAAAAATATAAATACAGAAGGACACGGGTAATCCCAGAACGCCAAGTTCTCATCCTCGCCTCCGAAACAGACTGCAGTAGGCTCGACCTCAACGTTGATAGCTGGTGCTCGGACCTGTATCACGAAAAGAGATGCAGTGTGTAGCATGAGCACCAACACAACAGACACCCAGTAGGCATCATAGGCCGACTGAGTAAGAAAGGTAAAAACAGACTGAAAGGGTAGAATCTAAAATAATAGAGGTCAAAGGAAATAAGCACAAAACTAGCCGACTAGAAATCTAAAAATAACTCAACTAAACCTAACTAGGCCCCTCATAAGACCCAGAAGGTACACTCAAGCACAGAAAAACAAAACCAGAATGACCCTCATAACAGGTACACGGAAAAGCTAAATCTACGATAACGAAGAAAAATTCAACTACAAACCAAAATCACCAACAAACTCAACCGAAACAACTAGAAAACTCAACCCAGTCAACGGTCTGACTACCACATCGGGCTGCCCAACCAGATAGAAACTTTCGGAGGCCCTTCCCTAGCCAGTAGAGTGTACAGGGGGCATAACAACTCCTCCCGAGGCCCTAATATCCAATCACCCTATCAGCTGACACTCCCGGGGGCCATGCCCAACCAGATAGCAACTCCTACGGGCCCTGCGCTAGCCAGTAGAGTGTAGAGAGCATGCCGACTCCGAATAAAACCTCAAATATCTCATATCCAATTGTCTAGCTGGCTAACACTCTGAGGGCTCTGCCTTAGCCAGACGAGTGCGCCAGCTAACACTCCGGGGGCCCTGCCCAGCCAGATAGCAACTCCCAGGGGCCCTCCCCTAGCCAGACGAGTGCGCAAGGAATATCAACTCCGTAGAGGATCTCAAATACCAAACCAATATGAATCGCCGTCCACCAATAACCACATCACCACATGACGGATCTCGAAACACCTGAAATCTTGAGTAAACACTATGCCTCCGATGACACATCGTCACTAATGAAAAGGTGAAAGAAGCAAAAGATAAGAATAATACAAAGTCAAAGCAAGGCTCATACTATTATACCCAAGTCTGTTATTCCGGTCTTACAAAGCAAAAGCAAGGCTCATACTATCAGACCCAAGTCTGTTATTCCGATCTATAAGGACCTAGTCCATCTGAATCGATGTCGGATGCATACCAGAATCAAACAGGTGCATGGGTCTAAGGGAAAACTAGTCTAACCTAGACTAAGGCCAGAAACATGCTCCAACATAAATAAACAACCAACCAGATAAACCACATGCATCCACACCAAAACAACCCCTCCGATAGCATGATACTACCCCTAAAATAGCCCGAAAATCAAGCCTAAAACAAGATTTTAGAAAAGAAGAGAAGAAATACTAGAACCCCACCCCATATTCACAAAAATCATTATGCATTCACAAAATCCAGCTCAATCTAAAAAGAAGGGAAGTTGTAACCTACCACAAGGGCGACTACGCGCGCTCCAAATCACTCCGTCGGAGCTTTTCCCTTTCGAACTCAGACTGCTGCCACGCTATCAAAAAATAGAATCACATCGTCATGATGGTCGTTTACACATTAAAATCATCAAAATCAGAGATGAACCAATTTAGGAGTCAAAATAAAAAAATGTGGGACCCGCTCCGAAAATCCAAGAATTGACTCCATGAAAAGGTCCTAAACCCTCCCCCAAACTTATATTCCAAAACAGAACACAATTCGGGGCTGGAAACAGCCCACAAATCAAGAAAACCAAACATGTAAAACTTTACACTTCAAGCATGCGGTAGCCACTTACGCCTCAAATTCATGAGAATCGAAGGTCACCCAACACTATTCGAACCAACACCCACAAAGCCTACGCAATTCAAAACACCTGAGAATTCGAATCATCAAAAATGACTTAAAACGGAGAAGATATAACTTTTCAAACCTTTAAACAACAATGAGCCCGACTGCCCCTTTATATATTGCAAGACACGCTGACCTCCGCGAACACGGAGGGAAAGAAAACAAACCTCCGCGAACGCGGCCAGGAGCCCGCGAACGCAGAGGGAAAGAATCCAAACCTCGGTGAATGCGGCTAGCCTTCCACGAACGCAGAGAAGAGAAAAGCTGAACTCCGCAAATGCGGAGCCCATCCGCGAACGCAAAGAGAAGAACTCCCAAGACTCCCAAACCTCCGTGAACACGGAGCCCTATCCACGAATGTAGAGAAGAGAAACACACACCTCTGCGACCGCATATGTCATGACCCAATTTCTCAAGTCATGATGGCGCCTACCAACCCACCAGTAGGCCAACCAAAACCCTATCCCGGAACTAAAGAGAAACGGGACTAAGGGTGGAAACTAATCCATAATGGAAGCATACAATAAGAGAAATCACGAAAGCTAGAACGAACCACACTAAATATATACAACACCAACCAAAACCTGGAAGTCACAAGTACAGAACAACTAAAAAGAGTACAAGTTCCGAAAGTGGACCACTGAAACAACTATCTCGAAAGCAAAAGACAAGCTAAAATATATAAACAGAAGGAAACTGGTGATCCCAAAACGCCAAGTGCTCACCCTAGTCTCCAGAACTGATAGCCCCTACCCCGATCTCAACACTGATAACTGGTGCTCGGACCTGCATCACGAAAATAGATGCAGAGTGTAGTATGAGTACCAAAACAATAGGTACTCAGTAGGCATCATAGGCCGATTGAGCAAGAAGGGTAAAATAAGGCAGACAAGATAAAATCAGCACAAACAGAGGTCAATAGAATAGGAAATGGAAAAGTTGAAAGGAAGCACAAAGAAATAACTAAAATAAACCCAGCTGAGCCCCCCATAAGACCCGCTGGGCACACTCGCGCGTAAGTTTAAATAAAATTTAAACGGACCCCCATAAGTCCGACAGGTACAGAGAAGAGCTATTATACAGAAACGAAGGAATAACAAACTCTAGAACAACACCAGGGCCCCGCCCAATCATTACCATCAGAGCCTCGCTTAGTCATAAACATCAAAGCCCAGCTCAGTCATAAATATCAGAGCCCAGCTCAGTCATAAATATCAGAGCCCAGCTCAGTCATAAATATCAGAGCCCAGCTCAGTCATAAATATCAGAGCCCAGCTCAGTCATAAATATCAGAGCCAAGCTCAGTCATAAATATCAGAGCCAAGCTCAGTCATAAATACCAGAGCCAACTCCAAGCTGCCTCGACGCATAAGCAATAACCCGGCCCTACTACATCAGAACACAACCCAAACCAATGTCGGATGCGTCACAATAGACTGTGAAGCCCTTGCCCTCAACTGGAAGAGTCAATATAGGAGCGATGGTAAGCAACTCCTTGAGCCTCAAAAAGCTACTCTCACATTCCTCCGGCCACACAAAGGGGACATCCTGGCGAGTCAACCGAGTCAAAGGCGCCGTTAGAGTGGAGAAATCCTCAACAAAGCATCTGTAGCACCCTGCCAATCCGACAAAGATCCGAATCTCGGTCACATAAGTGGGCCTAGCCAAACCACGAATAGCCTCAATCTTCACCGGATCCACCATAATGCCATCCTTGGACACCACGTGCCCCAAAAATGCTACAGACTCAAGAAAAAATTCACACTTTGAGAACTTGGCATAAAGCGGATGATCTCTCAAAGTTTGGAGCACTAAGCTCAAATGCTGCTCATGTACACGATGGCTCCACGAGTATACCAAGATGTCATCGATGAAGACAATGATAATGGAGTTAAAATACTGCCTGAATAATTGAGTCGTCAAGTCCATAAATGCAGCAGGGCCATTAGTCAACCCAAAAGACATCACCAGGAACTCATAATGACTATAACGAGTCCTAAAGGCTGTCTTGGGGACGCCCGCTGCTCTAATCCTCAGCTGATGATAACTGGATCTCAAATCAATCTTAGAAAGCACGGCTGCACCCTAGAGCTTGTCAAATAGATCATCTATACAAGGCATACGATAACGATTCTTCACCGACACCTTATTCAGCTGCCTGTAATAATGCACATCCTCATGGTGCCTTCCTTCTTCCTCACAAAATGGACTGAGGCACCCCAAGGAAACACACTGGGTCGGATGAATCCTCTACTCAAGAGATCCTGAAGCTGATCACTGAGCTCCCTGAGCTCTGCAGGTGCCATATGATACGGAGGGATAGAAATGGGATGAGTACCCAGCTCCAAATCTATGGCAAAATCAATGTCCCAATCTGGGGGTAGGCCAGGAAGGTCGGCGGAAAACATATCTGTGAACTTTCGGACGACAGGTACTAAATCGATAGTAGGGCTCTCCCTACTCACATCTCTAAGATATGCCAAATATGCTAAGTCTCCGCTATCCACCAGCCTCTGAGCCCGTATACAAGAAATCACCCCAACTGGTGTGCGACTACATGAACCCTGCCACACCACCGGTGGAATACCAGGAATGGCTAAAGTAACGGTCTTTGCATAACATTCCAATACAGCCCGACAAGGGGACAACCAATCCATACCCAGAAGCACATCAAAGTCTACCATATACAACACCAAAAGATCAACCAGAGTGTCTTGCCCTCGAATAGTCACCACACAAGACCTGCAAACCCGATCCACTACTAAAGAATCCCCTGCTACGGTCAAAACACGCAATGGAACAGATAAGAGCTCAGGACTCACTTCCAATTGATGCACACAATAATCAGACACATATGAATAGTTAGAACCAGGATCAAATAAGGCTGAATCGGGCTGATAGCATAAAAGAACCGTACCTGTGATCACATCATCGGAGGCCTCAGCCTCTACTCTTGCTATAGCTGCATAGAAATGGCCTTGGATACCTCTACTCCGCACATCCACTCGACCGCCTGTCTTGCCTCCCCTAGGACCTCCTCGAGAACCCTGCTGCTGACCCCAACCTCTAGCTGAAGGTGCTGCTACCGAAACTGATCTCCCCACCTGAGGAGCTGGTAAGGCTGATCTAGATGAAGGGCACTCCTTGGCCCAATGTCAAAGCTCCCCACAAGTGAAGAAACCCTGTGAAGGTCTGCTAACTACTCGAGGTTGGCCACGCAAACTTGATGCACCTGACCAAAACCCACCTTGGCCTTGACTCAGACCAGTACTATACCCACTCTGATGGTGCTTATCATCTCTGAAGTCTGCGATGCTGCCCCGATATGGCCGACTAGACTGCCCTGACTGAAACCTTTGATAAGCTCGATCCCTGGTATCCCTCAACCTATCGTGGGTCCCATCGAAGATATCATCTGACCTAGCCCTCTTGCCGCTGCCCCTTGGGCCTCGCGACGAAGCTACTGCTGCACACCCCTAATAGCGCTAAGATCGGGTCAAGCATGCCCTGCAGATCAGGAGCGACAGCTGGTGCTGGTGGTGGCTGGGCTGGTCCCGGCACCACTGGCTGAGGAGGAATTTGCTCTGCACGAGGGTCTGACTTCGGCTCCGGAATCCTCTCTCTAATGCGGCCTGGTTCCATAGCACCCCTTCGACCTCGGAGTCGACCTCTACAATGCGAGCGAGCCATCCTGTAAAAGAGTAGAACAAGTGAGTTTTCAACGAACCAAATGAACAGCAACGCACGAAAAGATACAAGTTAAGAAAACATCCTAAGGACATCTTGTAGCCTCCTGAATATAAGTCACAGACGTCTCCACACCGATCCTTCAGACTCTACTAGATGTTAGTTCTGTACAGGTGAGACCAACGAACCTAGGCTCTGATATCAATTTGTCACGACCCAATTTCTCAAGTCATGATGGCGCTTACCAACCCACCAGTAGGCTAGCCAAAACCCTATCCCGAAACTAAACAGTAACGAGACTAAGGGTGGAAACTAATCCATAACCAAGCGGAAGCATACAATACGAGCAATCACGAAAGGTGGAACGAATCAGACTAAATATATACAACACCTCCCAAAATTTGGAAGTCACAAGTACAGAACTACTAAAACGAGTACAAGTTCCAAAAGTGGACCACTGAAACAACTGTTTCAAAAACAAAAGACAAGCCAAAATATATCAACAGAAGGAAACTGGTGATCCCAAAACGCCAAGTGCTCACCCTAGTCTCTCGAACTGACAGCTCCCGGCCCAATATCAACGCTTATAACTGGTGCTCGGACCTGCATCACGAAAACAGAGGCAGAGTGTAGTATGAGTACCAAAACAACCGACTGAGCAAGAAGACTAAAAACAGGCAGACAAGATAGAATCAGCACAAATAGAAGTCAACCAAATAGGTAACGGAAAAGCTGAAAGGAAGCATAAAGAAATAACTAAAATAAGCCCAGCAGAGCCCCCCATAAGACTCGCTGGGCACACTCGTGTGCAAGTTTAAATAAAACCTGAACGGACCCCCATAAGTTCGACAGGTACACAGAAGAGCTATTCTACAGAAACGAAGGAATAACAACCTCCAGAACAACACCAAAGCCCCGCCTAATCATTACCATCAGAGCTCCGCTCAATCATAAACATCAGAGCCCAACTCAGTCATAAATGTCAGAGCCCAACTCGGTCATAAATATCAAAGGCCAGCTCAGTCATAAATATCAGAGCCTAGCTCAGTCAGCAGTCACGAGCTGGAAATACCGGACTCTAACCGGGCAACCTAAGTCTCGGACTGGCACAAACAGCCCACACTCGACAGTCTAACGCTGGAAATACTGGTTTCACTGGATTCGTCGATCGCGTAGCTGGGACTAGTAGCCTATGCTCCACGGAATCGCACTGGAAATTACGAGATGCAATCGTGTAACGTAGCTACGGACCGGAGCAGGTAGCCTACACCCGTCAGCCTAGTAAAGGAAATCTTGAGTGATAACCGAGTAACGTCAGCCGCATACTGGAGCCAGCCGTCACTAATCGAATAAGCCACAACAACAATGCACCAAGAGACTAAACATCACGGGCCACCGGCCCACATATATACCAACTGAAGGCTCCCAGCTTGACACAATCCAGCCGACAATCGGCGCAACAATGGCATCTTCCGGCAGCATCCTAAGATTCGTAGCGATAAGGGGCAAAGAATCAGAAGGTCCGAAAGCCACGAAAACGCCTATACTAAGGCTCATAATCTGACCCAAGTCTACAATATTAGTCTACAAGGATCTAGTCCATCTGAAATGACGTCGGATACATACTCAAGTTAACCAGGTACATGGGACTATGTCAATAATATCACAGCCAATTCTAAGGTAGAATCACAATAATCAGTCAATCATCAAACAGATTCACCCGGATCCACTCATGCAACATCGATAACCACCAACAGATACCCCACAACATGCATATCAGGAAATCAAATCAACAACCCAACTTATAGCATGATACAAGCTCATAACAACCCAACAATCAACTCTAAACTGAGGAAATCGGGGAACAATGGAAACAATACTAACTAACCACCCCAGATTCACAAATATCAACCAGCATTTATACAATCAGGCTCAGTCTAGAAACAAGTGAAGTTGTAACCTACCAAAAAGTCGATCACGCGCGCTCCAAGTCACTCAATTGGAGATTTTCCCTTTTGAATGGCCTCAGACAGCTACCATGCTACCAAAAATAGAATTACAACGTCAATACAGTCGTTTAGACATCAAAATAAACTAATTCAGAGACAGAATAATTTTTGGGTCAAAATCAGGCAAAGTGGGACATGCTCCGGATTTTCCGGAATTGATTCCGTCAAAAGGTCCCAATTCTTTCCCTTAACACTAATCCTAAATTAGATCGCTCCGTAGGGGTCAGATCCACTCCTAACAACCAACAACAACGAATCGCAAAACTTAACAAAAATAGGCCAAATAGAGACTTACCCTTGATTTCATGTAAAACAAGGAGCACCAAATGACCCCCAACCTGAAACCCATGAAGCCAACGAAAATTCGAACATGTGGGACTTCGAATCACCCAAAACGGTGCTCTAGAACTCAAGATATCGAAATTTGAAATGAAGAAGAAATCATAACTTGATGGCAGCAGTTTCGAGCTGAATTTCACCTCAAACGAGGGTTCACCAACACAATCCGATCACTCCACCACGTAGCCACAATCTCCATGACCATACAAGACTTCGAATCACTCAAATCGGAGCTCGGAAGAGGGAGACATCCCATTTGAAAATGAGGGTTATAAGCTGAAATATTTTGGGTTACAAAACCCGAAACAGGTCGCTAAAGACCATTTATGGTCGCTACAAGTCTAAATTCTGGTCACTAAAGGACTGCACCAGCAACCAGATTTTTTTCTATTTTTCAAAGTCTCCAAACGGACCCTAGGAATTCGTTCAGGTCCCGATGAAAATAAACCAGATATGCTACCCCACTAAATTCGACATTCCGGACTCAATGATGTAGTCAGAATTTCCATACGATGTCATTTTTACAAAAAGTGGGTCCCACACCCATTATGACAAAAAAATTTGAGCGCGTTTACCAAGAATGTTGATCGAAGTCAACCTTAAGCCAAATTTCGAAGAGTAAAGACCTATCTTTCTCAAAAATCACACCGGAAACCCCGAGACTTGGGTGAACCACGCTTCTTGCCTAATTTGGCCGCTCCGAAGCTGATGGAACCATCAGAATTCTCATCTGAGTTCATTTACCTAAAGTTATGACCGAAATCAACTTTTCAAGGTTCAAAAGCTCCAAAAAAGGAAAACAGACATAAAACCCAAATGAATGACCAGGAGACCGAACAGTAAGTGCCAGCAAGTAGAGCTAAGATTGCAAATGCGGAGAAGGAATGGGTCTGCACCTTAGCTGCTACACCAGCTGAGTTTGGCTTTCAAAAAAACTCTAATAGGGTGCTCAGAATTCGTTCAGAACCCCGTGCACGCAAATGACATATGCTACCCCATCAAATTCTGCATTCCAAACTCAATGGCACAGTCGAAAAATGCTTACGAGGTTGTTTAGATAAAAAGTGGGTCCCACACCCAAAGCGTCATTTTAGCCAAATTCCACAAAGGGCCTCGGAATTAGATCGGATACCTCGGGAAGCATACGAAGGGTTATTCTAGACCAAACTCGGCGTTCCAAAAGTAACCGCGCTGACGAAATTCTCACCCGAGTGCGTTTACTAAAAATGTTGACCAAAGTCAAACTTGAGCCAAATTTCGAAGGCTAAACCACCAAATAGCCATAAAGTTACATCGGAAGCCTCGGGACTCGGATCAATCATGCTTCTAGCCTAATTTGGCCGCTCTAGAGCTATGAAACCGTCAGAATCCCATTCTGAGGTCATTTACCTGAGGTTATGACTGCAATCAACTTTCAAGTTCAAAAAGCTCTAAAACAGGGAAATGGGCATAAAACCCAAACGAACTACTAGGCGACCGGACAGTCAGTGCCACCAAGTCATAAATGAGTTGGGGTCGCTACAATAATACTCTAATTGACATAAAGAAGGCATTAACACAAAAATGACCTAGAGGGTCATTACAGCTACTTCAGTATTAGAAATAGATAATGTTGGAACAATAATATTACCATCTTTTCCAGTAGCCTTCAATAAAGAATCAAACTTATTCGAACATACTAGGTCTCTTCAGGAATTACTAATATCTTGCCTCTTCTCACTATCCTTAAAATTTCCAGTTGAACCCTTTCCATTACCTGGAGAATTATTTCGATTAGTGGAGGAAAGAGTCCGACTACTCATTGAGTTTTTGTGTGAAACCAGTGTGCATTTTTTACTTGCATTTTCGTTTTCAACTTTCAAACACATGCTGCCCAGACTTTACATCATCTTCAACATTAGTTGTATCCATTAGTTTTTTTCCTGAATCAACTCGCAACGCATCAACCCTAACTCTTGGCGTTCCCCCTGTGTTTTTAGTTGCATTAGACATCAAATTCAGCCCAAATTATTTTGATTGCACCTTATTAATAGGAGCCTGTTAGCTATTGCAATCACATGTAGCATCCACACTTTTTTGTTGTTGTAATATCTCTACAGATTTAGGACTTAGAGCTAAATCTTGATCATTTGAAATCTCTAAAATATCTTTGATTCCGGTAGTTATTTGATGACCTATATTACATGTATCTACATCCATTGAGTCTGCACAATTTAGCTCGAAAGTGGCAGCAACCAATTGTCGATCTAAAGCAGTAGCTTTACTTTGATCGACATCTACAACCCTTCTTCTTTCATTTAGTATTTCCCTTGCATCACCTTGATATTTTTCACTATCGCTAGTACCTTTTAAAGAAACTTCAATGGTATCATCATTTTTTTGTTATTTTGATTTTTTTTCATGATGCAACAACAACTACCTTCAACAAGACCTTGGTGCTTACAATAATTGCAAGACAAAGGTAGATTATCATATAAAATCCAATGAAAATCCTCGACCAACTTACCCGATTTTCCATCAACAAACTGCAACCTTATACGATTTGAAAGTTTTTCTATTAGATCAAGCACAACTTGGACCCTAGCCGTGCTAGGTCTTGACTTGATTTGAGTAGCTTTATCTATAGCTATTGAATTCCCTACTGCCAATGCTATAGGCAATAGAGACTTCTTCGCAAACAAATTAGGAGCTAAGTCTAGTAAAGAAATCCAAACCACGGCTTATGTCGTTTCCTCCTTAGGACTATATCCAATGGACCATGGAAATACCCTGTATTGGTTCTCTTCTCCATTGTAGAGAAGATAATTAATTGAGCGAGATAAAGCTAGTACAAAATCTTCATATTGATCAAACCTCAAAAAAAATTCTAGGAGCAAGTAAGCCAATTAAACAATTGCCCTTGGTACAAACATGTTTCGGCAAAATTGACCTTAATACCTTCAAATATGGCGCACCATGGGATAATTTAAACACCACTGCTTGATGCAATCCCTCTTCGATCATAAAGTCTTTCCTTTCCTCCATTGAAAATATGGTAGTAGGTTCTCCATGAACATCTTTGACTAGTTTTACGATTGTTTTTGAGTTAATTAGGGATGATAGTTTTGGGGTTTAGCATATCGGAATTGACAAAGGTGGCGTATGTTGTGGTTTGGGGTGGTGGTGTGGGCTGGACAGCCTCGGGAGGAGGCCGTCCAGTGGCTGTAGCCACCATGAGAGGGTTGCGTAGCTGCATCCTAGGAAGGAGCCGCCAGAGAGCGAAAGCATAAATATTACTTGAGTTGAGGAAAAAGAAGAATTTTTTTAGGAAGCAAAGGTTGTTTAAATTTTAGGAAGAAAACTATGACCAACATGAGAGCTAGGAAGTAGGTTACAGTTTTCGACCATCTCTTGCCCATTACCCTAATGTGGAAGTAGGAAGTAGTTTCTAGTCATGTGTGAGGAGGCCCCTGTATCAGGATACCATATTGTTTAAGGTAGTTCTTCCAGGACCATCGATGTGAAACCTTTGGGAGAATTGTGTGGAACAAATGAATGGTTGATGCGATTGCAATATTCCAAAGCTGTATGATAGTAGTGAAAACAAATCAGACATTGTGACCTAGATTTAGTAACAATTGGAGTTGGCAGAAGTCCAAGGATGCTTGAAGCAACACTAGCAGAATTTTTAAAATTTGTAATAATTGTTTTGGCTAAATCCACCACCACGATTCTTATTGTGAAATCTCTCACGACCATGATTTTTATTAGAGCAACGACCATGATTTTGTTGAATCAAGCGACTAACATCATTAGTATTTTGGATGTTGTAAAGACGGCCACTAATTGTTAAAACCATTGTCACGGCCCAAGACTATACCCTAGTCACGACACGGTGCTTAGAGCTACAAGTGAACCTCATTGACAAGCATGACACTAAGACAATCATGAAATAGAAATAGAAGATAAGTATTAAATGCGGAACTGAACTGAAATAGTCTAAAAGTATCAGTAGATGGATAATATGAGTACACATAGCTGAATCTAAACTAACTCGCTAAAAGCCTTTACTAATATGAGTTGCTAGGACAAACCCCTAGCTAACTCCAACTGTCTGAAACAGAAAGTAAATGATTCAAAGGAAATATAATTGTTTTCCTCAGAAAGATGAGGACTCACCAAATTGGTTGCTACTCATTAGAGATATATAGTACTAACCGCGAGTTGTATACTAAGTGCCAGAACCTATATTATTAAACAATATTGGAAGAAAGTATGCAGTTAGTGCTTTGAATGTATTGAGTATATAAGATAATGAATGATAAGAATAATAACTTAACATGATGAATCTATAAGACATGCTGACGCTATGACTAAGAAAAATAACATGGAATTTAGATGCACTGAACTGAAATACATAAATACACAGTCATGCAATAACTAAAAGACTAACTGTGGTAGATACTAAATATGACATATAACCATGTTAGTTACTACATGGAGTTTATATATAATCCCATCAAAAGGGCCTAATGTACTTTGCCATGCAAATCAAAATAAAGGCAATAGAATGAGATAGGGCATGAACGTAGAGCAATGTAATCAACACAAAGCTTTAAAATTGCCATGAAATGCAGCTAAAGGACAGAAAGAATCTCAGATTCAACATTATAGCTAAACAAATCAATACTTGACTTGGACTCTGGAGTTGAAAATGCGTTGAAATAATTTAAGATTTTGAAGATTACATAATTACAGAGATTTTAATTTTAGGGTATTTTTTGTGATAAGAAAAAAGAATCATTAGGGTCGTTTAGTAGAAAACAGTTAAGGAGAAAAGACAAAGTATTTTGGTGGAATAACCCAACACACTAGGTAATATGCATTTATAATACAATCACAATAACATTACAATACAGAGAATGAAAATGTAACAAATAAAAGGATATATATATGTGGTAAAACAATCAAATATGACATATTATAGTTAATGTTTATTATCACGTTAATCTTTTAGCTGGATATTCCTTAACAAGGGGTAAGCTATATGAAGCATGTGTATCTTCACCACTCTTTGCAGGTTCTATTTTTTTCATAGTAAGTAATTCGTTTTAAGGCAAATAAGGAATTTTCTGAAACCAGATATTAATTTAGATCTTATACTTATACAACATTAACACACAAAATATTACAAAACTCCAGAAACTCTTAAGAAAGGACAAACTCTTACACATGAATTGCATAGTTTTCAACTCTTAAGCATTAGGCCCTTCAACTATAAACCATAAAATGATGACACATCCTAATTTTGAATCTCAATTTAAGCTGATTTAAAAGTACCTTACTCCTCCTTATCAGAAGGCTGACGAATATGGGGTAGAACAAATGTTTGGGCTTCCTTTGTCACTGTGTGTTTTTTTAATACTATGGAGAAGCCCAATACTCATTCAGTTTTTTCCATATATCTTCACGAATCCAAGATGACCTCTTACCATGTTTTCGGGCATACCAAAGCAAATTAGAAACATGGTCGACAAACCATGCACGCTTCATCTGCATATAATTGAATTGTTAGATTCAATAAATGTCCAATATAAGAAGTTTTTCTCTTTAAACAATGTATACATCACAAATATATATATGTCATGCATCTAGATTGCTTAACTTGTTTGAGACCAAGGAGTTATTAAAAACTTCAAGTAGATAATTGATTTATTTTTACCTTGAATTCATCAAACATTGTCTCTCTAATGTTCCATGGAACATCTTTCCAGTACCTCCATGGTCCGTGATAAAACGAACACATTGATTCAACCACAACCTTCGCAGACTGAATACAAGGATAAAACATGTATTATATTTAAAATTGTGATGATACAGAAGGAACTGCAAAATGAAAACAACTGAATAGAAAGATAAACCTAGTATTTTTTAAAAATAATTTTGGCTTAATGTGATATTTATTGTTTTGCAACATATATTATTGTTTTGTTTAACCTAATAGAATAATACTTTGACTGATCTTACTTCTAAATATGATCAAACATCAAAATATAATAATGTAGCTAATGTAGTCGATAGAGAATTTCTCATATTACACAAGGCTCAACTTGTTAACAGAACTATAAAAAAGATTACATGGATACTTACCCCGATCCATTAGGAAAAATAAACAATCTCTGGAGTTCATCATACTTTCAAACATTTGGTGGATCTTGCCACTGTGTAGAAGCTTTTGTAGGAGGTTGTGTAGCTGGTGGATGACTGTTAACTCTAAGAGCCATCTAAAAAATAAGAATAAGAAAAAATAGCAGATCAATCCAACGAATCGAAGTCGAAGTCCTTTTAGCTTCAGTAAATAGAGCACTGTTAAAAGATTAATACAACATATATTGTTCAATGATGTAGAATCTATAATTAGAAACATAAGATGTTGCTGCTAAAGGAACCCTCATGTCGAAAACTACGAAATGGTTCTGGACTAATTTGTTTGCACTTAATGGAGGTCTAAATCTTAATTATTCATATTCAAACCATTAAGTGCATTTGTTCAAATTTTAATGATTAAGATTCAACCCATTAAGTGCATTTTTTTTGTTCCCTTATAAACCTCTGAATGGGTCTGAATGGGTCTGAACAGATCTGAACGAATCAAATCTATAACAGAGTCTTAACACCATTTAGAGACTCGTTATTCTTCACGCCACTTACTTTTCTTCTCAACCGCATACCATTTTTCTCTCATCTTGAACTGCTATTGTGTTTTTTGCTATCCCATTTATGATTTTAAAAAACCACTTTACCTTCTGATATATGTGAATTCAATATAAATCTCTCTTTGCAAACTCATTGATGACTAAAATAAATAATTTGAGCAAAAGTTTGCCGCTGTATATGTAATCAATCCCATGAAAAATGAGTCTTTTTCCCTACTTGCTTGTTTTATTTGTCAACTAATCCTTGTTTACGGAGTTCAAACATATGTTAATATAACAAAAAATGGTTAAAACATATGTGAAAGAGAATCTCTTACTTCTATACTTAGGCTTGCACACTGGAAATTACAGTTGACAAAGCCAACTTTAGCTTTCGAGTTACTTGGAGATTTTGATGGCATCAGCTTAATTCTTTAAAGAATTTGTGTTATCTGGTTGTAATATTTTTTTAATATTGATATATATTTTTAATTTATATTTTAGTTAATTTAATTTTTATATAAAATATAGTTCTTTTGGATATCATTTTCTATCAAAAAATAATTATTTTGCTGAAATGAGATTTTATCATATTTTATTGATACAAGGTAATTTCATATGCACATTTAGATATTGAAAACAAACAAACTTAATCATTCGGTGTTCAAATCTATAGACTACAACTTAATATTCAGATGTACATTCAAATTCAAATATCTAGAACTTAATGCTCATGTTAATATTCAGATGTGTATTCAGATTCAGGCGTTTTAATCTTAATGAAAACAAATGAATCCCTGTACATAAATTAGTCTTCTTAACTATCCAAAGTTGGTGCAGATACCAATTTTATAAAATCTTAGATTAGTCTTCTTAACTATCTAAAGTAGGTGCAGAAAGTTCAAACTTACAATTTATTATAATACCTTTTGTCATTTTGCTGGTTATGGGCTTTGTACAATAACATTTTGTTGAAGGGAGGTCCCGACATCTTCCATAGCAGGCTGCAGATACATTATATTAAGTCTATGCAGGTTACTTAAGTATATAAATAGCAAAAGATGACCAAAATACACTTAATTCAGAAGTTGATTCATGAACACGTTTAGAGCTAGAAGATATACCAATCCCAGCATTGTCATCCATTTTATCTATAGTTGCTTCAGGTTTGGAAGCTTCCTCAATATGGAGTTCAACATTTGGGAATTAGATTTATGTTACGCAGGCATTTGGAAATAAATTGAATAATACTTTAAAAAGTAATGTTTTGAAAACTAACTAAAATATCATTCTAATGTATAAACAAAAAATGTTTTGATAAAAAGAAAAAACAAATCATGTACAAAAATGGGACACAATACTTATTGATATAAAACTTAAGATATGCCTCTACTACATCTATATTTTTCTCTCCCCTCCCCCCCCCCCGGTTCAGTAACATATGCCATCCAAAAAGAAAAAAATTAAATTAATATAACTCTGTAAGATGTATAATTTCTAATTAATTACCATTGATACCTTTTTGTTGTTCTTTGTCAACTGTTGTCTTCTCAACAAAGTCATATTGATCCTTTTACTTTTTTGTGTTAGTGTCTTCATCAGATTTTTCGTTAAACATCATATTTTCTCCCTTTTTTCTTCATTTTCAACATCCAACTTTTGGTTTCGCACCATCTTCATAGGGGACTCATTTTTCTTTCCTTCTCTTTTCAATTTTCATTCCAAAGATCTATGTAATAATACAAAAAGCAAGATCATTGAGGTATATATTTAAATATAAGATTCATGCTTCTATAAAAGTGAAATATTTTCTCTATAGTACTAATAGATTTAAAGTTGACAAGCAACATTTTAAAATAGGAACAAATAATTCAATAAATTAGGAGCACAACTACTATGTGAAGTTTTCTCCTTATAATAATAATAAAGTTAGAACATATTATGTATGAAAATCCTTTACCAATTCTAGAAAACATGAAAAAAAGAATAAATGAATTTCTTTTTATTTTTAGAAATATTGCAATAGGATAACAGTTTTATTTTCCCCATACAAGTACATATTAGTGATACAAATGTAAGCTTTTTTTCAATTATAGTTGTTTTGCCTATGCCAAACTTAGATTGAGCATTTAGTCATACAAATATGGAAATATCCCATAATTAAACGTTAGACCTAGCTAATGAACCTAGCTATGGGGTCATTATTAAAAATCTAGTGAATGTAATAAAAATTAATTCCACTATGAAGGCAAGGAGTGTGTGTTTGTGAGGAGTTTTGAGCTTAAAACATCCTTGACCTATAGGCTAAATCTTGGTAGTTTAAATCATGTGATATATTAATGAACAAAAAATATCTCCTTACTATCCAAAAAGCTACAATATTCAACCCTCCGTTAGTTTTTGTCAAGAAACTAATGGCTACAATCAAAACATATTTTTTTCTAGAGATCTTCCTGTTATGTCCTTTTCAGTCATGCATCTTCTACGATAAATCTTGAGCTATCCAACATCCTCCCCCATTTGTACTAAAACTGAAATAAAATTTAACGAATCTTTTTCTTCAATGTTTCTCTTCTTGTTCGTGGATCTAGATAACTTGTTTTCTTCAATTTTGTGAAGAATTTGAAAAAAAACTGATAAATAGAATGAATTTGGTGAAGCCGGTGTTGAATTTTATCGTACCACCAGAAAGTATGGTGATGTTAGCATGTGCACGACCAATTTATTTTCATGAAAACACAAGAGTTGTTTTATGATGAACTTTCTTTGGTGAAGATATAAGGATGAAATTGTTAGTACCACTAGAAAATCTTTTAGAATTGCAGAGATAATTCAAAACTTTAACCAAAGGTTACACTACCTTTACAGAATTATGATTATGTGTACTTACAAATTGAAAACTTGTTCGTTGAATATCTATTTCTGTTGAACAAATATTTTGATAAATTGATTTAGCAAATGTGTCGCAATCGTGAATCCTCCTGCCTCTAGGAATTGAAAATGCACAATTTTGCCAAAATGGCGGAAACATTTTAAACAATTATAACTATTCAAATTTCAAGTCCTATGATTCTCCATGTTTTGAGAGAAAAGATGAGAAGGTTGGTTGATATATAATTCATCAAGCTAAGACTTGTTGGTGTTCTTAAAAATGGGGCAGCAAAAAGAATTGATTGAAACAATCTAAATAATTTTATTAAGCATAGAAGGGCTTTAACTAGTCAATTTAAGCACATAATATGTAGAAAATCTACAATTCAAAATTCAAACACCGCCCGAGGTAGGGATTGGTCCCAATGACCACCAAAATCCATGACACAAGCCCGAAGCATGTCCTCTAGTAACTGAATAGTCCACTCAGACTGACCGTCGGTCTGAGGATGGAAAGCGATACTCAACTTTAGCTTGGTACCCATCTACTCCTACATAGAACTCCAGAAATGAGAGGTGAACTGCATACCTCTATCAAAAACAATGGAAACAGGAACTCCATGCAACTGAACAATCTACCAGATGTATATCCTAGCTAACTACTCCGCATTGTAGCTCGTCTTCACCAGAATGAAATGAGCTGACTTGGTCAACCGATCCACAATCACCCAAACAGAGTCTTAGTTACCCAAAGTCAAGGGTAACCCAGTCACAAAGTCCATGGTAATGCGCTCCCACTTCTACTCGGGAATGGGTATCCTTTGCATCGAACCCCCTGTCTTTGATGCTCATATTTCACCTGTTGACAATTCAAACACTTAGCCATAAATGCACTATGTCCCTCTTCATACCACACCACCAGTAGTGTTGTTTCTTGTCATGAAACATCTTTCCCGCTCCCGTGTGAATAGAATACTTCGCACAATGAGCCTCATCCAATATCATACACACCCAATAACCAACTTTAGATACACAAATACGACCACTAATCCTCAATACTCCCTCGGGATCAAGAGAAGCCGACTTAGCTTCACCCCTCAACACTTTGTCCCAAATCATCCTACACTTATCATGATCAAACTGGTGGGCACGAATCCGATCCATCAAGGTAGACCTAGCCTCAACAAAGGCTAAAATTCTATGAGGTGTCAAAATATCAAGTCGAACCATCTATTTAGCCAATGACTAAACCTCTAATGCAAAAGGTCTCTTCTCCGCCTTAAGGAAGGCTAAGCTACCCATCCTAGGTGCTTTCCAACTCAAAGCATTTGCTACTACATTAGCCTTGTCCGGATGATAAAGAATGGTGATGTCATAATCCTTCAACAGTTCCAACCACCTACGCTGCCTCATGTTCAGATTTGGCTGAGAAAAAATATACTTGAGACTACGATGATAGGTAAAGACCTCACAATGCACCCCGTAGAGATAGTGCCTCCATAACTTCAAAACAAAAACCATTCCCGCTAACTCCAAATCGTGAGTAGGGTAGTTCTTTTCATGTACCTTCAACTGTCGAGAAGCATAGGCTATGACTCTCCCCTTCTGCATCAACACACCATCCAAACCAACACCCAAAGCATCACAAAATACAAAAAATGCCACACCCTCCTCGGGTAATGCTAGTATAGGTGCCGAGGTCAATAATTCCTTGAGCTTTTGAAAGATCGCCTCACACTCATCGGTCCACTAAAATGCTACAGTCTTTTGAGTCAACCTAGTAAATGAGGCTGCGATAGAAGAGAAACTCTGAACAAACCGACGATAACAACCTGCTAACCTAACGAAACTCTGAATCTCAGTAACTGAAGTAGGTCTAGCCCAATAACAAAGCGCCGCTACCTTGGTCGGATCAACAATAATCCCATCCTTGGTCATCATGTGACCCAAGAAAGGCACAGACTCAAGCCAAGACTCACACTTGGAGAATTTTGCATACAACTTCTCCTCCCTCAATCTCGGAAGCACGACCCTCAAGTGACGACCATGGTCGGCCTCATTCTTGGAGTAAACCAAGATATCATTGATGAATACAATCACAAAAGAATCAAAATAAGGCCGAAATACCCGGTTCTTCAACTCTATAAAAGCAGCTGGGGCATTAGTCAACAAAAAAGACATGACCACAAACTCATAATGCCCATAACAAGTCTTGAAAGCGGTCTTCGGGATATCAGAATCTTGAATTCTCAGCCGATGGTAACCCGACCTGAAGTCAATCTTAGAGAACACCGATGCACCCTAAAGCTGGTCAAATAGATCATCAATGCGAGAAAGAGGATATTTGTTCTTGATTACTACCTTGTTCAACTGTCGATAGTCAATACACATCCTCATAGTACCATCCTTCTTCTTCATAAATAAGATTGGTGCACCCCACGGTGAAACACTAGGCCGAATAAACCCTTTCTTCAACAAATCTTCCAATTGTTCCTTCAATTCCTTAACCTCAGTCGGAGCCATCCGATAAGGAGAAATAGAAATGGGCTTGATGCCCGGCTCCAAGTCAATCAAAAAATCAATATCACGGTCAGGAGGAACACCTGGTAAATCATTAGGAAATACATCCATGAACTCTCTGACCACTCTCATGGTCTCTAAAGGAGTTGAATCCTTAGTGAGATCACAAACATTGGCCAAATTAGACAAGAAACCCTTTTCCAACATACGGCGAGCACGAACATAAGATATCACCCCCTTCGGATAAGAACTCAAAGTACCCGTCCACACTAGTCGAGGAAAACCAGGATAAGCTAAAGTCACGGTGTTAGCATAACAATTTAGAATCACATGATAGGGAGATAACCAATCCATACCTAATATCACATCAAGATCAAGCATATATAATAAGATCAAGTCTGCCCGAGTATCTCTACGTGAAAATGTCACTACACAACCACGATACACCCGATCCACCATTAAAGACTCACATACCAGGGTAGAGACGTTAATAGGTACTGCTAGGGGATCACATACACAATCAATATCCACAGCAAAATAATTTGACACATAAGAGTATGTGGACCCGGGATCAAAAAATACTGAAGCAGAGTAATGGCAAACTGGGATAATACCTGTAATAATTGCATTGGAGGCCTCTACCTCAGCTCTACCCAGAATTGTATAACAAAGTCTATGGTCACCACTCGCCTGGGACCCACCATAAGTACCCCCTCGAGCTCCACCCTTGGTACCCCTAGTGCCACCTCGAGCACTCTGCGAAGCACCTCTGACCCTGGAGCTGGTGTAGAATGAACAGCCTATGACCTGAGCTGAACAGTAGAAGGAGCACGTCTGGGGCAATCCTTTAACTTATGCCCAAACTCATCATAGACATAGCAACCTCGAGGACCAAAACCTCGGGGAGGATAACCAGAAGTGTCAACACGTCCTCCCGAACCTGAAGAACCACTATGACAAATCTGCCCAGACCTGGATCCACCTGTACCATCTGTACTCTGAATTGTTGCATCTACTGGCCTGCCCTGATAACCCTGGGTGCCCGGACCCAAATACTCTCTACCTCTGAAGGATGGCCACTGAACTGACCCTGATGATAAAACCTCTTGGCGCAGCCCTGTCTAGCATGTCTGATGATCTCGATCATCCTAGAATAATCAATAATACTCTAAAAGGAGCCACCCGATAGCACAAGAGAGGTTGTGGCCTCCTGTAGATAGCCGGTGAATCCCTTCACCAACTTGTGGATCCACTAAAACTCTGTAGGGATACTCGACATAGCATAATGAGAAAACTCATGAAAATGGGCCTCGTACTCAGATACTGATAAAGAACCCTTCTCTAGCCTGTCAAACTCATCTCTGCGTTGATTGCGAAGGCTATACTGCACAAACCTCTCAAGGAACACTTCAGTGAACTACTCCCAACCTGTCATAGGAGAATCTGTAGGTCTGCGAGCAAGAACGGATCACCACCACATCTTGGCCACTCCCGCAAACTGGTAGGAAGTGTATGCCACTCCATGTGCCTCTAAAATACCAAAGTTGAACAACCTATCCTGGCACTCAGTCAAGAATTCATAGGCCTTCTCCCCCGCTAGACCGTCGACCCTGGGAGATCCCAATCTCACAAACCTCTCAAAACTCTTCTACTCAGACACTGACTTGGCTGCACTAGCAGAAACTAACGGGGCTACAAATCTCAGAGGTGCAATAGAGTGCACCAGAGAAGAACCAGGAGTCTGAAGCCCCACACTAGGTCCCTGAACTGGCGGGGTAGTACCAACTATAATAGGGGAGCCTGAAGTGCCTGAAAGAATACCAGGAGTAGGGGCACCATCCAATCTAGCCAATAACCGGACAAGAAACTCCTTGAGCGCCGGGGTATTGTCGAGAATTGAAGGAGGCTGGGCTGGCCTCTGCTCCTCTGCTTGCTACTCAAAATCATCCTCATGCTCATATATAGGCTCATGTGATGCCTCCCTAGTCCGTCCTCGAGTAGGTGCTACTCGCCTCGCTCGACCACGACCTCTACCTCCTCTGTGTCCCCTACCTCACCAATGGAATAGGGCTCGAGAAGCAGGTACGGCCTCACCCCCGATGCACTTGCTCTAGTCCTCACCATCTGTGCAGAAAGAATAGGTTAGAGGTATACAACACTTTGATATGAATGAATCACACGAAAGGAATCACGGAAAGGAATTTCTCCAAGTAAGTTTCTTGCAGCCTCTCGAAGATAAGTACAGATGTCTACGTACCGATCTGCAAGAATCTACTAGGCACCCTGCTCTTTAACTTATGAGACCGGTGAACCTAGCGCTCAGATAAAAATTTATCACGACCCAAAAACTGAGGTCATGAAGGGACACATCCCAAAACCACCCTGTTGTGTAAGCTGATCAATATAACACATACGAGACTCCCACAGAGGAAGTTAGGCCACAACTAAAAAAAAGAGAATAACAACGAAAAATTTCCCGAAACCTGGTGTCATAAGTGTAAAGACCATCTAAAACAATCCCTGAATATAAGTACATCACAAGACTCCGAATAATAGTAAAGTTTGAAATGGAAGATGGAGTTAATGGCGATACGGAGCACAAGATCTCACCACTACTCCGAAATGAGCCTGCTTGCTAGATAATCAACTGCCACGAGGAGTACCCTGACTCTAATCTGCATCAAATTGGATACAATAGTAGGGATGATTACATATCACATGTACTCAGTAGGTTTGACTGACTGAGTATAAGGAATTAATCAAACTTATGAAACAAACTAAGGAACGCTTCCACCTACATACAGAAAAGTCCCACTCCGGCATCGGTGCTGCCCGTTTATATAGAACGGCGTGAGTAAAGTAAACACATAAGTAATATAAAAGATCATCATATAAGACACAAACACAAAGATCATTGCAATGCAATGATGTGGTGGAAGTGTGGAATCAAGGTTGTCGCACAACCTGTCGTATACTCCCTGTCAAGCTAAGGCTTCCAAACAAGGACCCATGGGGAACTCGCAGTCCATATACGAAATCACAATCTCAAAATCTCATCAACTAGTCACCTAGCTCGTGGTCAGGGATATAAAAAGTGTCTCATTTTCTTTGTCAAAAAGAATCTCCATATTTCTCAACTTCCCAAGATCAATGATATGATGAATGAGGATGAATGCATCACAACACATATGGCATGGATGCAATAATCAACTCAACATGCAATGAAAGGTTCAAAGTTCTCAAAACTCGACCAAGTCATGTTAAATACCCCTATCAAAAGATAATGGGAAAGAGTTCATTCGAAATAAGTGAGCTCCATTTCGGAAAGCATTTCATTTATCAAAGTATGCTAAAATTCCCAACTCAACCCCTCTATCTAGCATTACAAGTCAAATAGTGTTACAAGCCTCTCTCATAGACAACTCATGAATCAAATGCTCACAAAACAAAATAGAGTAACAACTAAGGCCCCCACACAGGCTAAATTGTACAAATAAGCCCCCCACACAGGCAACATAATATAATCAAGGCCCCACACGGGCATCACAATATACTCAATCCCCCACACGGGCATCACAATATAATCAACAATCCCAAATTATATTACGATCCCATCCCAAAGCCTATGACATAAGAACAATCAATTACCCGATCCCATTCTCAAAGAAGGATAGCCAAACGTACCTCGAAGGCCTAAAAATCCACCCGAACACTCTACTGGAGCTTTAACCTCAAATACCAACTCCGAAACGATCCCCAATTATCAAGAATGGAAAGAATTCATCAAAAGACGTTCAACGATACCCATATTACAAGGTTTATGAACTGGGGTTAAAATCGTTAAAAACTCACCTAAAAAATGTAAAGGGCAAAACTGGTATTTTAGTTGAAAATCAGGTTCTACACATCAAGAGGAGTTCGTGGTTTAAAAACCCATTAAAATCGAGTAGGAAACGGTTCCAAAATCATGAAATTACTAGTTTTGAAATTTAGGGGGAAAATCCAAAACCCCACAACGAGATTTTGAGTTTTAAAGAGCTTTAGAAGATAAAATTGTTAGGAAATGATTTAGAAATGACAAGAAGAATTACTCTAACGAATTTCCTCAAAGGATTGCTTCAAAATTCGTCTCTCCTAAGCTACAATTGTGTAACAATGGTGGAAATGAGAAAAAGTAGGAAGAAAACCAAAATATGGGGTATTTTCAGCCAAAAAGGGTCTGTTGACCGCGTGTTGACCTCGATCAACTTGCACCAACACCAATCAAAACATGTTTTTAACCCTCGAAACTCATTCGGGACCCTATAAACACGAACCAATAGTGCAAATTTATCAGAAAAACATGTTTTGGAGCCAATAGAATCGTCGAATTTCCGAAAAAAGATTGTTATGACAAAAAAACCCATACGGACCTCTTTTAGGCCTAAAACTCAACTTTTAGCCTAAATACCCAAAATGAATTATAAGCTCTCGGGGCTCAAACCAACCACCCTAATAGAAAAAACTCAACGTTCTGGACGCAACGGAACTGACAGAATCCCCATCCGACACTCGTATCTCGGAATGCTGACCAAAGTCAACTATCTCCTTAAAATCTCCACCCAAGGTCTCAAAGTCACTAAAATTCCTTCCGATCACATTGGGGACCATACCAACCACTCCCGGAACACAAACAAAGTATGAAACCGCTAAGGGGACAGGCCAAAATGGTCATTTAACTCAAAAAGGTAGTTTCACAACAATTGGGGCATTACATCACTCTCCAATAGTTTAGGTATGAAACTCAAAAAAGGGATAATTTTTTATATGGAGGAAATCATTTTTCAGAAACTATTTTTCAACTTTTTCATATTCGATAGGTAAGAATGTTAACAACATGGGTTGTAGTGCTATGGTGAAACTGCTCCATCCTTAACTAGAGGTCTCGAGTTTAAGTCCTCGGTTTGGAGAAAATCTTGTTGGGAGCATCAGCCACGAATGGGCCCTGTGGTGCTCCAATGTAGGCTCCGAACACCGAGTAGAAAACCTAAAAAATAAAGATTGGTAAGAATGATTTGGAAAGAAGGTTCCTTAAAAATGATAAAGAAAAAAGAAGAAAAAAACTCTTCTAATGTAAGCAGATAAAACAAGTGACATTCCACATTGATTATGTCCTCCTCACCCTCAAACACACCTCATCCTCACCTCACCCTTGTATCCCCAATCCACACCCCTACCCGGCCTCAACCTCACTTCCAATAGTATTTATCTAAATTATATATAAATACATTTAGGATACCATTTTTTCACTTACATATAGAATAAAAGAAAATAAGTTAGAAACCCACTAATTTTTGTTCATTTGGAACACACCCAAAGTGGTAGAATGTAGCACCAAAAGCTCCAAAAGGCTATTCCATAATATATCATCAAAGGATACATAAGGTTCAATGCTAATTAACTATATATATTTTTCATTAAGCCTTATAATTAAACACATAATTTAGAAAACTACTAAATTATTTTAGATAATTATTAAAAAGACATGGCTTTGTGCAATAGCATCGTTTGTATCTTCTCACATAAGTGCACATTTTATCATCAAGACATGTCCCCCTGAATTAATTTTCTGCTCCATTTAAAGCAATCCTTTACCTCTGTTACAATAACAAATAAAATAAAAAGGAAAAATTATCGAAATTAGTTATTTCGGCATATATATAATTTTTTATAGTAATATTTTAAAATGATTATATAACATGGCTATATTATGTAATTTTATAGCATATAGTAAATTATATATGTATTTGAGTATCCAAAAACATTAGATGGCCGCTACTCTTCATATATACATACACATATAGTTGACCACACATACATTCATATTTTGTTTTGGAAACACATTGTATACATATACAGTTGGCCAGACACATACATTATTGAGGTGGCGATGTTTGTGCTCAGCATGACCATTTTTTGTTGGGGGAATATATGGGTAATAAAAAAGGTGAATAATTCCTTTATCATGGAATATGGACATAAATTGAGTATTATCGCATTCTTTACACCCTTTAGATTGGAAATATGAGAATGATGAATCAAAGACATTAGAAATCATATTATAGAATTTAATAAATCTGCCAAAAGTTTCAAACTTTTGGCATATAAGATAGGTCCATAAAAAGAAATGTGAACAATCATTGCCATAAAAAATAATTTGGTATAAACATATTATACTAAAAGTGAGAAGCCACAAAGTTAAAAGTTGAAATACCATTTTACCCTTATTCTATTTTTCATAAAGTCATGAAATATCTAATAAATTAAATATTAATTAATGAAAATATGTTCATATTCTTTTCACCTCCTAATTTTATTGCAAGCTAATGAGTCATAAAGTGACCATATTCATTTTGTATGTTACAAAGTGATCAGTTAATAACATATGATTAATATGTAAATAAAAAATTGAAAATGAATATGGTTAATTTATTGGTTAACTTTTGAATAAAATCATTTTATTACAAGCTGAATTTTTTCTTTAACATATTGCTTTCAAGCATGCATTTAGTTTATCCTAATAATAAGAATGATATTGGATAATAACATGCAAAACTTTTCACATTTCTGATGAATATAGACAATTTAATGAAAGATAGATTAATAGTCATGTAACTTAATGAAATCCTATTAGATATTAAATAATTGCTAAATATTTTCAAGCCTTTTGTTTTCCACCATTTAGTAACAACTAACACTAATGATGAATTTATATTGGATTTTGCTCATTAAAGATCTTATATAAATGGATATCAAAAATGTGTCTTACTTTCATCATTGAATGACACAAATTCAACAGGTATGTAACATTTCATCCTCATCTGTCGGTTCTACTTTTATTTTCTTTGCTCATTTTTTCCTCAAACCATTAATTAATATGATGAAGCTTTTTCATATTTTATGTAAATTTTATGAGATCACATTTTGTTGTTTGTTATGCGAAACAGAAAACTACTTCTAGAGTTTATTAGTCAATCCCGTTCTGTTCAACATTGCATTCTTTTATTTTCTGATAATTATGTCCTATCATATATTATATCAAATTTAATATTTACAATATGTTTAGATTATATTTTTGGGATAAACGTGCAAAGCATGTTCCCAGAACTAGTCAACCATAAAAAGCATATAATAATAATAACTAGAATTGGACAGCAGTAGAGGATGTTCAAACATTAGAGTGAATTTAAAAGAAGGATTTTTTGTTGTACCAGGATGGCGAAGTCGTTTGTGCCACAATAAAGATTGTGAAGTATATCAAATTAAAGTTGTACGACTTGTTGACGGAGTGAAGCTTGATGAAGATGACAATGGAAAGAGAGAGCCTAAGTTCCTACGTAAGAGCAATGTGTGATTGGTCCTCGGGTCCTTAATGGAAAATGAAGAGTCATCATAACAATTATTGTCGACACAAAGGAGAAGAATAGGCAGTAATTTTTTTTTTTAATTATTATTATTATTATTATTATTATTATTATTATTGCAATAGAATAAATTTTATTTTTTATTAAAATTAAAAAGATATTAATAAGGATAACTACAAGCAAAGGGGGCTAGGCCTTACCTTACAAATCCAAATGAAGTACCTAACCTCTACTAATTAAAAAGCATGAAGAAAATAAGAGCTAGAGAGAACTAATTATTTTGTGATCACTACAGAGTTTATAATACACTCAATAATGATGTTACAAATAAGGATTGTTAGATAAAGCAAAAATATGACAATCAAGAAGAAGGTTGAGTTAACAGCCTCAAACTTTCTATTATGAAAGCATGAATTAAAAAAGATTGATTGTCCATCTAAAGTAACTTGAAATATTTTTCTCTTGTCTTCTTCTTCAAACCTATCCAACAACACTTGATAACTCATTACTTCTTTATGGATTTATTGGATCTTGTTGAACCTATTGATACTGTCATATGGTTTTGCTTTGTCTGTCGCATCGGTAGGTGCCTTCGAACAAACTCCTCAGTCACTTTACCGTCCCAACTATGTTGCCTTCCATGTGTCTTATTTTGCTTTTGTTGCTTCCACTTATTTGTTTCCTAGGTGATATATCTCCTTCCCTAGACACTCTATCAAAGAGTATGTCCAGCATATTGTCTTCCTCATCTTCATCAAGAGAATCCTCGCCCAAATCAATTGTATTTGACGCTAAGGTGCTTGACTTATTCTTCTTTGCAATCACACATTTAGGCACAAATACGGAAGCTTCTAGGCTTAATTTGCGATTCAAAGCAGGTGGTGAAACATGTTCTTCTTTCACCAAATCGTTGTCATTTTTTGTTGACCTTACTAGCTGTCCAGATTCGGCAAGCAACTCCAAAGATTGGGAAGAGAAGCCGAGGTGTTCAATGTGACCATGAGTGGCTTAATCGCTGGATTGGATTTGAGTAGTATGACATCCTAATTTCATGAATAATCTTATCTACTTCAGTATTAGAAATATATAATGTTGGAACCATAATATTGCCATCTTTTCTAGTAGCCTTCAATAAAGCATCAAAGTTATTCGAACATACTAGGTCTCTTGAGGCATTACTTATATCTTGCCTCTTCTCACTATCCTTAAAATTTCCAGTCGCACTCTTTCCACTACCTGGAGAATTATTTCAACTAGTCGAGGAAAGAATCCGACTACTCGTTGAATTTTTGTGTGCAACCAGTGTCCAGTTTTAGTTGCATTTTCGTTTTTAACTTGCAAAACATGCTACCCTGAATTTTCAGCATCTTCAACATCAGTTGTATCCATTAGTTTTTGTCCTAAATCAACTCGCGACGCATCAACCCCAACTCTTGGTGTTCACCCTGTGTTTTTAGTTAAACTAGTATACGTGCCCGCGCGTTGCGCGGTTAGTTGATAAATGTAATTATAAATATTAATTTATTGACAATTTCAAAATTTAATTAATTATTAAATAATATTATCAAATAAATGCTACACATTAAATATGTGTAGAGAATAACTTTAACAATATATTAAAATAAAATAAAAAAAAATTCAAATTCAGTGAAATAAACACCAATCATCCTGAAAAAAAAACTTAAAATCATCAAAAAATATCAACAAAAAAAGGTAAAAAAATCAACAAAAACTAACGATTTGCAATAACTAAAAATAAGAGATTTTAATGCTTAAACAATAGCTATATATATATAATGCATACACAAAACTCACTAATAATGTTAATTCTAAATATGAAGTTAATTAGAGCGACTTTGTGTCAATAATTACAAAGTCATATCCAAAGAAGAAGGAAAAAAGTTATAGTTTTTAATATTTTTTTGCATAAATAGAAGTAGAAAAAGAATAAATTGTTCTACAGTTTTCAAAATAATTGCTCCATAATTATTTGGCTTTATCTACATACGGCTTTATCTACATACACTATAGTTAGATTTTGAAGTAGTTATTTTTATGTAAATAATTTATTAATGTATTCATTTATATAAAATTATATAAAGGGACTTCTTTTAAAACTAATAAGCATAAACCAATATTAATTTAATAAGCATAAATAAATATCAATTGTTAGTAAATAGTTAAAAGAACCTTCAAAATGTGATAAAAAAAGTTTAAAGAAAAATAAAATTCATGATTTATTCCGATGTAATATACATTTTGATTTTACTTTTTTATGTTTTAAATAGTTAATATTTTTTTAAAAAGTTAATTTATTTTAATCAGTTACCTATATTTTAGTAACCATTACTGTCCATCCTCATTGTCATGGGATTTTGGTTGATTTTGATTATAATTTTTAGAAATTTGGATGCAGAGAATCAAAATATGTTGATGGTTATTTAATTGAGAAAGAAAATTGCTTCCGTAAAATTACAACGCAAAATATGATCTTTTCCCTATTAATGGAAGTGTAAACTTATAGCAGTTATTTCTTTTTATTTTTTTAGCAGTTATTCTTTTTTATTTTTTTTAGTAGTTATTTTTTTATTTCAGTTTTTCTTTTTTTAATATTTTAAAACTTATAAAACTTTGAAGGTTTATTCGTACACATGTCTTAATTTGCTTATGACACTTGACTTGTTAAGTTATATATATATAACTGCAATTATACTAAAAATTTAAAAATTAAAATTTAAAATTACTAACTAATCCGGATTTAAATTATTTTAAAATTTAATTTTTAAAACTAAAAAATGGAGAAATTTTGTGGTGCTGACATGTGGCACTTTTTAGTTCTCCTATTATATATAGATAGATTAGACATCAAATTCAGCCCAAATTCTTTTGATTGCACCTCATTAATAGCAGCATGTTGGTTATTGCAATCACATGTAGCATCCACACTTTTTTGTTGTAATATCTCTACAGATTTAGGACTTAGAGCTAACTCTTGATCATTTGAAACCTCTAAATTACCTTTGTTTCCGGTAGTTATTTGAAGGCCAATATTACATGCATTGAGTCTACATGATTTAGCTCAGAAGTGGCAATCTAAAGCAGTAGCTTTACTTTGATCGGCATCTACAACCCTTCTTTTTTCATTTAGTAATTTCCTCGCATCACCTTGATATTTTTCACTATCGCTAGTACCTTTTAAAGTAGCTTCAATGGTATCATCAATTTGTTTGTTATTTTGATTTCTTTTAATGATGGAACAACAACTACCTTCATCATGACCTTGGTGCTTACAATAATTGCAAGATAAAGGTAGATTATCATATACAATCTTATGAAAAACCTCGACTAACTTACCCGATTTTCCATCCACAAACTGCAACGTTATACGATTTGGAAGTTTTTCTATTAGATCAAGTATAACCTTGACCCTAGCCGTGCTAGGTCTTGACTTGATTTGAGTAGATCTATAGCTATCGGTTTTCCAACTGCCAATGCTATAGACAACAGAGACTTCTTTGCAAATACATCAGGAGATAGGTCTGGTAAAGAAATCCAAACCACAACTCACGTCGTTTCCTCAGGATTATATCCTATGGACATGGAAATACCCTATATTAGTGCTTTTTTCCATTGTAGAGAATATAGTTAATTGAGCGAGATAAAGCTAGTACAAAATCTTCATATTGATCAAACCTCAACAAAAATTTTCTTGGAGCAAGTAAGCCAATTAAACAATTGCCTTTGGTGCCAAGATGTTTCAACAAAATCAACCTTAATACCTTCAAATCTGGCGCACCATGGGATAATTTAAACAGCATTTCTTGATGAAATCCTTCTTCGATTATAAAGTCTTTCCTTTCCTCCATTGAAAACGTGATAGTAGGTCATCCATGAACAACTTTGACTGGTTTTACAATTGTTTTTGAGTTAATTAGGGAAGATTGTTTGGGGTTTAGAGTATCAGAATTGAGAAGGGTGGTGTATGTGGTTGTTTGGGGTGGTGGTATGGGCTAGACAACCTGGGGAGGAGGCCATCCAGTGGCCGTAGCAGCCATGAGAGGGATGTGCAGCTGCATCCTAGGAAGGAGCCGCCAGAGAGAGAAAGCGTATATATTTCTTGAGTTGAGGAAAAAGAAGAATTATTTTAGGAAGCAAAGGTTGTTTAAAAGTTAGAAAGAAAACTATTACCAACATGAGAGATAGGAAGTATGTTACAATTGTCGAACATCACTTGCGCATTACCCTAATGTGGAAGTAGGAAGTAGTTTCAAGTCATGTGCGAGGAGGCCCCTATATCAGGGTACCAAATTGTTTACGGTAGTTCTTCCAGGATCATCAATGTTAAACCTTTGGGAGAATTGCGTGGTAAAAATGAATTGTTGATGCAATTGCAATATTCACAATCTGTAAGATTGTAGTGAAAAACAATCTGACATTGTGTCCTAGATTTAGTAACATTTGGAGTTGGCAGAGGGCCAAGGATGCTTGAAGCAACACTAGCAGAATTTTGACAAAATTTGTGATAATTTTTTTCTGGCCAAATCCACCACCACGATTCTTATTATGAAATCTCCCACGACCACAATTCTCATTATAAAATCTCCCACGACCATGATTTTGATTAGAGCAACGATCATGATTTTGTTGAATCATGCGACCGACGTCATTAGTATACTTTTGGATGTAGTAAAGACAGCCACTAATTGTTAAAAACATTGTCACGACCCAAGACTATCCCCTAGTCGCGACACAGTGCTTAGAGCTACAAGTGAACCTCATGGACAGGCATGCCACTAAGATAAGCATGAAATAGAAATAGAAAATAAGTACTAAATGCGGAATTGAACTGAAATAGTCTTTAAATATCAGTAAATGAATAATCTGAGTACACATAGCTAAATCTAAACTAATTGTCTAAAAGCCTTTACTAATATGAGTTGCTAGGACAAACCTCTAGTTAACTCCAATTGTCTGAAACTGAAAGTAAATGATTGAAAGGAAATATAAGTGTTTTCCTCAGAAAGATGAGGACTCACAAACTTGACTACTGCTCACTAGAGATATATAGTACTAACTGCGAGTTGGATACTAAGCGCTAGAACCTATATTATTACACAATACTGGCAGAAAGTATGCAGTCAGTACTTTGAATGTATTGATAATGTAAGATAGTGAATGAGCAGCATAATAACTGAGCATGATGAATCTATATGAAATGCTGACACAATGACTAAGTAAAATAACATGGAACTGAGATGCACTGAACTGAAATACATAAATACATGGTCATGCAATAACTAAAAGACTGACTGTGGGAGATACTAAAACCAACATATAACCATGTAAGTTACTACATGGAGTTTGATGTATAATCCCATCAAAAGGGCCTAATGTACTTTGCCACTAAAATCAAAGTAAAGACAATAGATTGAGATAGTGCATGAATGTAGAGCAATGGAATCAACACAAAGCTTGAAGATTGCCATGAAATCCAACTAAAGGACAAAATGAATCTCAGAGTCAACATTTTAGCTAAACAACTCAATACTTAACTTGGACTCTGGAGCCGAAAATGCGTTGAAATAATTTAAGATTTTGAAAATTACATAATTACATAAATTTTAATTTTAGGGTAGTTTTTGTGATAAGAAAAAAGAATCATTAGGGTCATTTAGTAGAAAACATTTTAGGAGAAGAGACAAAGTATTTTGGTGGACTAACCCAATACACTAGGTAATATGCATTTATAATACAATCACAATAACATTACAACCCAGAGAATGAAAATGTAACAAATACAAGGATAAATACATACACACACACACATATATATATATATATATGTATATATATATATATATGTATGTATATATATATATATGTATGTATGTATGTATGTATGTATGTAAAACAATCAAATATGACATATTATGGTAAATGTTTGTTATCATGTTAATCTTTTAGTTGGATATTCCTTAACAAGGGGTAAGCTATATGAATCATGTGTATCTACTCCACTCTTTGCAGGTTTTATTTTATTCATAGTAAGTAATTGGTTTTAAGGCAAATAAGAAATTTTCTAATATCAGATGTTAATTTAGATCTTATACTTATACAACATTAAAAAACACAATTTTACAAAACTCCAGAAACTCTTAAGAAAGGACAAACTCTTTCATATGAATTGTATAGTTTTCAACTCTTAAGCATTTGGCCCATTCAACTCTTAAGCATTTGGCCCATTCAACTATAAACCATAAAATGATGACATATCCTAACTTTAAAACTCAACTTAAGCTAATTTAAAAGTACCTTAATCTTCTTTATCGGAAGGCTAAGGAGAATGGGGTAGAACCGATGTTTGGGCTTCCTTTGCCACTGTGTGTTTTTTTTAAATTCTAGAGAGGCCCAATACTCATTCAGTTTTTTCCATATATCTTCACGAATCCAAGATGGCCTCTTACCATGTTTTCGGGCATACCAAAGAAAATCACTCAACCTACGAGAACATTTTCCAAAAAAATATTCTCGTATCTTTGCCTCATGGTCGACAGACCATGCACACTTCATCTGCATATAATTGAATTGTTAGATTGAATAAATATCCAATATAAGAAGTTTTTCTATTGAAAAAATATATACATCACAAATATATGTCCTGCATCAAGATTGATTAACTTGTTTGAGACCAAGGAGTTATTAAAAACTTCAAGAAGATAGTTGATTTATTTTACCTTGAATTCATCAAACATTCTCTCTCTATTGTTCCATGGAACATCTTCCCAGTACCTCCATGGTCCGTGATAAAATGAACACATTGATTCAACCACAGCCTTCGCAGACTGAATAGAAGGATAAAACCTGCATTATATTGAAAATTGTGATGATAGAGAAACTACTGCAAAATGAAAACAACTGAATAGAAGGATAAAACTAGTATTTTTTAAACATAATTTTTGCTGAATGTGATATTTATTGTTTAGAAAAATATATTATTGGTTGTATAACCTAATTGAATAATACTTTGACTGATCTTATTTCTAAATATGATCAAACATCAAAATATAATAATGTAACTAAAGTAGTCTATAGTGCACTTCTCATTTTACACAAGGCTCAACTTCTTAACATAACTATTAAAAAGATTACATGAATACTTACCCCGATCAATCGGGAATAGTAATCAATCTCCGGAGTTCATCATACTTTCCAATATTTAGAGGATCTTGCAACTATGCAGAATCTTTTGTAGGAGGATGTGTAGTGTTACCTCCAAGAGCCAAATAAAAAATAAGAATAAAAAAATAGTAGATTAATACAATGAATCGATGTCAAAGTCCTATTAGCTCCAACTAATAGAGCACTGATAAAAGATTAATACAACAGATATGGTTCGATGATAAAGAATCTATAACTAGAATAAGAAGATGTTGCTGCTAAAGGAGCCTTCCACTCGAAATCTATGAAATGGTTCTGGCCTCATTTGTATGCACTTAATGGAGGTTTGAATCCTAATCATCTGAATCTGAATGATTAAGATTCAGCCCATCAAGTACAGTTATTTTGTTTCGTTATAAACCTCTTAATGGGTATGAACAGATCTGAACAAATCAGATCTATAGCAGTCTTAACACCATTTAGGGACTCGTTATTCCTCATGCCACTTACTTTTCTTCTCAACCACATACTATTTTTTCTCTCCTCTTGAACTACTACTGTGTTTTTGTCACGACCCGATTTCTCGAGTCATGATGGCACCTACCAACATGCTAGTAGGCAAGCCAAACCCTGCCTTGGAACTTGACAGTAATGGGACTAAGGGTGGAAACTAGCCTCATCTGAGTGTAAGCATAAATAAAAGAAACACATAAGGGAAAGGTGGAAGCGAACCCAACAACTATATACAAACAAAAGATACCTTCCAGAACCTGGAAGTCACATGTACAAAGCTGCTACAAAAGAGTACAAGTCTCAAAAGTGGACCACAGAAACCAGACTGTCTCAAAAGCAAAAGACAAGCAAAAATATATAAACACAAGGAGATGGGTAATCCCAGAACGCCAAGTTCTCAACCTCGCCTACGAAACAGACTGTAGCATGCTCGACCTCAAGGCAGATTAATAGTGCTCGGACCTGCATCACAAAAATAGATGTAGAGTGTAGCATGAGCACCTACACAACAGGTACCCATTAGGCATCATAGGTCGACTGAACAAAGGTAAAAACAGACTGAAAGGATAGAATCTACAATAAGAGAGGTCAAAAGAAATAAGCACAAAACTAACCGATAACAGATCTAAGAAAATCTAAACTAAACCTAATTGGGCCCCCATAAGACCTAGAAGGTACACTCAAGCACAGACAAACAAAACCCGAACGGACCCCATAAGCTCGACAAGTACATGGAAAAGCTAAACCTACGAGACCGAAGGAAAACCTAACTGCGAATCGAAACAACCAACAAACTCAACCGAACAATCAGCCAACTCAAACCCAGTCAAAAGTCTTACTTCCAAATCGGGCCCCCATCCTGAGAGCAACTCCCGAGGGCCCTGCCCTAGCCAGTAGAGTGCCAAGGGGCATAACGACTCCCCCAAAGGTCCTAATATCCAATTGCCCAATCAGCTAAAACTCTGAGAACTCTTCCCTAGCCAGACGAGTGAGCCAACTAACACTCTGGGGGCCCTACTCTAGCAAGACGAGTACGCGAGCGATGTCGACTCCGAAGAGGACCTCAAATAACTCATATCCAATTGCCTAGTCGGCTAAAACTCTGGGCCCTGCCCTAGCCAGGCAGGTGAGCCAGATGACGCTCTGGGGGCCCTTCCCTAGCCAGACAAGTGCGCGAGGCATATCAACACAGTAGAGGATCTCAACTACCAAACCAATATGCATCACCGTCTACCAACAACCACATCACCACAGAACCGCTCTCGAAATACCCAAAATCCCAGGAAAATACCACGCCTCTGATGACACATCGTCACCATAGAAATGGGGAGAGAATCCAAAAAATCACAACAATACAAATCAAAAGCTAGGCTCATACTATCAGACCCAAGTCTGCTATTCAGGTCAACAAGGACCTAGTCCATCCGAATCAACCTCGGATACATACCAACATCAAACAGGTGCATGGGTCTAAGGAAAAACTAGTCTAACCTAGACTAAGGCAAGAAACATGTTCCAACATAAATAAAAAACCAATCAGATAAACCACATGCATCAACACCCAAACACCCCCCCCCACAATAGCATGATACTGCCCCAAAACAGCCCGAAAATCCAGCCTAAAACAAGATTTCTTAGAAGAAGAGAAAAAAATACAAGAACCCACCCCAGATTCACACCAATCAACATGCATTCACACAATCCAACTCAATCTAAAAAGAAGGGAAGCCGTAGCCTACCAGATGGCCGATCGCGCGCGCTCCAAATTACTCCGCAGGAGCTTTTCCCCTTCGAAAGGCCTCAGACTGTTGCCACGCTATCAAAAATAGAATCACAGCATCAATACGGTCGTTTAGACACTAAAATCATCAAAATCAGTGGCACACCAATTTAGGAGTCAAAATAAAAAAAAATGTGGGATCTGCTCAGAAAATCCTGGAATTGACTCCGTGAAAAGGTCCCAAACTCTCCCCCGAACTTGTCTTCAAAAACAGAACACAATTCAGGACTCGAAAGAACCGACAAATAAAGAAAACTAAACATGCAAAACATTACACCATAAGCCTATGGCGGCCACTTATTCAAACAAATCATGAGAATCGGAGGTCACCCATAGCTATCCGAGAAAAAACCAACGAAGCCTATGCAATTCCGAGCACCTGGACTTCGAATCACCAAATTCTGACTTAAAACAGAGAAGATATGAAATTCTAAAACTCAAAACAACAACAAACCCAACTGCCCCTTTTAAACTTAACTGCCAGCCACGTTGACCTCCATGGACGCAGCTAGAGGCCCGCAAATGCGGAGGGAGAGAAAACAAACCTCCGTGAACGTGGCCAGGGGCCTGCAAACATGAAGGGGAGACAAGCAAACCTTCGCAAACGTAAGAGTCAAGAAGTACCTGAGGGCTCATAAGCTGGGGAACTGCTCCCGCATCTCCTGCTTGGTCTCCCAGGTAGCCTCCTCAACTAGACGATGATGCGTCCAATGGACCTTAACCACAGGAATGGCTCTAGATCTCAGCTCCCTCACTTCTCTGGAAAAACTAGCAACTGGCTCCTCAATGTACGTCAGGGGATCATCAAACTCAACAACATCATACTGGAGCACATGAGACTCATCTGGAACATACCGACGCAACATCGAAACACAGAAAACTAGATGAATGGCTGAGAATGCTGGAGGTAAAGCTAACTCATAGGCCACCTCACCATTTGTCCTCAAAATCTCAAAACGCCCAATATACCCGGGGCGAAGTTTGCCCTGCCTCCCAAATCTCATCATACCCTTCATGGGCAATACTCGGAGAAATACACTATCACCAACGGCAAATCTTAGTGGCCATCGCCTACGATCCGCGTAACTCTGCTATCTACTATGAGCTGTCCTGAGCTGATCCTGAATCATCCTCACATGAACTAAGGCCTCCTGAAACAAGTCTGTACCACGCGGCCTAGGCTCAGTACATTCAAACCAGCTAATTGGAGTGCGACAACGCCTACCATATAGAGTCTCAAACGGCGCCATCTGAATGCTAGAGTGGTATCTGTTGTTGTACGCAAACTCTGCCAAGGGCAAGAACTACTCTCAGTGACCTCCAAAGATTATAACACAGGCCTGCAACATATCCTAAATGACCTGAATAGTACGCTCTGTCTGGCCATTGGTCTACAGGTGGAATGTTGTGCTAAGGTCAACACGGGTGCCCAACTCCTCTTGAAATACCCTCTAAAAGATGGAAGTGAACTGTGAACCCTGGTCTGAAATGATAGGAACAGGCACACCATGAAGACGAACCACCTCCCAAATATAGATACGAGCTAGCCTCTCAGCACTGAACGAAGTATGAATTGGAAGGAAGAGTGCTGACTTGGTCAATCAATTTACTATGACCCAGATGCTGTCAACACCTCTTGAAGTCCGAGGCAAGCCCACAATGACATCCATGGTGATACACTCCCACTTCCACTCAGGAATGGGTAATCTCTGCAACTCACCTCCAGGCCTCAAATGCCTGGCATTTAGCTACTGACAACAAAAGCAATAGGACACATAATCTGAGATGTCCCTCCTCATATCACTCCACCAGTAATGCTGCCTCAAATCATGATACATCTTAGTGGTGCCCTAATGGATAGAATACCTGGAATCATGAGCCTCGCTAAGAATCAGTTAAATCAAATCCCCAACTCTCGAAACACACAAGCTGCCAGCAAATCTCAAAACCCCATCAGAATCTAGAGTAGCCTGCCCGGTATCACCTGCAAATACACTATCTCTGAGTGCCACCAAAGACTCATCCTCAAACTGACGACCATGGATCTGATCAAGAAGGTATGACTGAACTCCCACATAGGTTAAGACCCGACTTGTATCTGAAACATCAAGCATGATCATCTGGTTGGTTAGGGACTGGATGTCCAAAGCCAAAGGTCGCTCCAAAATAGAAAGGAAGGCTAGACTACCCATACTCACTGCCTTCCGCCTCAGGGCGTTCGCTACCATATTTCACTTCCCCGGATGGTAGAGAATTGAGAAATTATAGTCCTTCATGAGCTCAATCCAACGACGCTGCCTCGAATTAAGATCCCTCTGGGTCATAATGTATTGAAGGCTCCTATGATCAGTGTAGATATCACAATGAACTCCGTTGAGGTAATGCCTCAAGATCTTAAGTGCAAAAACTATCACCGCCAATTCCAAATCATTAGTGAGGTAGTTGTGCTCATGCATCTTAGGCTACCTCATCGTATAATCAATAACCCGGCCCTGCTGCATCAAAAGACAAACCAAACCAACGCCGAATGCATCAAAATAGACCGTGAAGCCCTAACCCTCAACTAGAAGAGTCAATATAAGAGCGGTGGTAAGCAACTCCTTAAGCCTCAAAAGGCTCCTCTAACACACCTGCGACCACACAAAGGGAACATCCTGGAGAGTCAACCGAGTCAAAAGCGCTGCTATAGAAGAGAAACCCTTAAACAAAATGTATGTAGTATCCTGCCAATCCGATGAAGCTTCGAATCTCAATCACAGAGGTGGGCCTAGCCCAATCATGGATAACATCACTCTTCACCTGATCCACCATAATGCCATCCTTAGACACCACGTGCCCCTAGAATGCTACAGACTCAAGCCAGAACTAGCACTTTGAGAACTTGGCATAAAGTCGATGATCTCTCAAAGTCTGGAGCACTATCCTCAAATGCTGCTCATGCTCACTATGGCTCTGTGAGTGCACCAAGATATCATCAATGAAGACTATGAAAAAGGAGTCCAAATACGGCCTGAATACACGAGTCATCAAGTCCATGAAAGCGACACGGGTATTAGTCAACCCAAAAGTGTAACACCCCAGTTTTTGAAAAGAAGGAAAAATGCAGTTTTAAAATTTTTTCTGGTGCCAGTGACGACGGAGGCCATCTACATACCGTAGGTGGAGTGAAGGGCCTTAGATGGGAACCGTCGATGGCCCTGCCAACTTTATGAATTTTTAGTTTCTGAACCTTGACCTACGGAATAGCAGGACGCTTCGTAGTTCGGTTGACGGGCCGTAGATGGGTTCTGTAAATGCCTTCCAGACTTAGCAAAATTTTCAGTCCAAAACAAACTTTCTGAATTGATTGATGGAAGAGAAAGACGGTCCGTCAGTGTATGTATGGACCGTAGGCCCTGTCCGTCGATTGGCCCCGACAGTTTTATTTAAGGGCTTTTTGGACTTTATCCCTAAATGTTTATTCCTTATACTAGACGATTTTGCCCCTTAGCATTGGCCCTATTTATATTTTCTAAGCCCTAATCCCTTGATTTCCAAATCTCATCTCCCAAAATATTCCTCTCTCTAGAAGAACAAGAATGACAAGAAGAGAGCTAGGGTTCTCATCAAGGTCATCAATCCCCCTTTTCTTTCAAGGCATTGGCATTGAGGTATGATAGTATTTACCAGTTGGAGTCTTTCCTCCAATGGGTCCCCTTTTCCTTAAGGTTTTATAGGTATAGTCTTGCCCAAGAAAGCTAGGGTTTTGACAAATTCTTATGGGTTCTTCATTATGCTTTCCATTGTTGATGTTATGGTTGATAGTGCACGATCTAGCGTGGTAAAGTAAGCTAGTGCACGATTTAGCATGGTTTACATGAAACTTGATGAATCCCATGAGCTTATGCTAAGTATCCCCCAATTTATGATTTTGCTTATTATTGTGGGTTGATTGAGAAAAGATGAATTGCATGAACTCTTTGTGAATTGAGTTAAAGATTATGATTATCAAGCTATGAATTCCATGTAAGACTATGAATGATGAAAAGAGGATATTTTATGGAAAGATGCGTGATGAATCAAATTCTATGATTTTCTTCTATTATATGGGTTACCTCAATTACGACTAAATTGCCTTGATTTATGGCTTTCTAAGTATTTGCTTGCATTGAATTGCATGTGTTGAGGTGAAGCTTATGAGCCCATGATTTATGATTTAAGAGCATGATGAGCTATGTAAATATGAAGTTTATGAACTCATGTATGTTTATGAAGAAAAAGCATGACAGAATCATGAAGAAAGAGGTTTATGGAATCATGCATGTTTTATATGAAATTACGATATGTTAGTGCAAATGTTGAGTTGTGAAATGGTTTCTCATGTAATGCTCAACCTATGAATGTGAAAGGTTTTCTCACACATAATGATTCGTAACTTGTTGAAAGGTTTGCTCAACTAAGCTTGAATCCATGATTAAGGAACTATTCTATGAAGGAATAAGAGGCGATTACCCATGTTCCCTAATGTAGACAAGAGGCGATTACCCATGTCTACTAATAATGAAATCATGACTAATAGAAGAACAAGAGGCGATTGCCCATGTTCTTAAGGAGCTATTCTAATGAGTGAAGAGACAAGAGGCGATTACCCATGTTCCCTAATGTTGACAAGCGGTGATTACCCAAGTCTACTAATAATGAGGTTATGACTATGTAGACAAGAGGTGATTACCCCTGTCTACCCAAGATAAAATGAACTATGATAAATCCGTGGGAAGTATGCTTAGTACCGAGTGGACAAGTGGCGATTACCCATGTTCCATAACCTATGTGCCACCATAGGGTGATGGTCTATGATAGACACAAGTTAAGCAGTTCATGGTCTTACCTTGGCAAGTAGGACACCCATTTTCGGTGTGGGGCAGACACCGAATTCCATGTTCATAGCTCACATGGTCTTATATGTCGGTTAAGGCTATTTCCCCACAACTAATCAACAAGTGTTCTCATGATGAAGTAGAGAAATGAAAGAAAGATGATTTAGCTTGCTTTGGCCTTGAGATATGCTTTATGTTTCATGTTTCTCATGTTTATCATGTTTTTAGCTTGGCCATTGCATGTCATGATTATATGTCATTCTAGCATGGTTTATATGCCCCTTTGTGCATTGCTATTATACTTGGTACTTGATTGTACTAACGCATACTTTTTCCTACATTGATTCTATTGATGTAGGGCTTGGCGGTTCTTCTCATCCCACTCATGGTTTGTCAGTTCCAGTGATAGTGAAGACTTGGTGAGGCCTTCTATGTCCGAGGACCTAACCTTGTTACTCTTTTCATGCTTTCCGTTTTACTTTTGGATATTGTACTTGGCTGAGTCCCAAACTTCATTTATATTCTATTATGTTAGATGGCTTGAGACATGAGATGTAGGCTTCCGATGATGTTCTTATACTCTGTTGTGATTTTATCTTTTGGACTCTTTAATTTTTACTATCTTGTATGAAAATATGCTAAGTGGCTTGTATGAGGCCTTTCGAGGTTTTGTATGCCATGTCACGTCTAAGGGGTACCTCGGATCGTGACAAAATTAGTATTCAGAGCACAAGGTTTTAGAAAGATTCTAGGATGTCTCATCAGCCACGTTGAGTAGAGTCTTGTTCATGAGTGTGAAGCGCGCCACATTTATGAATGAGAGGCTACAAGATGATTTGGAAACTCCACTTCTTCATTATCCTTAAGTCGTGCATAGAGTGTTACTCTATATGCCCCTCTCTCCTAATCCCTATCCTACACATTTCAGGATATGGTGTCTCGAAGAGCTTATACTCAAAGGAATGCTAGAGAGAGTGAAGAGCAAGAAACCCCTCCTAAAGATGCTCAAGTTCCGCCCGATCCTTTGGCTGAGCAAGTAACCAATGTGGAGTTCAGGGCTGCTTTTCAGGTGTTGGCCCAAGCCGTGGTGGCTCAAGCCAATAGGGAGGTTGTGGCTCCTGTGAACCCAAATGTGGGTATGGCGGCGTCAAGAGTGAGGAACTTCACCCGGATGAACCCTCCGGAGTTTCAAGGTTCTAAAGTGGAGGAAGATCCTTAAGAGTTTATTGACGAGGTTTATAAAGTGTTGATGATCATGGGAGTGTCACCGACAGAAAAGGCAGAATTGGTCGCCTACCAACTCAAGGGTGTTGCTCAAATTTGGTACAACCAATGGAAGAGTGAGATGGCGGCTGATGAAGGTCCTCTGGAGTGGGAGAAATTCAAGGGTGCTTTCCCCGATAGATTCTTTCCCCTTGAAATGAGGGAGGCCAAGGTACTCGAGTTCATCAACCTTCGTAAAGAGAGTATGGGTGTGAAAGAGTATGCTTTGAAGTTCACACAGTTGGCTCGATATGCTCCTTCTATGGTGGCTGATCCTAGGGCAAGAATGAGCAAATTTGTTTCGGGAGTGTCCGAAATGGTGGTCAAGGAGTGTCGTACCGCCATGCTTATTAATGATATGGATATTTCTCACCTCATGATTCATGCACAATAAATAGAGGAGGAGAAGCTCAAGGAAAGGTCTAGGAACTTCAAGAGGGCTAAGACCGGTGATGGTGGGTTCTCTCATTCAAGGTCCGATGGACATGGTCATTTTAAGCCTAGACAAAGGTTCTCTAATCAAGGGCCTTCCAATGCCCCTCCTAAGTTCAACAACGAAAGGGTGTTTAACCCTAAGCCTCAAGAGGAAATGGTAGTGGCTCCTCATTGCCTACTTGTGCCAAGTGTGGGAGGAAACACAAGGGTACTTGTCTAGCCGGTTAGAATGCATGTTTTGGATGTGGTGATACGGGTCATAAAGTAAGGGATTGTCCCTTGACTGCTATGAAAGGAGGAGAAAATTATCGAAGGGCTCAACCCCAAAATCCGGCAAGTTCTAGTGGAAATCAAAAGCAAAACCGGTTCTATGCACTTCAGGCCCGTCATGAGCAAGAGGGTTCTCCAGATGTGGTTACCGGTATGTTGAAAAATTTCCACTTTGATGTTTATGCTTTGCTTGATCCCAGTGCTACGTTGTCTTTTGTGACGCCTTATGCAGCTATGAAGTTTTATGTTGTTCCGGATGTGTTGTTAGATCCATTCCATGTCTCTACTCCTATTGGTGAATCTATTGTGGCTAAGAGAGTCTATAGAAATTGTTCTGTCTATTTATTCCATAGAGTCACTCATGTGGATCTTGTAGAGCTTGATATGCTAGACTTCGATGTTATCCTCGGGATGGATTGGTTGCATTCTTGTTATGCCTCTATTGATTGTAAGACCCGAATGGTCAAGTTCCAATTCCAGATGAGCCTATCCAGGAGTGGAAAAGGGGAAATTCTACGCTTAAGTGTCAATTTGTTTCTTATCTACAAGCTAGAAAGATGATTTCTAAGGGTTTCATGTACCATCTTGTTAGGGTGAGGGATGTGAATTCTGAAACCCCTACTCTTGAGTCAGTCCCCGTTGTTAATGAATTTCCGGAAGTGTTTCCCGATAATTTACCTGGTGTTCCTCCAGAGAGGGAAATAGATTTCGGTATTGACCTTTTCCCTGATACACAACCTATCTCTGTTCCTCCTTATAGAATGGCTCCGGTAGAACTTAAAGAACTAAAAGAGCAGTTGAAAGATTTGTTGGATAAGGGTTGCATCCGACCAAGTATGTGCTCCGGTCTTGTTTGTTAGAAAGAAAGATAGGTCACTCCATATGTGTATTGACTACCGCCAATTGAATAAGGTTACTATCAAGAATAAGTATCCTCTCCCGAGAATTGATCATTTGTTTGACCAACTCCAAGAGGCTAGTTATTTCTCTAAGATTGATCTTCGTTCGGACTATCACCAATTGAAGGTAAGGAATGATGACATTCCGAAAATAGCTTTTCGGAAAAGATATGGGCACTGTGAGTTTCTAGTGATGTCTTTTGGGTTGACTAATGCTCCGGCCGCGTTCATGGATTTGATGAATCGGGTGTTTAGACAATACCTTGATATGTTCGTCATTGTGTTTATAGATGATATCTTGATTTACTCAAGGAGTGATAGTGAGCATGCTGAACATTTGAGGATTGTGTTGCAAGTTCTCAAGGACCAACAACTCTTTGCTAAGTTTGAGAAATGTAAGTTTTGGTTAAGGTCCATAGCCTTCCTTGGTCACTTTGTTTCTGGTAAAGGTGTCGAGGTAGATCCTAAGAAGACGGATGAGGTTAAGAATTGGCCTAGACTTCTATCACCTTCGGATTTTCGTAGTTTCTTGGGTTTAGTCGGTTACTATCGAAGGTTTGTTGAAGGGTTTTCTTCAATTGCTTCACCATTGACGGCTCTAACTCAAAAGAAGGCTAAGTTTACTTGATTCAAAAGGTGTGAAGCGAGTTTTCAAGAGTTGAAAGATAGACTTACCTCGGCTCCGGTGTTGACCCTACCGAAAGGGTCCGATGGGTTTATGGTCTATTGTGATGCTTCAAGAATTGGGTTGGGGTGTGTACTTATGCAAAATGGGAAAGTCATTGTGTATGCTTCAAGACAACTAAAGGTGCATGAAAAGAATTACCCTACTCACGATTTGGAGCTAGCGGCGGTTGTGTTTGCTCTAAAGATATGGCGACATTACTTCTATGGTGTCCATGTTGACGTCTTTATCGACCTTAAGAGTTTGCAATATGTATTTAAGCAAAAGGATCTAAATCTTTGCCAACGAAGGTGGTTTGACCTATTAAAGGACTATGACATGAATGTCCTCTATCACCCTGACAAGGCTAACGTGGTGGCAGATGCTCTTAGTCGGATGTCAATGGGTAGTGTTGCCCATATTGAGGATGGTAAAAGGGAACTAGTTTGTGATGTTCATAGATTGGCCCGTTTGGGTGTGCGATTAGTTGATTCCACCCAAGGTGGTTTATGGTCCACAGTGGTTCAGAATCTTCCTATGTGCAGGATGTGAAAGCTAAGCAAGATCTTGATCCGAACCTAGTCGAATTGAAAGAAGCGGTGCTAAAGAAGTTCGTTGAAGCTTTATCCCAAGGGGGAGATGGAGTGCTCAGAGATCAGGGTCATTTATGTGTCCTTAATGTAGATGACCTAAGAGGACAAATCTTGATTGAGGCCCATGGTTCTCGTTATTCCATTCACCCGGGAGCTACCAAGATGTACCGTGACTTGCGGGAGATCTATTGGTGGAGTGGGATGAAGAAGAATATTGCGGGATTTGTGGCTAGATGTCCTTATTGCCAACAAGTGAAAGTTGAACACCAAAGACCGGGAGGTCTATCACAAGATATTGACATTCCTACTTGGAAGTGGGAAGATGTGAACATGGACATTGTTGTTGGCTTGCCACGCACTCAGCGCCAGTATGATTCGATTTGGGTGGTTGTAGATTGTATGACGAAATCAGCCCATTTCATTCCCGTCAAGGTTTCTTACTCGGCGGAGGATTATGATAAGATTTACTTGAGGGAGATGGTTAGGTTGCATGGAGTGCCTTTATCCATTATCTCCTATCGTGGTACACAGTTTACTTCTCAGTTTTTGAAATCTTTCCAAAAGGGCCTCGGTACTCGTGTTAAGCTTAGCACGGCCTTTCATCCCCAAACCGATGGGCAAGTGGAGCGTACCATCCAAACTTTGGAAGATATGTTGAGAGCTTTTAGAATTGACTTCAAGGGTAATTGGGATGATCAATTGGCTTTGATTGAGTTTGCTTATAATAACAGCTACCATTCTAGTATTAGTATGGCTATATTTGAAGCTCTCTATGGTAGGAGGTGTAGATCTCCCATAGGCTTGTTTGAAATTGGGGAAGTTGCTTTGATAGGCCCCGAGTTAGTGCATGAAGCTATGGAGAAAGTTTGGCTTATTCGAGAAATGCTGAAAATGGCACAAAGTCGACAAAAGTCTTATGCCGATGTCAGAAGAAAAGAATTAGAATTTGATGTTGATGATTGGGTTTACTTGAAAATTTCACCTATGAAGGGTGTAATGAGATTTAGGAAGAAAGGGAAGCTTAGTCCCCGTTTTGTAGGCCCATATCAGATTTTGAGGCGTGTTGGTAAGGTCGCCTATGAGCTTGAATTGCCTAATGAGTTGGCATCAGTGCATCCGGTTTTCCATGTCTCATTGTTGGGAAAATGTGTTGGTGGTCTGACCTCTGTAGTGCCAATAGAGACTCTTGGCATTAAGGATAGCCTTTCTTATGAAGAGGTTCCGGTTGAGATCCAAGACCGACAAGTTCGAAAGTTAAGAAATAAAGAAGTTGCTTCCGTGAAATTTCTATGGAGGAATCAATTAGTTGAGGGTGCTACTTGGGAGGCCGAGGCTGATATGATGTCCCGCTATCCTCATCTCTTTCCTTCCGATCCTCCTCTAGCTTGAGGTACCTAGTTCCTCATGGTTCATTCTTTTGGTCTCATGTGTCATAGTTGATTTCCATGATTCCTTGATTTATGCATGTTCATGAAGAGTCTAACATTATATATGTGCATTGAGTATGAGTTGCATAAAGTCTTCAGGAATTTTGTATTGAGCATGCTTTAGCTTAGAGTTGATGTTTCCTCCTCGGATATGTGCATTTACGTGCTTGCATGCTAGGTTGGGTTGTTAGTTCGAGTCTATCACCCTTCTCAGGATATCCAGGTTCTCATTCGAGGAAGAATGTTCCCAAGGGGGAGATATTGTAACACCCCAGTTTTTGAAAAGAAGGAAAAATGCAGTTTTAAATTTTTTTCGGTGCCAGTGACGATGGAGGCCATCTACGAACCATAGGTGGAGTGACGGGCCGTAGATGGGAACCGTCGATGGCCCTGCCAACTTTATGAATTTTTAGTTTCTTAACCTTGACCTACGGAATAGCAGGACGGTTCGTAGTTCGGTTGACGGGCTGTAGATGGGTTCCGTAGATGCCTTCCAGACTTAGCCAAATTTTCAGTCCAAAATGAACTTTCTGAATCGATTGACAAAAGAGTAGGACGGTCCGTCAGTGGATGTACGGACCGTAGGCCCTGTCCGTCGATTGGCCCCAATAGTTTTATTTAAGGGCTTTTTGGACTTTTTCCCTAAATGTTTATTCCTTATACTAGACGATTTTGCCCATTAGCATTGGCCCTATTTATATTTTCATAGCCCTAATCCCTTCATTTCCAACTCTCATCTCCCAGAATATTCCTCTCACTAGAAGAATATGAAGGACAAGAAGAGAGCCAGGGTTCTCATCAAGGTCATCAATCCCCCTTTTATTTCAAGGCATTGGCCATTGGCATTGAGGTATGATAGTATTTACCATTTGGAGTCTTTCCTCCAATGGGTCCTCTTTTCCTTAAGGTTTTCAAGTTATAGTCTTGCCCAAGAGAGCTAGGGTTTTGACAAATTCTTATGGGTTCTTCATTATGCTTTCCATTGTTGATGTTATGGTTGATAGTTCACGATCTAGCGTGGTAAAGTAAGTGAGTGCACGATTTAGCGTGGTTTACATGCAACTTGATGAATCCCATGAGCTTATGCTAAGTATCCCCCAATTTATTATTTTTCTTATGATTGTGGGTTGATTGAGAAAAGATGAATTGCATGAACTCTATGTGAATTAAGTTAAGGATTATGATTATCAAGCTATAAATTCCATGTAAGACTATGAATGATGAAAAGAGGATATTTTATGAAAAGATGCATGATGAATCAAAATCTATGATTTTCCTCCATTATGTGGGTTACCTCAATTACGACTGAATTGCCTTGATTTATGGCTTTTTAAGTATTTGCTTGCACTGAATTGCATGTGTTGAGGTGAAGCCTATGAGCCCATGATTTATGAGTTAAGAGCATGATGAGCTATGTAAATATGAAGCTTATGAACTCATGTATGTTTCTGAAGAAAAAGCATGATATAATCATGAAGAAAGAGGTTTATAGAATCAAGCATGTTTTATATGAAATTACGATATGTTTGTGCAAATGTTGAGTTGTGAAATGGTTTCTCATGTAATGCTCAACCTATGAATGTGAAAGGTTTTCTCACACATAATGATTCGTAACTTGTTGAAAGGTTTGCTCAACTAAGCTTAAATACATGATTAAGGAACTACTCTATGAAGGAACAAGAGGCGATTACCCATGTTCCCTAATGTAGACAAGAGGCGATTACCCATGTCTACTAATAATGAAATCATGACTAATAGAAGAACAAGAGGCGATTGCCCATGTTCTTAAGGAGCTATTCTAATGAGTGAAGAGACAAGAGGCGATTACCCATGTTCCCTAATGTTGACAAGCGGTGATTACCCAAGTCTACTAATAATGAGGTTATGACTATGTAGACAAGAGGTGATTACCCATGTCTACCCAAGATAAAATGAACTATGATAAATCCGTGGGAAGTATGCTTAGTACCGAGTGGACAAGTGGCGATTACCCATGTTCCATAACCTATGTGCCACCATAGGGTGATGGTCTATGATAGACACAAGTTAAGCAGTTCATGGTCTTACCTTGGCAAGTAGGACACCCATTTTCGGTGTGGGGCAGACACCGAATTCCATGTTCATAGCTCACATGGTCTTATATGTCGGTTAAGGCTATTTCCCCACAACTAATCAACAAGTGTTCTCATGATGAAGTAGAGAAAAGAAAGAAAGATGATTTAGCTTGCTTTGGCCTTGAGATATGCTTTATGTTTCATGTTTCTCATGTTTATCATTCTAGCATGGTTTATATGCCCCTTTGTGCATTGCTATTATACTTGGTACTTGATTGTACTAACGCTTACTTTTGCCTACATTGATTCTATTGATGTAGGGCTTGGCGGTTCTTCTCATCCCACTCGTGGTTAGTTAGTTCTAGTGATAGTGAAGACTTGGTGATGCCTCCTATGTCCGAGGACCTTACCTTGTTACTCTTTTCATGCTTTTCGTTTTACTTTTGGATATTGTACTGGGCTGCGTCCCAAACCTTCATTTCTATTCTATTATGTTAGATGGCTTGAGAAATGAGATGTAGAATTCCGCTGATGTTCTTAAACTCTGTTGTGATTTTATCTTTTGGACTCTTTAATTTCTACTGTCTTGTATGAATGTATGCTAAGTGGCTTGTATGAGGCCTTTCGGGGTCTTTTATGCTATGTCACGTCTAGGGCGTACCTCGGGTCATGACAAAAAGACATCACCAGGAACTTATAATGGCCATAACGAGTCCTAAATGTTGTCTTAGGGATGTCCGCTGCTCTAACCCTCAGCTGGTGGTAGCCGGATCTCAAGTCAATCTTAGAAAATACTGCGGCACCATGAAGCTGATCGAAAAGATCATCAATACGAGACATGGGGTAACGGTTCCTCACTGTCACCTTATTCAACTGCCTGTAATTAATACACATCCACATAGTACCATCCTTCTTCTTCACAACAGGATTGGGGCACCCTAAGGCGATATGCTAGGCCAAATGAATCCCTTACCTAAGAGATCCTGAAGCTGAACACTGAGCTCCTTGCGCTCTATGGGGACCATGCGGTTCAGTGGGATGGAAATGGGACAAGTACCCAGCTCCAAGTCAATGGAAAAATCAATATCTCACTCTGGGGGTAGGCCAGGAAGGTGGACAGGAAAAAACACTAGCAAACTCTCAGATTATAGGCATGGAATCCACCATAGGGCCCTCCCTACTAACATAAGCCAAATAAGCCAAACATCCGCTATCCACTAGCCTCCGGGCCTGAATATAAGAAATCACCCCAATTGGTGTGCGACTATAAGAACCCTGCCACACCAGCGGCGAAATACCAGGCATAGCTAAAGTAACGGTCTTTGCATAGAAATCCAAGACCACTCGATGAGGGGATAGCCAGTCCATGCCCAAAATCAAGTCAAAATCCAGCATACTAAGCATAATAAGATCAGCCTGAGTGTCCTGCCCCTGAATAGTCACCACAAAGGATCTGAAAACCTGATGCACTTCTAAAAATCACCTACAGGGGTTGAAACACGCAACGGTACCACCAACCTATTGAGGAGGTGACATGAGAGGTGGAGTTCGACATGCATTGTAGCTACCCTCAATTTTTCACCCCTTTAGGTACATTATTTTGTTTTCCATTCGAGGATGAACACGTGTTTTGATAGTGGATAGTGTAATATGACATTTCTTGTAAATTTTCTTTTAATTGTGAAATTGACCATTTTGACCTTCCCCTTAGCATTTTCACGCTTAGTTTGTTTTGCGGGAATGGTTGGTGTGGTACCCGATGTGATCAAGTATATTTTCTAGTGATTTGACCCTTTTAAGTTGAGAGTTCTTGGAATGGTTGACTTTGGTCAACATTTTGAGTTTCAAGTGTCGGATGGAGATTCCATCAGTTCCATCACATCAGGATTGTCGAGTTTGAGCTAGTAAGGTTGTTGGTCAAGTTTTCGAGCCCTTAGGTTGAGCTTTGGGCATTTGAGTGAGAAGTTGGGTTTTAAGCCGTAAGAGTGGTCCGGGAGGCTAAATCTATTTTTTGACCTCTATTTGGAAATCCAACGATTCCATTGAATCCGGAATGTCAATTTTAGTGAAGTAGCTTGACTAGTTTATTTATATCGGACTCTAAATGATTTTTGAGGGTCCATTCAAAGGAATTTTCCTTTTGTTAGGCGGTTGGTTTTTTAGTTTTGGGTGCAGGTCATTTTTACCTTTGTAATCGCGGCCCATAGGCTCCGATCATGATGTGTCTTCTTTGTGGCCTTCGTAATCGTGGCCCATAGGCTCGCGATCATGATGACCCTTTTTCCTTAACCTTCACAATCGCAAACAAAGGTCTCGCGATGGCGATGTGAACATCGTTTACTTCGTTATCGCAAGAGTGAGTTGCTCGCGATTGCGATGACCAAATTTTTTCTTGGAAAGAACCTAAATTCGAGATTCTTCCTATTTTTCTCATTTCCACCATTTTCAATCTTTTGGAGCTTTGGAAAGGCGATTCTTGGGAGTATTTTTGTGAAAAGTCATGTGGGTAAGCTTTCCCTACAAATTCCTTATTGATTCCTTCTATTTTTATCATCCGAAAAACTTTTAAATCTTTATTTCAATGTGGGCTTTTGAGGTTTTTCCCCTAAGTTGGAAAATCGGTATTTTCTTCAATTAGAGCTTATTCTTTGCTTCTTTTCAATGGGATTTGAACCACGAATTCCTCTTGGCTTGTAGAACTTGATTTTCAACTAAAAATCTAATTTTACCCTTTTGATTTCTGAAGTGATTTTTGGACTATTTTACCCCTGATTTATAATCCTATCAATATGGGTATCAGGGGTTCCTTTTGATGAACTCTTTCCATTTTTGATAGTTGGGGATCATTTCAATGATCATGTGGTTGAGGAAGGTCTCTGATAGAGTTGTTCAAGTGAAGTTAGGCCTTTGACGTAGGTTTGGCTATCCCTCTTTTAGACTGAGATGTATGATTAATCTTTCTTAGGAAGTCAACTGTGAAATGAGTTGTGGTATGAGTTTTAGAGGTGGGTAAGTGTTGACCTTCTTGATTAGTCCGTGTGATGCATATTAGTAATGCTTAGCCTTTGTGGAGGTTCGTGTGAATACTCTTAATTGTTGCTGATAATCGTGATATTTGAGTAATCACCCGAGCGAGGAATGTGTGGTTTATCTTTATATTTGATATTGAGATGCCCGAGTTAGGGGCTTGAATTAATATTTCATCATGTTAAAATAAAAAAAAATGCTTTCTAAGTGGTAAATACTAAGGACATGTTTCATGATTTGTTGAGTTTTAGAACTTTATGCTATTCAAAATCCTTGATGAACTGATAATGACTTTATGTTGTATGTTTTGTGATGCATTCATCCTCATTCAGCATGTCATTGTTCAGGAGAATATGAGAAAGTGGAGAAATACTATTTTTTTAGAAAGAAAATGAGACACCTTACTTTTATCCTTGACCACAAGCTTGGTGGCAAGTTGATGAGATATTTAGATTTTGAGATTGGTATGTGGATTGAGAGTCTCCCATGGGTCCTTGTTTTTGAAGCTAAAGCTTGGCAAGGTGTATACGACAGGTTGTGTGATGACCTTGGTTCCACCACATCATTTCATCTCATTGCATTGCATTTACCAGCTTTGTTGAGCTGTGTAACTTGCCTATCTGTTGATATGAGTATTAATTGTAATCTTACATGTTTTTCTTATTCGCATCGTACTATATAAATTGGCGGCATCGATGTCGGAATGGGACTTTTCTGCGTGCATGTGGAAGTGTTTCATTGTTTACTTCTTAAATCTGATTAGTTACTCATAGTCAGTCGGTCTAACCTACTAAGTACATGTGGATTGTACTCACCCCATACTTCGATTTTCTTTTTGATGCAGATCCTAGTCAAGTTGATCTTTATAGCGGTTGATCGGAACTAGCAATTTCTTCTCATTCAGAGTTGTGGTGAGATCCTATTTTTTGAATCGCTATTGGTCTCTATATATCATATATAGTCTTTAATTTCCTTACAATGATTTGAGATGTATTTCAGAATCTAGAAATGTATTAGATGCTCTCTATACTGATGCTACCGGATTTTGTGAACTTCTTTGTTTTTTTCTTATCGGTTGTGGCCTTACTTTCCTTTAGAACTCTCATAAGTGTTATTTCTTTTGGCTTACACATTATTTTTTTGGGTTCTTGGGGTGTGTGACATCATGACCTCAGCTTTTGGGTCGTGACAAAAACACATGCATATACATATACAATTGGCCACACACATACAGTTACAATCAAATATTGAATCCATGCCACTTTCAGTTAGGATGAGATATTGTATACATGCAGATATATTGTATACATGTATTCCTCCATTTTTTGAAATACAAATGCTGCTATGTTTTGATATATATAGCAAAATCTCGCTATTTATGAAAAAATATTATAAAAATAGACACAAACTTCCTTTTGTTTCTTTTTCTTTTTAAAACTTTGGTTACAGTAAATTCATATAGCTGGCAAATATACGTGAAATATAATAGAGAAAACACATTAAAAAACTTCTAAACTTGGTAGGACAACTTACTTTAGCACTCAAGCTGTACGGGTATTTAAATACCCCTTAACATCTTTGAAGTGAATTTTTTTCAACCCTCCGGAAACAAGCCCAACACACGTGTTGAATTAACTTTCTTCGGCGCTTTAATCATACAATTTATCTTTTAATATTTTTTAAAAAATATATTAAGCCCATTTTGTCTCTCCAACGTTAATATCCGACCCAATATCGTCTTCGCCCTCACCTTCAAGAACTACGTACCCGAAAATGGCGACCTAATTTCTTATCTTTTTCTTGATTCATCTCAAATCTTAGCTCTTCCAACGTAAACGTTAAATCTTTGAAGGAATAATTTTTCTTCCAACGACCCAAATTCTTTTTCTTCCCCTCCTTTCCTAATTGTCCCTCTTTTCTTTTTTTCTTCTTCTTCCTTTTTCCTTCTTTTTTTCTCAATCTGCTTTTATGTCCCTTTTCTGACAATTTTCTTTCCATTTCTCTCCCTTCTTTTTCTATTCTCCCCTCTCCTTTTATGATGTGTGTTATTTGTAAATAGTGTATGGGTGTATTGTGTGGTTGGTGAGAAACAGGGTGAAATGGAGTAGTGGGGTTGTGGTGAGTTTTGGGTTAGTATTTGTTTTTTGGTAAATGGAAGATATATATAAAATATAATGGTAAACTTTATTAAATAATTATTTTGAACTAATAAAAAATATAGAAAAGTTAAATAGCTAGTTCTAAATAAATGTAATTGATAAAAATACTTAAATTACTAGCTTATTTTTAAAAAAATCTAAATTAAATAAAAACATTTTTTTTGTAAATTTTTATTTCTGTTAAAAAAACAAAATTTATTCAAAAATTTTACTATATATTTTGTAGTTTTCAAATCTTCTTATATAAATTTTCTAAAATAAGATTAAAAAATATCTAATTTAGACCCAAAATAAATATTTAAATACTAAAAGGTGCAAAACTTTAGGTTTAATTAAAAATTGAGTGTTAACAACATGCCTCTCTTTGCTTGGAAACATGGAGTTTTCAGGCAAAACGAGAGAATGATATGACTGATTTTGACCAAACCAATCAATTAAAATGGAAAATAAATAAAAGGGAAGTAGTTTGTCTAAGCTCTGGCTTTAGGAAGCCTACATATCCTAATTTATAAGGAAATTACGTCATGTGTAGTTCAGTTATATAGAGGGATGGAAAAATGAGTTGGATAGTGGACTGAGATTCAGTCGAGGTTCCGGTTCGTAGCTCCTGTTATTACATCAAGCAAAAAAAATATATCTAAAAATAAGACACAGTTCCCAACATAAGGGAAAGAGTTGTAGAAGTTGTCGGAGATCATCATCATCTTCACCTAACAAACATCACGGAGCCTGCAACCCGACTATGCCAAGTGGAATAGGAAAAGTAGTATCAGTACAAACATGTACTGGTAAGCATTATCTATTGACCCAAATCCACCACAAAATATCATGTAATTAATTAGAAGAAAACATATAACTTGAAATATCTAACCCCGATACTTTAACCATAGTTATTACTACCAAGTAATACTACCTTCAAACTCATACAAAATATTTCAAACGTTCCTACATTGTTTCCGACACAACCTCTACCATTGGAAACTATCACACCCTCTATTCAGTCATACCCTAACCCCTCTATCACATAAAGACTTTCAAAAATCATCCCCTTCTACCAACACTAGAATGACCCTACTGATTCTATTCCTGAATTCTAATCCACCACCTAACTCTGTTAACTGGTCTATCACCTCTCCTATGGTCCTCTACCAACACCCTGAACCTTGTCCCTTAGCCCATTTAGTGGACTGCCAGCAAAACTATTATTTATCCCCCTCGACTCGATTAAATACCTAATTAAACACACTTTTCAAGTAATCCGGACCATCCAAGGATCCCCAAAATACCATCTACGGTGTTATCATGCAACCCTAGTCTACATAAGAACCATCCCATCATTTAACCATGCCAACCCAGCATATCATAGACCAAGCTTCAGTGAGCACATCATGATGAATAAACCTTGTTCACTCATGGAACCAACAAATAGAGAACAATCAAATATGTACCAGGCGTGGTACCTAAGGTAATCAATATAAAACATGTAACAGAAGTGGCACCTGAGCAATAAATATATATCTTATACCAGGCGTGGTACTCGAGCAAATCGATAATATGTATCAGGTGTGATACCCGAGCCAATCGATAATATGTACCATACATGGTACCTGAGTCAATCGATAATATGTACTAGGCATGGTATCCGAGCCAATCGATAATGTTTACCAGGCATGATACTCTAGCCACCAGACAATTACAAACATCACACAATCACAACCACACTTCCCAGACTACAAGCAGTTAAAACAGATTCATGGTATAGGAGTTGACAACAATAAGTGTATCATTTCACATTAATTCCCTTAACTCCTGAACACATATTGTACAAGTATTACTAATGGACCAGTTTACGTGAACATGTAACGTACATTGGAAAACAGTTCAACCATAATCTAACTCCAACGACACTTCCTATGTATTACCAAACTAATAATCCAATTAACCACAGGTTACCACCCATTGGATAACACCCAATAACTATATATCATACGGTGAACATTACTAGCCAAATACCTTATCACACTAAACAACAATAATTAATGCTTTTAACCATTCAGAATCTGTGCCCAAAGGCCTATACGTGAAATCTCCCGTCAATTTATAACAATTATGCGTTTACGAACACATCTAACTTCTAAATTAAGCCTAGCCTACCTAGATGGCAAGAAACTGCTGAAGAAATCTAAACACCAACTTCTGGCTCTGTGGGGGATGAATATTGACGAAGTAGGCCTAAAATCCATGGGTTTTGACCCTCTTTGCGCTTGAATTCCTCCTTTCCGTTGTTTCTTAGCTTGGAGCAGCCTAAGAGGGTTTTTGGATTAATCTTCATCTATTTTACCACTAAAAAAGAGGAGCCAAATTATAAATTCATATTTTCTAGGTTCTGGTCTTGTCAGTCCCTCTATAGCGTCTAGGCTATCTCTATTGTGGGATGATGTCAACTCGGATAAAATTCAAATTCAAAAATTTTCATCATGTCACCCAAATTTAGATTGGCAGCGTATTTCAAAAATATTTGGGGTTCCGCATCATGTGCCATTTGAATAATGATGGAACAATTCGTTACTATAGATAACAATATACCCATTATTCGTTCCTGAACAATTTTTAAAATGGAAGAAAAGAAAGACTGGTCAGTGAATACTATCACCTATTTTAATCACGTACAAAGAGAATTATAGTCCTACGTGAACCATAGAAAATTCATACTTCATGATTGCCCAAATACACCGGATCCTTGCTAATAGGCGGAGTCAGGAAAATCTAACGGACTAAGTAACAAAAAAATTTCCCATCCACGGGCCAAGACCCTGCTATAGGGAGAATATTCTCGATAGAGCAATGCCGTTGTAGCGGCTGCATTGCCGCTACAGTGGGTGGGAAAAAATAGATTTAGGCAGGAGAGGAATGGGTTTTCGCCCTTTCTCTCCTTTTTCACTCAAAAATACAACTTTTCTCCCCTGATTACTTTGCTCCCGATGTTGGAAACTGAGTAATGATTGAAATTTTCACTTTCCTTAGTTCATTGCATGAATAATGATTGTAGGATGCTAGAATCGGATGATTAGAGTAGGCATTTAGGAATGTTTTTGAATGTTGGAGGTTTACTTTGATTTGGTGAAATTGTTGAAGCATGGGTATTTTCCTTACATTTACAACTCTCCTATAGAGTTATGGATGTAAGGATTATAGGATATATGGCAAAAAATGGGTTTGAAATTGTGGGGGAAGGTGAAGGGTTGTTCTAGGTGGAAACTTAGATTCGGGCAATATTTAGGAGTTATAATACTCGAATTTGTGCATAAGGTAGTAATAGGGTACTATGGGAACATTGATTTGAAGTTACTTTGTTGAAAATGAGATTTTTTGGTTAAGAGGGACCCTGAAGCACCTTTTGAAGTTCTGGGAGGATGAAGGCTTCTATAGAGACCTTGATTCTGCGATTGGGGGGGGGGGGTTGCTAGCTGTAGTGGAAAAATTCCAAATTTAGCTACTCACCATTGTGGGAGGGTGTAGGCAGAAGCCTTCTAGTCTGGCCAAGGATGGGACTTTTCTCTGAATTGATTTATCTTGCCTTTTTATGAGTTCTAATCCATTTTTTGTGACTTTGCAAATCCTACGATTCGATGACTAATGTTCCAAAAGAAGATCTACACTTCGTAAGGTTTTTTTATAAATCTAGTCAGGGGAGATACCATGATTATCGGAGAAAAAACTTGTGCTTTGAGAGGACCTTCCTCGTGCACAATGTGGAAGAGAAATCTAGTGCCTTCTATGCTCAGCTTGAAGAGTTCAGTGGGGGCCTTTGCGTTGGGATTAGTTAAATCCTACTATCTGTATCCGAGGAATGGACATCCCCATGGATGTTCAGACTGTAAATGAGGTGTTAAAATTGCCTAAGGTCTCAAATGCTGCTTATGAGGCCAAACTTTAGGGGATGGACATGAAGTGTCTAAGGGATTCACTTATTGGAGTTCAGGAGTCAGGTCTACTAGCCCACCACTGAGGGTTTTACCGATGGTTACTTCTCAATAGATGAAAGGAGATGATTGTACTTAGTGTCTCATAGGATCCATCCGTTGGGCAACCTCACCGATATGACCTCCTCGAACTACAGTGATGGTATGTTCCATACACAATATCAAGTTGAATGTGGGGGAATAGATAATTTCGGAGTGGAAAGATTTCTACAAGGGCAACAAGAAAGCCCCCTTTTTTCCTGGTTTATGAAAATGGGTTGAGGGTGCCTCTAATTCCTTCTAAAGTGATGTTATGCATGGATCTCCCTTTTAATCATCTTGGGGTGAAATAGGTTTATTCTCAAGAAAAGAAGAGGTGCAAGTTGGTGAGGCGTAGAGTAGCCAAGCCACAGTGGGTTAGTTGATGAGCATGATGATGTCCTTTCTCTTGCCCCTCCTTCCCACACCAAACATCCACTCTCTAGAATCTGCTTGGAGGAGAACTTGGCTTCCTTCTAGAGGATTATAGAGGCATTCCCCTTCAGAGCTACAGCCCCACCTCCCTCTTCCCATAACTTTAAAGAGCCTTGCAAAAAGCCTGATGAGGAGAGAAGAAGAGGCACTCCAGGATCGGATGCTCTCTCGAGTGTGGAAGACCATCAAGGTCATGTTCAACGTATCACCCCTAAGAAGGAGCTCCCCCAGCTAGCACCCGAGAATTTTCAATAGTTTCCATTCGTACGTGATGTAGAGGTATAGCACCCCACCAAGATAGTGCCAGGACTTTCATCTAGGCTCCCCCTTTACGACATATACAAACTTGTTTTGGGTTTTTACCCCTATTTGGGGCATTAACTAGAAATCTTTTTTTATTTCTTTGTTTTTGCACGTGAATGCATATTTCTATCATTAGTCACCATATATGCATGTTAGGATATGTTCTAAACAATTTCAATTGTTTTTATTGTGGTTCCCATCTGTACTAACAAGTGTAGACTCTTTGGGAATGAAAAAATTAAACAGGGAAAAATAGGGTAGTAATTTTGTCTTCATAGTGGGATCGTCATAGCAGGTCAGCCTCGCTATGGCATCTCTGACATGTCCAACCCAGAAAGTAATGTTTTTTGCAAGGTTCCATCATTCCCAAATATCCATTAATAATGTTAACTCTTGGAATCACAACATAGTCTCAAATATAACCTCAAGAATTATCCCCAACAACGTATATATAAGAATTTCGCACTATCTTAACATAAAATTATTCATGTAGCACATCATAAAATTGTTCATCATATCACATTTCTGCTCTCATACAAGAATATCCCTTTTTCCCGATGGTTCTCAACCAACATCGACTGTTCTGACACCAGTGTTTCCCTACGGTAGAATTAATCCTTATTCCTTCCCCTTGGCAAATTAATGTATTTTTTTTAACAAAAACTCAGTTTAACCACAAAGCAAATTGTTTCTAATCTATCACCTAGCCATGTTATGACCTTTTTTCTGGACTACAATTTCAAAGTCATACAAGCAAGTACACTTCACAAATTTGCATTTATTCAGAAAATGTCATGTGCATAATCACAATCATCAAGCTTTTTCACTAAATCAAATCATATTAATTACATTTTAATCACATCATAGGTCTCACGACCCCAACCCACCATGAGTGGCACCCACCCTAACCCCTGGTGGGAGAACCAACTAATTACTAACACATAGTCCATTAAAAACAAAAAATTAACAAATTTTAATACAAAAAAACATCTTTCAAAGAACAAAACCCAAAGGCTTGAAATGATCATGAATAAACCCCCTAGAAACTAAAACCCGTGTACTAAAACGTTTATTCTTAGTTTAAAGTATGGGCATGCAACCCTAAAACAAAAGAACAAAAGAGATTCAATGTCTGGAAAATGGACTTGAAAAGCCAAAAGAATCCACTGCAGCCTAGAAGAAGAAGCTCACCCTTGGATTTAATATACATCTTACTCACATTGACGCCACAAAGCAATGCCTGAATATGCCATATACTCAAAAAAGAAAGAGCAACTACAGTATCAATACACAAACCACCGTGTACTGACAGAATCATCGGTCAAATTCAAAGATTTTAATGTAAACACATAACTAAAACATACTAAAGAAAACACAACACATAATCAACCAAGTCAGCAATACAACAAGACTCTCAATAAACAAATCCTGACTTAACATTTACATGAATCATATACCATATGATCATAAACAATCCCAGTTCACTTAAGGAACCAACATACAACAACTAGTAAAACATGTACCAGGCATGGTACCCGAGCCAACCAATAATATCCGGTACTAGGCGTGGTACCCGATCCAACAAAAAGTATCCCATACCAGGTTTAGTACCCGAGCAAACTAAATGATATCATGTACCAAGTGTGGTACCTGAGCCAAATGATAATATTGTAATGACCCTCCAGGTCATTTTTCTGTTAATGCCATCTTTCCGTCATTTAGAGCATTCCTGTAGCGACCCCAAGTCATTTATGACTTGCTGGCACTGACTATTCGATCGCTTGGTCGTTCGTTTGGGTTTTATGCCCTTTTCCCTATTTTTGGGCTTTTGAAACTTAAACAGTTGATTTCGGTCATAACTTTAGTTAAACGACCTCAGAATATGATTCTGGCGGTTCCATCAGCTGTGGAACAGCCAAATTAGGCTAGGAACATGATTGTTCTAAGTCCCGAGGCTTCCGATGTGCCTTTAGGGCCATTTCACGCTTTAGCCTTTGAAATTCGGCAGCCAAATTAGGCAAGGAACATGCCATTTCACGCTTTAGCCTTTGAAATTTGGCAACCAAATTAGGCTAGGAACATGATTGTCCTGAGTCCCGAGGCTTCGGATGTGACTTTAGGGCCATTTCGCTTTAGCCTTTAAAATTTGGTTTAAGTTTGACTTTAGTCAATATTCTTGGTAAACGCACTCGGATGAGAATTCCATCAGCGTGATTAGTTTCAGAATGCCAAGTTTGGTCTAGAATGATCCTTCGTGTGCTTCCCAGGGCTTTTGATCTAATTCCGAGGCCTTGGTGGGATTTGGCTAAATTGGCGATTGGGAATTGGGACCCACTTTTAGTCGAAATGACCACTAATGGTAATTTCAACTACGCCATTGAGTCTGAAATGTCGAATTTGATGGGGTAGCATATCTCAATCTCATGCACGGGCTTCCGAACGAATCCCGAGCACCCCGTCAGAGTTTTTGGTTAAGGCCAAACCAGCTGATGCCCAGCTGCTGTTGCAGGCCCTTTTGGCCTTTGCATTGGCTGTCCAGGATCTGCATTCGCGGAGCTCAACCTCTCTCCTCTCCATGTTCGTGAGTAGGGCTCCGTGTTCGCAGAGGTTTGGGTGCTTTCCCTTCGCATTCGCGGAAGGGTATCCGCGTCCGCGTAGGTGTAGATCCTTCTACTCTGCATTTGTAGGCTATTTACCACTTTCGTGGTGTTTTGTTTGTTTTCCCTCCTCGTTCGCGGGCCCTTGGCCGCATTTGCGGATGTCTTATGTGACTGGCCCTTTATTTAAAAGGGGTAGTCGCAGCTGTTGTTGTTATAATTTTCAAAGGTTTATATCTTCTCCGTTTTAAGTCAGTTTTAAGTGATTCGAAGTCCCAAGTGTTCAAAATTGAGTAGGCTTTGTGGGTGTGGGTTCGGATAGTGTTGGGGAGCTCCGATTCTTGTGAATTCACGTCGTAAGTGGCTGCCTCAACCTTAAATTGTGTAAAGTTGTCTATGGTTCAGTCAAACCTAATTAATTTAGTCAAAATCTTATTTATATTAAGAAATTCATCAATTAAAAAAATGAATTTTATATTTTTAAGAAATTATTTTCTTTTTTGGGATAGTGATACATTGATCTTTGACTTTCAACTAATATTAATAGTTTATTTAATTTTTGTCAAGGTGAAATTTTTTATCCATGAGGAATGTCATGTGGCCAGGTTTTTTTTAAATAAAAGAGAGATTAGTGTATTACACACACCATAGATGTGTGTTTCTCAAACTAATGTGTGATAGTTTAGGTATGAAATGGCACTCCAAAAAGGATTATTTTTATATGGAGGAAAACATTTTTCAGAAACTATTTTTCGGCTTTTTCATATTCGATATGTAATAATGTTACCAACATGGGTTGTGGTGCAATAGTGACACTACTCCATCCTTAACTAGATGTCTCGAGTTCGAGTCCTGTGTATGGAGAAAATTTTGTTAGGAGCGTCACCCTCGAATGGGCCCTACAGTGCTCCAACGTAGGCTCCGGACACCGAGTGGGAAACCTAAAAAAAAGATTGGTAAAAATGATTTTCAAAGAAGGTTCCTTTAAAATGAAAAACTCTTCTAATGTAAGCAGGTAAAACAAGTGACATTCCACATTGATTATTTCCTTCTAACCCTTCAACACACCTCATCCTCACCTCACCCGTGTATCCCCCATCCACACCCTACCCGGCCTCAGCCTCACTTCCAATAGTATTTATCTAGATTATATACAGATACATTTAAGATATTTTTTTCACTTAAATATCAAATAAGAAAAATATGTAAGTAACCCTCTTATTTTTCGTTCTTTTGGAACACACCCAAAGAGGTAGAATGTAGTACCAAAAGCTCTGAAATGCTATTCCATAATATATCATCAAAGGATACATAAGGTTTTATATATATATTTCATTAAGCCTTATAATTAAACACATAATTTAGAAAAATACTAAATTATGGTAGATAATTATTAAAAAGACATGGCTTTGTGCAATAGCATCATTGGTATCTTCTCAAATAAATGCACATTTTATCATCAAGAAATGTCCTCCTAAATGTTCTGCTCCATTTAAAACAATTCTTTGCCTATGTTATCATAACAAATAAAATAAAAAGGAAAAAATATTGGAATTAGTGATTTCGGCCTACATATTATTTTTTATACCGATACATTGAAAATATTATATAACATGGCTATATTAGGTAATTTTATAGCATATCGTTAATGATACATGTATTTGTGTATATAAAAACCTTAGCCGGCCGCTACTGTTCATATATTCATACACATATAGTTGACCACACATGCATTCATTTTCTGCTTTGAAAACTGTAATGTCCCATTTTCTTGTGAATTTTCTTTTAATCATGAAATTAACCATTTTTCGCATCCCCTTAGCATTTCATGCTTAGTTTGTGTTGCGAGAATGGTTGGTGTAGTCCCCGATGCGATCGAGTGTGTTTTTGGTGATTTGACCCTTTTGTGTTGAGAATCCTTGGTATGGTTGACTTTGGTCAACATTTTGAGTTCTGAGCATCGAATAGACATTCTGTCAGTTCCATCTCGTCTAGAATGCCGAGTTTGAGATAGTAAGGTGGTTGGTCAGGTTTTCGAAGCCTTAGGTTGAGTTTTGGACTTTTGGGTGAGAAGTTGAGTTTTAAGCCTTAAGAGTGGTCTTGGAGGATAATTCTATCATTTGACCTCTTTACAGAAATCTGACGATTCCATTGAGTCCGGAATGTCAATTTTAGTAAGGTAGCATGTCAAATTTAGTTTTATTTGAATCCGAACGATTTCTGAGGGTTTATTTTTGTGTTAGGCTACTGGTTTTTTAGTTTTTGGTGCAGGTCATTTTGTTCTTCGTGATTGCGGCCCATAGGCTCGCGATCGAGACGTGTCTTCTGCATGGCCTTCGCGATCACGGCCCATAGGCTCGCGATCGAGACGTGTCTTTTGCATGGCCTTCACGATCACGGCCCATAGGCTCGCGATCGCAGATCATAGGCTCTCGATCATGAAAAACCTTTTTCCTTAGCCTTCACAGTAGTGGACAGGGGTCTCGCGATCGCGATGTGAACTTCGTGTCCTTCACGATCGCGAAAGTTAGTGGCTCACGATGGCGATGAACAAATTTCTGCCGGGACAAACCCTAAATTTTTTATTCTTCCCATTTTTCTCATTTCCACCATTTTCAATCTTTTGGAGCTTTGGAGAGGCGATTCTTGGGAGCATTTTTGTTAAAACTCGTGTGGGTAAGCTCTCCCTTCCAATTCCTTTTTCATTCCTTGTATTTCTATTATCCGAAATACTTTTAAATCTTTATTTCAATGTGGGTTTTGGGGGTTTTCTCCCTAAGTTGGAAAATTTGTATTTTCTTGAATTGGAGCTTATTCTTTACTTTTTTTAATGGGGTTTTCAACCAATCCTCTTGGCTTGTTTAACTTGATTTTCAAATAAAAATCAAATTTTATCCTTTCAATTTTTGAAGTGATTTTTGGACTATTTTACTCCCGATTTCTAGTCCTATCAATATGGGTATCATTGGGTTTTTTTTGATGAACTCTTTCCATTTTTGATAGTTGGGGATCATATTTGTGATTGTGTGGTTGAGGAACTTCTCCGATAGGGTTGTTCGAGTGAAGTTTGACCTTCGAGGTAGGTTTGGCTATCCCTCTTTTAGACTGAGATGAGTAATTAATCTTTCTTAGGAAGTCAACTGTGAAATGAGTTGTGGTATGAGTTTTAGAGGTTGGTAAGTGTGGACCTTCTTGTTTAGTCCCTGTGATTCCTATTGGTGATGCTTAGCCTGTGTGGAGGCTCGTGTGAATACTCTTAATTGTTGCTGATAACCTGTGATATTTGAGTAATTTCCCTAGCGAGGGGCTATGTGATCTATCTTTATATTTTACATTGAAATGCTCGAGTTAGGGGCTTGAGTTGATATTTTAAAATCTTAAAATAAACAAAATGCTTTCTAAGTGGTAAGACTGATTCCAAATGGATTCCTCCACCATTCCTATCATTTGAGGAAGTGTTTCATGGCTTGTTGAGTTTGAGAACATTATGTTATTCAGAATTTTTGATGAACTGATAATGCCTTTGCGTTGTATATGTGGTGATGCATTCATCCTTATTCAACATATCACTCTTTATGGGAATAAGAGAAAGTGGAGAAATACTATTTTTTTTAGAAAGAAAATGAAACACCTTACTTTTATCCTTGACCACGAGCTAGGTGGCAAGTTGATGAGATATTGAGATTTCGAGATTGGTAAATGGACTGGGAGTCTCCATGGGTTCTTGTTTTGAAGCTAAATCTTGATAAGGCATATACGATAGGTTGTGCGATAACCTTGGTTCTACCACATCATTTCATCTCATTGCATTTCTTTGGCCAGCTTTGTTGTACTGTGTAGCTTGCTTATCTGTTGATATGAGTATTAAATGTAACCTTATGTGTTTATCATATTCGCATCTTACTATATAAATTGGAAGCACCGATGCCGGGATGGGACTTTTCTACGTCCAGGTGAAAGCTTTTCATAGTTTATTTCTTAAGTAGTATTAGATGCTTATACTCATTCGGTTATATATGGATTGTACACACCCCCTACTTCTATTATCTTTATTATGCAGATCCTATTAAGGGTGATCTTCGTAGTGGTTTATTGGATCAAGTGATTTCTTCTCATTCAGAGCTGTGGTGAGATTCTGTTTTCTGGATCGCCATTAGTCTCCATTGCCTTCGATCTATCATATATAGTCTTTAGTTTCCTTTTGAAGACTTGAGATGTATTTAAGAATCTAGAAACGTATTAGATGCTCTCTATACTTATGCTACAAGTGTATGGGAAGTTCTTTGTTGTTTTCTTATCGGTTGTCGCATGACTTCCTTTTAGAAGTATTATATGTGTTATTTCTTTAGACTTACACACAATTTTTGGGGTTCTCAAGGGGTGTATCATTATGACCTCGGTATTTGGATCGTGACAAATTGGTATCAGAGCGCTAGGGTCACTGGTTCCATAAATTAAAGAGCAGTGTGTCTAGTAGAGTCTTGTGGATTGGTACGTAGACGTACGTACTTATCTTCAAGAGACTACAAGATACCTTGCATGAGAAATTCCTTTCCTTTGATTCCTTTCGTGCGAATTTTTCATTTCAAGTGTTGCATATCTCTAATCTATTCTCTCTATGTAGATGGAGAGGACTAGAGCCAGTACCTCAGAGGGCGAGTCCATACTTGCTATCTAAGCCCCAGCTTGTCGACAAGGCAAGGGACACAGGAGAGTTAGGGGTCGTGGCCAAGCGAGAGGGGCAACACCTCCTCGAGAACGACTAGTGAGGTATTGTCTGAACCTGTATATGAGCATGATGATGTTATTGAGTAGTAGACTGAGGAGAGGGGACCAGCCCAACGTCTTTTGGTTCCCGATAGCGCTCTAATGCTTCAGGAGTTGATCATTAGGATTTTGGCTAGATTGGATAGTGCCCCTCCTTTTGGTATTCGTTAGGTACTGCAGGTTCTCCTATTATAATTGGTGCTACGCCACCAGTTTAGGGGCCTAGTGTGGGATTTCAGACTCCTATATTTCCTCTTCAGTACCTTCTATGGCACCTTCGAGATTTGCAACTCCACTTGTTTTTATCAGTCCAGCTATGTCGATTACCGAGAAGAAGGGTTTTGGAGATTTTTTAGATTGGCACCTCACATGTTTGATGGTACAGCTGGAGAGAAAGCTTATGACTTATTGATTGAGTGCCAGGATAGGTTGTTCAACCTGGGTATCTTAGAGGCTCATGGGGTGTCGTACACTCCTTATCAGTTTTTAGGAGTTGCCAAGGAATGATGGAGATCAATTATTTCTTGTAGGCCTATTAGTTCTCCTGGTATGGGTTGGGAGCAGTTTACTGAGGTGTTCCTTGAGAGGATTGTGCCAATAGCATTCTAGATCAGCGTAGCGATGAGTTTGATTGATTGGAGCAAGCTCCTTATCAGTTTATGAGTATGAGGCTCATTTCCATGAGTTCTCCCATTATGCCATGTCGAGTATTCCCACAGACTCTGAGCAGATCCATAAGTTGGTAAAGGGATTCACTAATAATCCTCAGGAGGCCACAACCTCTCTTGTGCTATCAGGTGCTACGTTCTAGAGTATTATTGACCATGCAAGGATGATTCATAGTATTCGTCATACTAGACAGGGTAGCGTCACTAAGAGATTTCATCCCCAAGATCAGTTCAGTGGTCATTCATCCAAAGGTAGAGTAAATTCAGGCCAAGGCTCACAAGTTTATCACGGTAAACTAGTGCAGGCTCCGATTCAGAGTACATATAGTGTTAGTGGATCTAGGCCTAGTAAGTTTTGTCAGGGTAAGCATAGTGGATCGTTAACTTAAGGAGGGCGTGCAGAGTTTTCTAGTTACTCTTAGTAGGGTTCAGGTCCTCGTGGTTGTTTTGTTTGTTAGGAGTTTGGGCATAAGGAAAATGGTTGACCCAGATGTGCTTCTTCTACAGTTTAGTTAGGATCAAAAGGAACCCATTCTATGTCGGCTTCAGTGGCACGGGGTACTTCACAGGGTTCTGGAGGTGGTGCCAAGGGCACCAAGGGTAGATCTTAATAAGCTCGAAGCAGTGCTCATGGTGGCTGCCAGACTAGTCATGACCGCAGACAGTTATATGTTATACTAGGTAGATCCGAGGCAGAGCCCTCAGATGCAATGATCACACGTACATTCCTAGCCTGTCATCATTTTGCTACAGTATTATTTGATCCCGGGTCGACTTTCTCTTACGTGTCTACTTATTTTACCACAGGCATTGTTCATGTGTGTGAGTCCCTAGAGGTGCCTATTAGTGTCTCTACTCTAGTAGGTAATTCCTTAATGGTGGATCAGGAATACCGAGTGTGTGTAGTGACATTTTCTGATAGTGAGACTTAGGAAGACCTGATTTTACTTTATATGCTTGATTTTGATGTGATTTTGGGTATAGATTGGTTATCTTCTTATCATGAAAACGTAGATTGTTGTGCAAAGATCGTGACCTTAGCTTACCTCGGTTTACCTCGATTAGACTTGAAGGGTGCTCCAAGTTCATATTCGAAGGGAGTGATATCTTTTCTTTATGTCTGCCGTATGATGGAGAAGGGATGCTTATCTTATTTTGCCCATATTTGTGATCTTACAAAAGATTCATCCCCTTTAGAGACCACGAGAGTTGTGAGAGAGTTCATGGATGTGTTTCCTACTGGCTTACCGGGTGTTCCTCCAAATCGTGACATCCACTTTGTGATTGACTTTGAGATGGTCACCAAGCCCATTTCCACCTTTCCTTACCGGATGGCTTTGATGGAGTAGAAGAAATTGAAGGCTCAATTGGATGACTTGATGCAGAAAGGGTTTATTCATCCTAGTGTATTACCGTGGGGAACACAATCTTATTTGTGAAGAAAAAGGATTGTAGTATGAGGATGTGTATTGATTATCGATAGTTGAACAAGTCTACGGTCAATAATAAGTATCCTCTTCCCTGCATCGATGATTTGTTTGATGAGCTATAATGTGTGTCCATATTCTCCAGGATTGACTTAAGGTCGGGCGACTATCAATTGAGAGTTTGGGATTAAGATATCCCAAAGACTACTTTTAGGACTCGTTATGGGCACTACGAGTGTATAGTCATGTCATTTGGACTTACTAATGCCCCAACCACTTTTATAGAGTTGATAAACCAGGTATTTCAGCTTTATTTGGATTCCTTTGTGATTGTGTTTATTGATGATATCTTGGTTTATTCAAAGAATGAGGCCGATCATGTTCGTCACTTGAGGACCGTACTTCAGAGATTGAGAGAGGAGAAGTTTTATGCAAAATTGTTCAAGTGTGAGTTTGGCTTGAGTCCGTGGCTTTCCTGAGTCATGTGGTGACCAAGGAAGGTATTATAGTTGATCGAGCCAAGGTTGCGACAGTTCATGATTTGGCGTGACCTACTTCCCGTATCGAGATTTTATAGTTTCATAAAGTTAGCGGGCTACTATTTTCGGTTTATTCAGAGTTTCTCCTCCATCATAGCTCCATTGAGTAAGTTGACTCAAAATACTGTGGTATTTCTGTGGACCGATGAGTGTGAGGTGAGCTTTCAAAAGCTCAAGGAGTGATTGACCTCAACACCTATCTTAGCATTACCCCAAGAGGGTGTGACATTTGTGGTATTCTATGAAGCTTCGGGTGTTGTCCTAGAGGGTGTGTTGATGCAAAAGGGGAGATTCATAGCCTATTCTTCTGGATAGTTGAAGGTTCATGAGAAGAACAACGCTACTCATTATTTAATGTTAACAGCAGTGGTCTTCGTCTTGAAGTTATGGAGGCATTATCTCTACGGTGTGCATTATGAGGTCTTTACCGATCATCGTAGCCTTAAGTATCTCTTTTCTCAGCCAAATATGAACATGAGGTAGTGTAGATGGTTTGAATTGTTGAAGGACTATGATGTCACCATTCTTTATCATCCAGGCAAGGCAAACGTGGTAGCGGATGCTTTGAGTCAGAAGGCACCTAGTATGGGTAGCTTAGCCTTTATTATGGTAGAGAAAGGACCTTTGGCTTTAGAGGTTCAGTCATTGGCTACATAGCTGGTTCAACTAAATAATTTTGCACCTCACTGTGTTTTAGCCTTCGTTGAGGCTAAGTTTACACTGATGGATCAAATTCGTGCCCACCAGTTTAAGAATGACAAGTTTAGAGCGAGATAGGGACAAAGTGTTGGGGATGAAGCTAATTCGGCGTCTCTTTATTCCAAGGGAGTTTTGAGGATTTCTGGTTGAATTTAAGAGTTTATGGTTGGGTGCATATGATATTGGAAGAGGCTCAATGTTCTAAATACTCTATTCACCCGGGCGCAGCCAAAAGGCACCATTATTTGAAGCAACACTAATGGAGGTGTGGTATAAAGAGAGACATTGTGTACTTTGTGGCCATGTATTTGAACTGTCAACAAATGAAGTGTGAGCATTAAAGACCAGGTGGTACGATGTAAAGGATGCCCATCCTTGAGTGGAAGTGGGAGCATATTACTATGGAATTTCTAACTAGATTACCCTTGACTTTAGGTAGGTTTGATTCTGTTTGGGTTATTGTGGACTGGTTGACCAATTAGGCTCATTTCATTCTGGTGAAGGCTAAATATAATGTGGAGCAGTTTGCTAGGATCTACATTCGGGATATTGTTCGGTTGCATAGAGTGCCCATATTTACTGTGTCTGATAGTGGTGCGCAGTTCACCTCGTATTTCTAGAGTTATATGCAGGAGTAGATGGGTACCAAGCTTGAGTTAAGTACCGCCTTCTACACTCATATCGATGGTCAGTCTAAGGGGACTATTAAGGGGTTTGAGGATATACTTCAGGCTTGCATCATGGACTTCGGTTGTGACACCCCAACTTTTCAAAGAAAGGAAATTTCAGTTTTCAAACTGATGATAGTGACCTACGGAGGCCACCTACGGGCCGTAGGTGGGGAACCATCGATGGCACTGTGTATATCAGGATTTCCAAGTTTCTTAACCTTGACCTACGGAGCAACAGGACGGGTCGTCATTCAGTTGACGATCCGTAGAAAGCTTCCGTAGGTGCCTTCTAGACTTAGTCAAAATTTTCAGTTCTAAAGTCTAACCTGCGATGGCCATGTACAGACCGTAGGTCCAACGACGGGCCGTACATGGGTGTCTTTGTTTCAGGATCCAAACTGATATTCTCTGAATCCAGTGACGGAGGGACATGATGGTCCGTCATTTGAATTACGGACCGTAGGTCCCTACCATCGATTGCCCCCGACAGTTATTAATTTAAGGGCTTTTGGTGTTTTCCCTAATTGATCATCTACTAATCTTAGTCGGTTAAACCCTTAACCCAGACCCTATATATATTTTCTAAGCCTAATTCTATTCATTCTAACTCATTCCCAAATTCTCCTCTCTCAAATATTTCTCTCTCTAAGAAAATTCTCCCAAGCTTCAAGGAAGAAGAAAGCTAGGATCCTCCATTGAAGACCATCAATTTCCATCAATTTCTTGTGGGCTTTGTTGAAGTACAATAGTATTCACCATTTGGAGCCCTTTCCTCCAATGGGTCCTCACTTTCTTCAAGGTTTTCAAGGTTCAATCTCTTCAAATTGAATTTAGAGTTTTTGATCAATTCTTATGGGTTCTTCAATTATGATTTCAATTGTTGATTTTATGATTCCTAGTGCACGATCTAGCGTGATAAAGTAAATTAGTGCACGAGGTAGCGTGAATTACATGATTTGATGTAAAGATTGCAAGAATCCCCAAGAACCCATGCTATTTCTCCCCAATTTCCTAATCTATGCTTTGATTGTTTGGTTGAGCTATGAATTGATGACGTTTATGAAATCTCAATGAAGTTATGCATGAATTATGAATGAATTGAGGATGATCTTATGAATTTAGCATGTTCAAGTCAAAAGCATGATTTTTCCTCTATTATGTGAGTTCCTTCAAGTATGGAAAAATTGTCTTAATTATGGCTTTCTAAGCATGATCTTGCATTGAATTTCATGATTTGAGTTGAACTAGCATGTACCCATATAAACTCTATGATTTATGAATTTTGAGCATGATGAACTATGTAAAGAAGAAGCTTATGAGCTTATGCATGTCTCATATGAAGCTTAATGATGAATTAAGGGTGCTTTGAGAGTAAAGTACCAAAGTTATGATATGGTGATGTTGTGTTGAGTTGTGAAAGGTTTTCTCACGTAACTCTCACACTAAGAATTAAAAGAACAAAGAGGCGAATACCCATGTTCTTAAGGATCGATTCTAATGACATAAGCTTCGACTAGTCCATGGAAGATGAAACGTCTATAAACATGATTTTTAGCTTTGATTGGTAACCCTAGTTGTACCTTTTCATGGAGAATGATATGAATATGATAAAGGACTATTCCGTGGGAAATATGCCTAGCACCGAGAGGATACTGGGATGGAAGCTCTCCCATAGTAGAGGCCGGGTTTCTTGTAGCAATCTCCTTGTCCCTTACCTATGTGCTCCCATAGGATGATTGTCTCAGATAGACATTAGCTAGTAGATCCACGTAAGCTACTAGTTAAGTAAAGAGTTCTACCTTGGCAAGTAGGATGGCCCTCTTTCGGTGTAGGGTAGACACCGAATTTCATGTTGATAGCTCAGATGGTCTTATATGTCGGTTATGGCTTTTCCCCCACAACTAATGAACACAAGTGTTGTTATGATAATCTAAAGTAAAGAAAGATGATTTAGCTTGCTTTTGCCATGGTCTATGCGTCATGCTTCTTATGCTTTACCTTATTTTAGCTTGGCCATTGCATGTCATGATTATGTCTCATTCTAGCATGTTTTATATGTTTTATGTGCATTGCTATCATACTTGGTACTTGATTGTACTAACGCATAGTCTTGCCTACATTAAATTTTTTGGTGTAGGGCTTGGTGATTCACCATTTACTCGTGGCTAGAGCTTTAGTAGAAGATTTGATAGAAGACTTAGTGAGTCCTCATCCATCTGAGGACATAGCATAGTTGTTCTTATTTTTCATGTATTTCTTTTCATTTCGGATTGTATTGGGTTACGTCCCAAACTTTATTTTCTATGTTAGATTGGCTTTGAGACATGAGATGTAGCCTACTGCTATTTCTTTTAAAAGTTTGATATGAAAATCTCTTTAGAACTCTTAATCTCTATTATCTTGTACGTATGTATGCTAAGTGGCTTGTATGAAGCCTCTCGGGGTCTTGTACGCCATGTCACATCTAGGGCGTACCTTGGGTCATGAAAAACTTTACCTTGGGTCGTGACAAACTTGGTGTTTAGAGCACAAGGTTTTAGAAAGATCCTAGGATGTCTCATAAGCCGCGTCAAGTAGAGTCTTGTTCATAAGTGTGAAGGGCGCCACATTTATGAATGAGAGGCTATAAGACATTTAAGAAATTCCACTTTTTTCATTACTCCTGAGTCATGCCATCGAGTTTAACTCTATATATCTCTCTCCTAATCCCTATCCTACGTGTTTTCGGATATGGCGACCCAAAGAGCTTATGCTAGAAGAAACATGGGAGAGAATGTGGAACAAGAAGCTCCTCAAGTTCCGGCCGACCCTTTGACCGAACAAGTGACTAATGCAAAGTTTAGTACTGCTTTTCAAGTTTTGGCTCAAGCCATGACGGCTCAAGCAAATAGAGAGGTTGTGGCTACCGTGAACCCAAATGTGGGTACGGCGGCATCAAGAGTGAGGGACTTCACTAGAATGAAACATCCAAAATTTCATGGCTCTAAGGTTGAGGAAGATCCTCAATAATTCATTGATGAAGTGTACAAGGTGTTGATGATTATGGGTGTAACGCCAGAGGAAATTGCAGAGTTGACCGCTTATCAACTCAAGGGTGTTTCCCAAATTTGGTTCAACCAATGGAAAAGTGAGAGGCCGGTTAATGAAGGTCCTCTTAATTGGGAGAAATTCAAGGTTGCTTTCCTTCATAGGTTCTTTCCCCTTGAGATGAGGGAGGCAAGGGTGCTTGAGTTCATCAACCTTCGACAAGGGAACATTAGTGTGAAAGAGTATGCTTTGAAGTTCACACATTTATCTTGATATGCTCCTTCTATAGTTGCCGATCCTAGGGAAAGAATGAGTAAATTTGTCTCGAGAGTGTCCAAAATGTTGGTTAAAGAGTGCCGCACCGCTATGCTTGTTAATGACATGGATATTTCTCATCTCATAGTGTATGCTAAACAAATAGAGGAGGAAAAGCTCAAGGAGAGATCTAGAGAGACTAAGAGGGCTAGGACTGGTGATAGTAACTTTTCGAATTCAAGGTCTGATGGACATGGTCGTCCTAGATTTCGACAAAGGTTCTCTAATCAAGGTCCTTCCAATGCTCCTCCTAAGTCTAACAAAGATAGGGTGTCTAACCCTAATCCTCAAGGAGGACATGGTAGTAGCTTCTCATCGACTACTTGTACTAGGTGTGGGAGGAAGCATGAGGGAAAATGTTTAGCCGGTACGGATTGTTGTTACGGTAGTGGGAAGAGTGGTCACAAGATGAGGGATTGTCAATCTCTCACGGTTAAGGGAAGAGAGAATAAGCAAGCTCCACCTAGTGGTTTGGGTTCGAATGCTCCTAAGCAAAACTGATTTTATGCACTTCAAGCTCGCCATGAGATAGAGAGCTCTCCCGATGTGGTTACCGGTATGTCGAAAGTTTTTCACTTTGATGTTTATGCATTGCTTGATCCCGGTGCTACCTTGTCTTTTGTGACGCCATATGTGGCCATGAGGTTTGATGTTGTTCTGGATGTGTTGCTAGATCATTTTCGTGTCTCTACTCCGATTGGAGAATCTATCGTGGCTAAGAGAGTCTATAGAAGTTGCCCCGTCTCCTTAACCCATTGAGTCACTCATGTGGATCTTGTTGAGCTTGATATGTTAGATTTTGATGTTATTTTTGGGATGGATTGGTTGCATGCTTGTTATGCTTCTATTGATTGTAGGACCCGAATGGTCAAATTTCAATTCCCAAATGAGCCTATCCTAGAGTGGAAGGGGTGAAATTCTATGTTTAGAAGTCAATTTATTTCTTACCTAAAAGCTTGAAAGTTGATCTCTAAGGGTTGCTTATACAATCTTGTTAGGGTACGGGATATAGATTCCGAAACCCCTACTCTTGAGTCGGTCCCCATTGTTAATGAGTTCCCGGAAGTGTTTCCCGATGATTTACCCAGTATTCCTCCCGAAAGGGAAATAGACTTCGGAATTGATCTTCTTCCGAATATGCAACATATTTCTATTCCTCCTTATAGAATGGCCCCGGCAGAACTTAAAGAACTAAAGGAGCAATTGAGGTTTCATCCGACCAAGTGTTTCTCCATGGGGTGCTCCGATCTTGTTTGTGAGAAAGAAAGATGGTTCACTCCATATGTGCATTGACTACCGCCAATTGAATAAGGTTACCGTTAAGAATAAGTATCCTCTTCCAAGGATAGACAACTTGTTTGATCAACTTCAAGGGGCTAGTTATATTTCTAAGATCGACCTTCGTTCGGGCTATCACCAATTAAGGGTGAAAGAAGATGATATTCCGAAAATGGGTTTTTGGACTAGATATGGTCACTACGAGTTCTTGGTAATTTCATTTGGATTGAAAAATGATCCAGCCGAGTTTATGGACTTGATGAATAGGGTGTTTAAGCAATACCTTGACCTGTTTGTGATTGTGTTTATTGATGATATCTTAATCTACTGAAGGAATGAGGATGAGCATGCTAATCATTTGAGGATTGAATTGCAAGTCCTCAAGGATAAACGACTCTTTGCGAAGTTTAGTAAATGTGAGTTTTGGCTAAGGTCTGTGGCTTTTCTTGGTCACATTGTTTTTGATAAAGGTATTAAGGTAGATCCTAAGAAGACGGATGAGGTTAAGAATTGGCCTAGACCTCTATCACCTTCGGATATCTGTAGTTTCTTAGGCTTAGCCGGTTATTATAGGAGGTTTGTTGAAGGGTTTTCTTCTATTCCTTCTCTATTGATGGCTTTGACTCAAACGAAGGTTAAATTCATATGGTCCGAGGTATGTGGAAGAGTTTCCAAGAATTGAAAGATAGACTTACTTCGGCTCCGATATTGACTCTACCGGAAGGATCCGAGGGTTTGGTAGTTTATTGTGATGCCTCGATAATTGGGTTGGGATGTGTTCTTATGCAAAATGGGAAGGTTATTGCTTATGCTTCATGAAAATACAAGGTGCATAAAAAAACTATCCTACTCATGAATTGGAATTAGCCGCGGTGGTGTTTGCTTTAAAAATATGGCGACATTATTTGTATGGGGTACATGTAGATGTCTTTACCGACCATAAGAGTTTAAAATATGTGTTTAAATGGAAAGATCTCAATCTTCGCCAAAGAAGTTAGTTGGAGTTTTTAAAAGATTACGATATGAGTGTTCTCTATCACCCCGGTAAGGCTAATGTGGTGGTGGATGCTCTTAGTCGATTGTCTATGGGTAGTGTTGCTCATGTTGAAGATGGTAAGAAAGAGTTGGTTTTCGATGTTCATAGATTGGCCCGATTGGGTGTTCGGTTGATTGATTCTTCTAAAGGTGGTGTTACGGTTCACAATGGTTCCGAATCCTCTTTCGTGCATGATGTAAAGGTTAAGCAAGATCTTGATCCTAATTTGGTCGAATTGAAGAGAGCGATCTCCAAAATTCCGTAGAGGCTTTCTCCCAAGGGGGAGATGGTGTGCTTCACTATCAAGGTCGTTTGTGTGTTCCCAATGTAGATGACTTAAGAGGACAAATTTTATCAGAAGCCCACAGTTCTGATATTCCATTCACCCGAGAGCTACCAAGATGTACTGTGATTTGTGAGAGATCTATTGGTGGAATGGAATGAAGAAAGATATTACAGAATTTGTGGCTAAATGTCCTAATTTCCAAAAAGTGAAAGTTGAGCATCAAAGGCCGGGAGGTTTGAACCAAGATATTAGTATTCCTACTTGGAAGTGGGAGGATGTGAATATGGATTTTATTGTTGGTTTACCTCGCACTCGGCGACAATATGATTTGATTTGGGTAGTTGTAGATCGAATGACGAAATCATCGCATTTCATTCCTATCAAGACTTCTTATTCGGTGGAGGATTATGCTAAGTTGTATTTGAGGGAAATGGTTAGGCTGCATGGTGTGCCTTTATCAATTATCTCCGATCGTGGTGCTCAATTCACTTCTCAATTTTGGAAGTCTTTCCAAAAAGGTCTTGGTAGTCTTGTTAAGCATAGTACGACCTTTCATCCTCAAACAGATGGGCAAGCGAAGAATACTATCCAAACTTTGGAAGATATGTTGAGAGCTTGTGTAATTGATTTCAACGGTACTTGGGATGATCATTTGTCTTTGATTGAATTTGCTTATAATAATAGATACAATTCTAGCATTGGTATGACTCCATTTGAGACTCTCTATGGTAGGAGGTGTAGATCTCCTCTAGGTTGGTTTGAAGTTGGTGAAGTTGCTTTGATAGGCCCCGAGTTGGTGCATGAAGCTATGGAGAAAGTTTGGCTTATTAGAGAAAGGTTCAAAACGGCTCAAAGTCGACAAAAGTCCTATGTCAATGTTAGAAGGAGAGATTTAGAATTTGATGTTGATGATTGGGTTTACTTGAGAAGTTCACCCATGAAGGGTGTAATGAGATTTGGGAAGAAAGGGAAGCTTAGTCCCCGTTATGTAGGCCCATACCAGATTTTGAGACGTACTTGTAAGATTGCTTTTGAGCTTGACTTGCCTAATGATTTGGGATCGGTGCATCCGGTTTTCGTGTCTCATTGTTGAAAAAGTGTGTTGTTGATTCGACATCTATAGTGCCATTTGAGGATCTTTTCATAAAGTATAGTGTTTCCTATGAAGAAATTTCGGTTGAGATTTTAGACTTGCAAGTCCGGAAGTTAAGAAATAAAGAAGTTGCTTCAATGAAAGTTCTTTGGAGGAATCAATTAGTTGAGGGTGCTACTTAGGAGGCCGAGGCCGATATGATGTCCCGATATCCTCATCTTTTTCCTTCCGATCCTATTCTAGCTAGAGGTACCTAGTTCCTGATGGTTCATTCTTTTGGTTTCATATGTCGTAGTTGATTTCCATGATTCCTTGATTATGCATGTTCATGAAGAGTCTAATATGATTATGTGCATTGAGTATGAGTTGCATAAAGCCTTCATGAAATTATGTGTTGAACATGCTTTAGCTTGGAGTTGACATTTCCTCCTCGAATATGTGCGTTTAGGTGATTGCATTCTACGTTGGGTTGTTAGTCCGTGTCTCTTACCCTCCTTATGATGTCTTAATTCTCATTCGTGGATGAATGTTCCCAAGGGGGAGATAATGTGACACACCAAGTTTTCAAAGAAAGGAAATTTCAGTTTTCCAACTGATGACAGTGACCTACGGAGGCCACCAATGGGCTGAGGTGGAATGACGGGCCGTAGGTGGGGAAACGTCAATGGCACTGTGTATTTCAGGATTTCCAAGTTTCTGAACCTTGACCTACGGAGAAACAGGACGGGTCGTCGTTCAGTTGACGATTCGTAGATAGCTTCCGTAGGTGTCTTCCAGACTTAGTCAAAAATTTCAGTTCTAAAGTCTGACCTACGATGCCCATGTGTGGACCTTAGGTCCAACGACGGGCCGTACATATGTGTCGTCGTTGCAGGATCCAAACTGATATTCTTTGAATCCATTGACGGAGGGATAGGACGGTCCGTCATTTGACTTACGGATCGTAGGTCCCCACCGTCGATTGCCCCTGACAGTTATTAATTTAAGGGCTTTATTTCTTAACCCTAATTGATAACCTATTAATCTAAGTCGGTAACCCAGACCCTATATATATTTTCTAAGCCTAATTCTATTCATTCTAATTCATTCCCAAATTCTCCTCTCTCAAATATTTCTCTCTCTAACAAAATTCTCTCAAGCTTCAAGGAAGAAGAAAGCTAGGATCCTCCATTGAAGACCATCAACTTTGTTGTGGGCTTTGTTGAGGTATGAAAGTATTCACTATTTGGAGCCATTTCCTCCAATGGGTCCTCACTTTCTTCAAGGTTTTCAACGTTCAATCTCTTCAAATTGAATTTAGGGATTTTGATCAATTCTTATGGGTTCTCCAATTATGATTTCAATTGTTGATTTTATGATTCCTAGTGCATGATCTAGCGTGATAAAGTAAATTAGTGCATGAGTTAGCGTGAATTACATGATTTGATGTAAAGATTGCATGAATCCCCAAGAACCCATGCTATTTCTCCCCAATTTCCTAATCTATCCTTTGATTGTTGGGTTGAGCTATCAATTGATGAAGTTTATGAAATCTCTATGAAGTTATTCATGAATAATGAATGAATTGAGGATGATCTTATGAATTTAGCATTTTCAAGTCAAAAGCATGATTTTTCCTCTATTTATTATGTGAGTTCCTTCAAGTATGGGTAAATTGTCTTAATTATGGCCTTCTAAGCATGAGCTTGCTTTGAATTGCATGATTTGGGTTGAACTAGCATGTACCCATATGAACTCTATGATTTATGAATTTTGAGCATGATGAACTATGTAAAGAAGAAGCTTATGAACTTATGCATGTCTCATATGAAGCTTAATGATGAATTAAGGGTGCTTTGAGGGTAAAGTACCAAAGTTATGATATGATGATGTTGTGAAAGGTTTTCTCACGTAATGCTCACACTAAGAATTAAAAGAACAAAGAGACGAATACCCACGTTCTTAAGGAGCTATTCTAATGACGTAAGCTTGGACTAGTCCATGGAAGATTAAACGTCTATAAACATGATTTTTAGCTTGGATTGGTAACCCTAGTTGTACCTTTCCACGGAGAATGATATGAATATTATAAATGACTATTCCGTGGGAAATATGCTAAGCACCGAGAGGATATTGAGATGGAAGCTCTCCCGTAGTAGAGGCCGGGTTTCTCGTAGCAATCTCCTTATCCCTTACCTATGTGTCCCCATAGGATGATTGTCTCAGATAGACATTAGCTAGTGGATCCACGTAAACTACAAGTTAAGTAAAGGGTCCTACCTTGGCATGTAGGATGGCCCTCTTTCGGTGTAGGGTAAACACCGGATTCCATGTTGATAGCTCACATGGTCTTATATGTCGATTAAGGCTTTTCCCCCACAACTAATGAACACAAGTGTTGTTATGATAATCTAAAGTAAAGAAAGATGATTTATCTTCCTTTGGCCATGGTTTATGCTTCATGCTTCTTATGATTTATCATGTTTTAGCTTGGCCATTGCATGTCATGATTATGTCTCATTCTATCATGTTTTATATGTTTTATGTGCATTGCTATCATACTTGGTACTTGATTGTACTAACGCATACTCTTGCCTACATTAAATTCTTTGGTGTAGGGCTTGGCGATTCACCATTTACTCGTGGCTAGAGCTTTAGTAGAAGATTTGATAGAAGACTTAGTGAGTCCTCATCCATCCGAGGCCATAGCCTAGTTGTTCTTATTTTTCATGTATTTCTTTTCATTTCGGATTGTATTGGGTTACGTCCCAAACTTTATTTTCTATGTTAGATTAGCTTTGATACATGAGATGTAGACTTCCGCTATTTCTTTTAAAAGCTTGATATGAAAATCTCTTCTGAACTCTTAATCTCTATTATCTTGTACATATGCTAAGTGGCTTGTACGAGGCCTCTCGGGGTCTTGTACGCCATGTCATGTCTATGGGGTACCTTGGTTCGCGACATTGGTGGTCATTGGGACAAATCCCTACCTCTTGTGAAGTAGGGAGGAGGTGTAGATAACAACAATTACCATTCCAGCATTCAGATTGTACCGTTTGTGTCATTGTATGGGAGGAGGTGTAGATCTCCCATTGGATGGTTCGATTCATTTAGAGTACGACCTTGGGGAACTGATTTGTTGAGAGACTCCATGGATAGGGTCAAGTTGATTCAGCAGCGCCTTATGACCACACAGAGTAGGTAGAAGAGTTATGTAGATTGGTGTGTTTGGGATGTTTCCTTTGTTATTGGTGAGCAGAGTTTGCTTATGGTATCAACCACCAAGGGTGTGATGAGGTTTGGAAAGAAAGGAACGCTTAGTATGTGGTTCTTGGACCTTTTGAGATTTTGGGGAAGTATAGAAAAGTAGCCTATAGGTTGGTCTTTCCTCCGAGCCTTTCAACGGCCTACCTCGTGTTTCATGTCTCGATGCTTATGCAATGTCATCATGATTATTCTCAAGTGATTCAGTGGGACTCAGTTGATTTGGATAAAAGAATTTCCATTGAGGAGGAGCCGATTGCTATCTAGGATAGGCAAACTAGATAGTTGAGATCCAAGCATATTGACTCAGTGAAGGTGCAGTGGAGGCACCGACCTATTGAGGAGGTGACGTGAGAGGTGGAGTTCGACATGCGTTGTAGCTACCCTTAATTTTTCACCCCTTTAGGTACATTATTTTGTTTTCCATTCGAGGATGAACACGTGTTTTGATAGTGGATAGTGTAATATGCCATTTCTTGTAAATTTTCTTTTAATTGTGAAATTGACCATTTTGACCTTCCCCTTAGCATTTTCACGCTTAGTTTGTTTTGCGGGAATGGTTGGTGTGGTACCCGATGTGATCAAGTATATTTTCTAGTGATTTGACCCTTTTAAGTTGAGAGTTCTTGGAATGGTTGACTTTGGTCAACATTTTGAGTTTCAAGTGTCGGATGGAGATTCCATCAGTTCCATCACATCAGGATTGTCTAGTTTGAGCTAGTAAGGTTGTTGGTCAAGTTTTCGAGCCCTTAGGTTGAGCTTTGGGCATTTGAGTGAGAAGTTGGGTTTTAAGCCGTAAGAGTGGTCCGGGAGGCTAAATCTATTTTTTGACCTCTATTTGGAAATCCAACGATTCCATTGAATCCGGAATGTCAATTTTAGTGAAGTAGCTTGACTAGTTTATTTATATCGGACTCTAAATGATTTTTGAGGGTCCATTCAAAGGAATTTTCCTTTTGTTAGGCGGTTGGTTTTTTAGTTTTGGGTGCAGGTCATTTTTACCTTTGTAATAGCAGCCCATAGGCTCCGATCATGATGTGTCTTCTTTGTGGCCTTCGTAATCGTGGCCCATAGGCTCGCGATCGTGATGAACCTTTTTCCTTAACCTTCACAATCGCAGACAAAGGTCTCGCGATGGCGATGTGAACATCGTTTACTTCGTTATCGCAAGAGTGAGTTGCTCGCGATTGCGATGACCAAATTTTTTCTTGGACAGAACCTAAATTCGAGATTCTTCTTATTTTTCTCATTTCCACCATTTTCAATCTTTTGGAGCTTTGGAAAGGCAATTCTTGGGAGTATTTTTGTGAAAAGTCATGTGGGTAAGCTTTCCCTACAAATTCCTTATTGATTCCTTCTATTTTTATCATCCGAAAAACTTTTAAATCTTTATTTCAATGTGGGCTTTTGAGGTTTTTCCCCTAAGTTGGAAAATCGGTATTTTCTTCAATTAGAGCTTATTCTTTGCTTCTTTTCAATGGGATTTGAACCACGAATTCCTCTTGGCTTGTAGAACTTGATTTTCAACTAAAAATCTAAGTTTACCCTTTTGATTTCTGAAGTGATTTTTGGACTATTTTACCCCTGATTTATAATCCTATCAATATGGGTATCAGGGGTTCCTTTTGATGAACTCTTTCCATTTTTGATAGTTGGGGATCATTTCAATGATCATGTGGTTGAGGAAGGTCTTTGATAGAGTTGTTCAAGTGAAGTTTGGCCTTTGACGTAGGTTTGGCTATCCCTCTTTTAGACTGAGATGTATGATTAATCTTTCTTAGGAAGTCAACTGTGAAATGAGTTGTGTTATGAGTTTTAGAGGTGGGTAAGTGTTGACCTTCTTGATTAGTCCGTGTGATGCATATTAGTAATGCTTAGCCTTTGTGGAGGTTCGTGTGAATACTCTTAATTGTTGCTGATAATCGTGATATTTGAGTAATCACCCGAGCGAGGAATGTGTGGTTTATCTTTATATTTGATATTGAGATGCCCGAGTTAGGGGCTTGAATTAATATTTCATCATGTTAAAATAAAAAAAAATGCTTTCTAAGTGGTAAATACTAAGGACATGTTTCATGATTTGTTGAGTTTTAGAACTTTATGCTATTCAAAATCCTTGATGAACTGATAATGACTTTATGTTGTATGTTTTGTGATGCATTCATCCTCATTCAGCATGTCATTGTTCAGGAGAATATGAGAAAGTGGAGAAATACTATTTTTTTAGAAAGAAAATGAGACACCTTACTTTTATCCTTGACCACAAGCTTGGTGGCAAGTTGATGAGATATTTAGATTTTGAGATTGGTATGTGGATTGAGAGTCTCCCATGGGTCCTTGTTTTTGAAGCTAAAACTTGGCAAGGTGTATACGACAGGTTGTGTGATGACCTTGGTTCCACCACATCATTTCATCTCATTGCATTGCATTGACCAGCTTTGTTGAGCTGTGTAACTTGCCTATCTGTTGATATGAGTATTAATTGTAATCTTACATGTTTTTCTTATTCGCATCGTACTATATAAATTGGCGGCATCGATGTCGGAATGGGACTTTTCTGCGTGCATGTGGAAATGTTTCATTGTTTACTTCTTAAATCTGATTAGGTACTCATAGTCAGTCGGTCTAACCTACTGAGTACATGTGGATTGTACTCACCCCATACTTCGATTTTCTTTTTGATGCAGATCCTAGTCAAGTTGATCTTTATAGCGGTTGATCGGAACTAGCAATTTCTTCTCATTCAGAGTTGTGGTGAGATCCTATTTTTTGAATCGCTATTGGTCTCTATCTATCATATATAGTCTTTAATTTCCTTACAATGATTTGAGATGTATTTCAGAATCTAGAAATGTATTATATGCTCTCTATACTGATGCTACCGGATTTTGTGAACTTCTTTGTTTTTTTCTTATCGGTTGTGGCCTTACTTTCCTTTAGAAGTCTCATAAGTGTTATTTCTTTTGGCTTACACATTATTTTTTTGGGTTCTCGGGGTGTGTGACATCATGACCTCAGCTTTTGGGTCGTGACAAAAACACATGCATATACATATACAATTGGCCACACACATACAGTTACAATCAAATATTGAATCCATGCCACTTTCAGTTAGGATGAGATATTGTATACATGCAGATATATTGTATACATGTATTCCTCCATTTTTTGAAATACAAATGCTGCTATGTTTTGATATATATAGCAAAATCTCGCTATTTATGAAAAAATATTATAAAAATAGACACAAACTTCCTTTTGTTTCTTTTTCTTTTTAAAACTTTGCTTACAGTAAAATTCATATAGCTAGCAAAAATACGTGAAATATAATAGAGAAAACACATTAAAAAACCTCTAAACTTGGTAGGACAACTTACTTTAGCACTCAAGCTGTACGGGTATTTAAATACCCCTTAACATCTTTGAAGTGAATTTTTTTCAACCCTCCGGAAACAAGCCCAACACACCTGTTGAATTAACTATCTTCGGCGCTTTAATCATACAATTTATCTTTTAATATTTTTTAAAACATATATTAAGCCCATTTTGTCTCTCCAACGTTAATATCCGACCCAATATCGTCTTCGCCCTCACCTTCAAGAACTACGTACCCGAAAATGGCGACCTAATTTCTTATCTTTTTCTTGATTCATCTCAAATCTTAGCTCTTCCAACGTAAACGTTAAATCTTTGAAGGAATAATTTTTCTTCCAACGACCCAAATTCTTTTTCTTCCCCTCCTTTCCTAATTGTCCCTCTTTTCTTTTTTTCTTCTTATTCCTTTTTCCTTCTTTTTCTTTCAATCTGCTTTTATGTCCCTTTTCTGACAATTTTATTTCCATTTCTCTCCCTTCTTTTTCTATTCTCCCCTCTCCTTTTATGATGTGTGTTATTTGTAAATAGTGTATGGGTGTATTGTGTGGTTGGTGAGAAACAGGGTGAAATGGAGTAGTGGGGTTGTGGTGAGTTTTGGGTTAGTATTTGTTTTTTGGTAAATGGAAGATATATATAAAATATAATGGTAAACTTTATTAAATAATTATTTTGAACTAATAAAAAATATAGAAAAGTTAAATAGCTAGTTCTAAATAAATGTAATTGATAAAAATACTTAAATTACTAGCTTATTTTTAAAAAAATCTAAATTAAATAAAAACATTTTTTTTGTAAATTTTTATTTCTGTTAAAAAAACAAAATTTATTCAAAAATTTTACTATATATTTTGTAGTTTTCAAATCTTCTTATATAAATTTTCTAAAATAAGATTAAAAAATATCTAATTTAGACCCAAAATAAATATTTAAATACTAAAAGGTGCAAAACTTTAGGTTTAATTAAAAATTGAGTGTTAACAACATGCCTCTCTTTGCTTGGAAACATGGAGTTTTCAGGCAAAAAGAGAGAATGATATGACTGATTTTGACCAAACCAATCAATTAAAATGGAAAATAAATAAAAGGGAAGTAGTTTGTCTAAGCTCTGGCTTTAGGAAGCCTACATATCCTAATTTATAAGGAAATTACGTCATGTGTAGTTCAGTTATATAGAGGGATGGAAAAATGAGTTGGATAGTGGACTGAGATTCAGTCGAGGTTCCGGTTCGTAGCTCCTGTTATTACATCAAGCAAAAAAAAATATCTAAAAATAAGGCACAGTTCCCAACATAAGGGAAAGAGTTGTAGAAGTTGTCGGAGATCATCATCATCTTCACCTAACAAACATCACGGAGCCTGCAACCCGACTATGCCAAGTGGAATAGGAAAAGTAGTATCAGTACAAACATGTACTGGTAAGCATTATCTATTGACCCAAATCCACCACAAAATATCAAGTAATTAATTAGAAGAAAACATATAACTTGAAATATCTAACCCCGATACTTTAACCATAGTTATTACTACCAAGTAATACTACCTTCAAACTCATACAAAATATTTCAAACGTTCCTACATTGTTTCCGACACAACCTCTACCATTGGAAACTATCACACCCCCTATTCAGTCATACCCTAACCCCTCTATCACATAAAGACTTTCAAAAATCATCCCCTTCTACCAACACTAGAATGACTCTACTGATTCTATTCCTGAATTCGAATCCACCACCTAACTCTGTTAACTGGTCTATCACCTCTCCTATGGTCCTCTACCAACACCCTGAACCTTGTCCCTTAGCCCATTTAGTGGACCGCCTGCAAAACTATTATTTATCCCCCTCGACTCGATTAAATACCTAATTAAATACACTCTTCAAGTAATCCGGACCATCCAAGGATCCCCAAAATACCATCTACGGTGTTATCATGCAACCCTAGTCTACATAAGAACCATCCCATCATTTAGCTATGCCAACCCAGCATATCATAGACCAAGCTTCAGTGAGCACATCATGATGAATAAACCTTGTTCACTCATGGAACCAACAAATAGAGAACAATCAAATATGTACCAGGCGTGGTACCTAAGGTAATCAATATAAAACATGTAACAGAAGTGGCACCTGAGCAATAAATATATATCTTATACCAGGCGTGGTACTCGAGCAAATCGATAATATGTATCAGGTGTGATACCCGAGCCAATCGATAATATGTACCAGACATGGTACCTGAAGCACCTTTTGAAGTTCTGGGAGGATGAAGGCTTCTATAGAGGCCTTGATTCTGCGATTGGGGGGGGGGGTTGCTAGCTGTAGTGGAAAAATTCCAAATTTAGCTACTCACCATTGTGGGAGGGTGAAGGCAGAAGCCTCCTAGTCTGGCCAAGGATGGGACTTTTCTCTGAATTGATTTATCTTGCCTTTTTATGAGTTCTAATCCATTTTTTTGTGACTTTGCAAATCCTACGATTAGATGACTAATGTTCCAAAAGAAGATCTACACTTCGTAAGGTTTTTTTATAAAGCTAGTCAGGGGAGATACCATGATTATCGGAGGAAAAACTTGTGCTTTGAGAGGACCTTCCTCGTGCACAATGTGGCAGAGAAATCTAGTGCCTTCCATGCTCAGCTTGAAGAGTTCATTGGGGGCCTTTGCGTTGGGATTAGTTAAATCCTACTATCTGTATCCGAGGAATGGACATCCCCATGGATGTTCAGACTGTAAATGAGGTGTTAAAATTGCCTAAGGTCTCAAATGCTGCTTATGAGGCCAAACTTTAGGGGATGGACATGAAGTGTCTAAGGGATTCACTTATTGGAGTTCAGGAGTCAAGTCTACTATCCCACCACTGAGGGTTTTACCGATGGTTACTTCTCAACAGATGAAAGGAGATGATTGTACTTAGTGTCTCAGAGGATCCATCCGTTGGGCAACCTCACCGATATGACCTCCTCGAACTACAGTGATGGTATGTTCCATACATAAAATCAAGTTGAATGTGGGGGAATAGATAATTTCGGAGTGGAAAGATTTCTACAAGGGCAACAAGAAAGCCCCCTTTTTTCCTGGTTTGTGAAAATGGGTTGAGGGTGCCTCTAATTCCTTCTAAAGTGATGTTATGCATGGATCTCCCTTTTAATCATCTTGGGGTGAAATAGGTTTATTCTCAAGAAAAGAAGACGTGCAAGTTGGTGAGGCGTAGAGTAGCCAAGCCACAGTGGGTTAGATGATGAGCATGATGATGTCCTTTCTCTTGCCCCTCCTTCCCACACCAAACATCCACTCTCTAGAATCTTCTTGGAGGAGAACTTGGCTTCCTTCTAGAGGATTATAGAGGCATTCCCCTTCAGAGCTACAGTCCCACCTCCCTCTTCCCACAACTTTAAAAAGCCTTGCAAAAACCTTATGAGGAGAGAAGAAGAGGCACTCCAGGATCGGATGCTCTCTCGAGTGTGGAAGACCATCAAGGTCATGTTCAACGTATCACCCCTAAGAAGGAGCTCCCCCAGCTAGCACCCGAGAATTTTCGATAGTTTCCATTCGTACGTGATGTAGAGGTATAGCACCCCACCAAGATAGTGCCAGGACTTTCATCTAGGCTCCCCCTTTACGACATATACAAACTTGTTTTGGGTTTTTACCCCTATTTGGGGCATTAACTAGAAATCTTTTTTTATTTCTTTGTTTTTGCACGTGAATGCCTATTTCTATCATTAGTCACCATATATGCATGTTAGGATATGTTCTAAACAATTTCAATTGTTTTTGTTGTGGTTCCCATCTGTACAAACAAGTGTAGACTCTTTGGGAATGAAAAAATTAAACAGGGAAAAATAGGGTAGTAATTTTGTCTTCATAGTGGGATCGTCAAAGCAGGTCAGCCTCGCTATGGCAGCTCTGACATGTCCAACCCAGAAAGTAATGTTTTTTGCAAGGTTCCATCATTCCCAAATATCCATTAATAATGTTAACTCTTGGAATCACAACATAGTCTCAAATATAACCTCAAGAATTATCCCCAACAACGTATATATAAGAATTTCGCACTATCTTAACATAAAATTATTCATGTAGCACATCATAAAATTGTTCATCATATCACATTTCTGCTCTCATACAAGAATATCCCTTTTTCCCGATGGTTCTCAACCAACATCGCCTGTTCTGACACCAGTGTTTCCCTACGGTAGAATTAATCCTTATTCCTTCCCCTTGGAAAATTAATGAATTTTTTTTAACAAAAACTCAGTTTAACCACAAAGCAAATTGTTTCTAATCTATCACCTAGCCATGTTATGACCTTTTTTCTGGACTACAATTTCAAAGTCATACAAGCAAGTACACTTCACAAATTTGCATTTATTCAGAAAATGTCATGTGCATAATCACAATCATCAAGCTTTTTCACTGAATCAAATCATATTAATTACATTTTAATCACATCATAGGTCTCACGACCCCAACCCACCATGAGTGGCACCCACCCTAACCCCTGGTGGGAGAACCAACTAATTACTAACATATAGTCCATTAAAAACAAAAAATTAACAAATTTTAATACAAAAAAACATCTTTCAAAGAACAAAACCCAAAGGCTTGAAATGATCATGAATAAACCCCCTAGAAACTAAAACCCGTGTACTAAAACGTTTATTCTTAGTTTAAAGTATGGGCATGCAACCCTAAAACAAAAGAACAAAAGAGATTCAATGTCTGGAAAATGGACTTGAAAAGCCAAAAGAATCCACTGCAGCCTAGAAGAAGAAGCTCACCCTTGGATTTAATATACATCTTACTCACATTGACGCCACAAAGCAATGCCTGAATATGCCATATACTCAAAAAAGAAAGAGCAACTACAGTATCAATACACAAACCACCGTGTACTGACAGAATCATCGGTCAAATTCAAAGATTTTAATGTAAACACATAACTAAAACATACTAAAGAAAACACAACACATAATCAACCAAGTCAGCAATACAACAAGACTCTCAATAAACAAATCCTGACTTAACATTTATATGAATCATATACCATATGATCATAAACAATCCCAGTTCACTTTAGGAACCAACATACAACAACTAGTAAAACATGTACCAGGCATGGTACCCGAGCCAACCAATAGTATCCGGTACTAGGCGTGGTACCCGATCCAACAAAAAGTATCCCATACCAGGTTTAGTACCCTAGCAAACTAAATGAAATCATGTACCAAGTGTGGTACCTGAGCCAAATGATAATATTGTAATGACCCTCCAGGTCATTTTTCTGTTAATGCCATCTTTCCGTCATTTAGAGCATTCCTGTAGTGACCCTAAGTCATTTATGACTTGCTGGCACTGACTGTTCGATCGCTTGGTCGTTCGTTTGGGTTTTATGCCTTTTTCCCTATTTTTGGGCTTTTGAAACTTAAACAGTTGATTTCGGTCATAACTTTAGTTAAACGACCTCAGAATATGATTCTGGCGGTTCCATCAGCTGTGGAACAGCCAAATTAGGCTAGGAACATGATTGTTCTAAGTCCCGAGGCTTCCGATGTGCCTTTAGGGCCATTTCACGCTTTAGCCTTTGAAATTCGGCAGCCAAATTAGGCAAGGAACATGCCATTTCACGCTTTAGCCTTTGAAATTTGGCAACCAAATTAGGCTAGGAACATGATTGTCCTGAGTCCCGAGGCTTCGGATGTGACTTTAGGGCCATTTCACGCTTTACCTTTAAAATTTGGTTTAAGTTTGACTTTGGTCAATATTCTTGGTAAACGCACTCGGATGAGAATTCCATCAGCGCGATTAGTTTCAGAATGCCAAGTTTGGTCTAGAATGATCCTTCGTGTGCTTCCCAAGGCTTTTGATCTAATTCCGAGGCCTTGGTGGGATTTGGCTAAATTGGCGATTGGGAATTGGGACCCACTTTTAGTCGAAATGACCACTTATGGTAATTTCAACTACGCCATTGAGTCTGAAATGTCGAATTTTATGGGGTAGCATATCTCAATCGCATGCACGGGCTTCCGAACGAATCCCGAGCACCCCGTCAAAGTTTTTGGTTAAGGCCAAACCAGCTGATGCCCAGCTACTGTTGCAGGCCCTTTTGGCCTTTGCATTGGCTGTCCAGGATCTGCATTCGCGGAGCTCAGCCTCTCTCCTCTCCATGTTTGTGAGTAGGGCTCCGTGTTCGCAGAGGTTTGGGTGCTTTCCCTCCGCATTCGCGGAAGGGTATCCGCGTCCGCGTAGGTGTAGATCCTTCTACTCTGCATTTGCAGGCTATTTACCACTTTCGTGGTGTTCTGTTTGTTTTCCCTCCTCGTTCGCGGGCCCTTGGCCGCATTTGCGGAGGTCTTATGTGACTGGCCCTTTATTTAAAAGGGGCAGTCGCAGCTGTTGTTGTTATAAGTTTCAAAGGTTTATATCTTCTCCGTTTTAAGTCAGTTTTAAGTGATTCGAAGTCCTAGGTGTTCAAAATTGAGTAGGCTTTGTGGGTGTGGGTTCGGATAGTGTTGGGGAGCTCCGATTCTTGTGAATTCACGTCGTAAGTGGCTGCCTCAACCTTAAATTGTGTAAAGTTTTTTCATGTTTATGTTTCTTGATTTGTCGGCTGTTTCGAGCCCCGAATTGTGTTTTGTTCTAGAACATAGGTTCGGGGGAGGGTTTAGGACCTTTTCACAAAGTTAATTCTGAGATTTTCAGAGTGGGTTCCACATTTCCCAATTTAGTCTCCGAAGTTGGTTCGTCTTTGATTTTGTTGTTTTTAATATCTAAACAACTGTATTGATGCTGCGATTCTATTTTGATAGCATGGCAGATATCCAAGGACGTTCAGAAGGGAAAAGCTCTGACGGAGTGATTTGGAGAACGCGCAATCGGCCTTCTAGTAGGTTACGACTTCCCTTCTTTTTTAGATTGAGCTGGATTGTGTGAATGTATGCTGATTTAGTGAATCAGGGGTGGGGAACTAGTATTTCTTCTCTTCTTCTCAGAAACCATGCTTTAGGATTGAGTTTCTGACTGTTTTGGGGTAGTACCATGTTATCAGAGGGATTGTTTATGTGTTGTTGCATGCATACCATCTGTCAGCTGTTTTTATTGTGTTGGTGTATATTTTCGGCCTTAGACTAGGTTAGGCTAGTATTGCCTTAGACCCATGCACCTGTTTGGCTTTGGTTTGTATCCGGTGTCGATTCGGATGGACTAGGTCCTTGTAGACCAAAATAGCAGACTTGAGTCTAGTAGTATGATCCTAGTTGGGCTTTTGTATTCCTTGTAATCTTCTGGATTCTCTCCCCATTTTTGTAGTGCCATTTTGTTATCGGAGGCATTGTGTTTTCTTGAATTTGGATGCTTCTGGATCTGTTCTAAGGTGACGTGGTTTGTGATAGATGGCGATCCACATTGGGTTGGTATTTGAGATCCTCTACGGAGTTGATATGCCTTGCACACTCGTCTGGCTAGGGCAAGGCCCCAGAGTGTTAGCTGGTGCACTCGTCTTCCTAGGGCAGGGCCCCCGGAGTTTTAGCCGGCTAGGCAATGAGATATGGATTATTTGAGATCCTCTTCGGAGTCGACATGCCCCGCGCACTCGTCTTGCTAGGGCAGGGCCCCAGAGTGTTAGCTTATTTTGCGATTGGATGTTAGGGCCTTGGAGGAGTCATTATGCCCCCTGGGCACTCTGCTAGCTAGGGCAGGGCCTCCAGGAGTTGCTACCAGGTCGGGTAGGCCGATTTGGAAGTCATACTTTTGGCTGGGTTGGAGTTGGTTGATTGTTTCGGTTGAGTTGGTTGGTGGTTTCGGTTCACAGTTGGGTTTTCCTTCGGTCTCGTAGATTTAACTTTACCGTGTTCCTGTTGGACTTATGGGTGTCCGTTCGGGTTTTATTTAAACATGTTCTCGAGTGTACCTTCTGGGCTTATGGGGTCCAGTTAGGTTTAGTTTAGCTTTACTTAGACTTACTTTTGATGCCCTCGTGTGCTTCTTTTCATATTCGCTTGACATCTGTTATTGTAGATTCTATCCTTTCATTCTGTTTTTACCTTTGTTGCTCAGTCGGCCTATGATGCCTATTGGGTACCTATTGTATTGGTACTCATGCCACACTCTGCATCTATTTTCGTGATGCAAGTCCGTGCACCAGTTATCAGCGTTGAGATCGAGCCTTTTGCAGTCTATTTCGGAGGCGAGGGTGAGCACATGGCGTTCAGAGATTACCTGCCTCCTTCTGTACTTATATATTTGCTTGTCTTTTTCTTTTTAGACAGTCTTGTTTCGATGGTCCACTTTTGGGACTTGTACTCATTTTGTAGTGGCCTTGTACTTGTGACTTCCCGTTTCTGGGAGGTATCGTTTGTTGTATATAGTTGGTTTCACTTCTGCCTTTCCCTTATGTGTTCCTTTATTTATGCTTCCGCTTAGTTGAGGTTAGTATCCACCCTCAGTCCAATTACTGTTATGTTCCGGGATAGGGTTTTTCTTGCCTACTAGCGAGTTGATATGCGCCATCATGACTCGAGGAATCGGGTCGTGGCAAGTTGGTATCAGAGCCCCAAGTTCGGTGGTCTCACTTGTACAAAGCTATCAATTAGTAGAGTCCTGCGGATCAGCGCGGAGACGTTCGTGACTTATCCTCAGGAGGCTATAGGATGTCCTTAGGGGGTTTTCATATTTGTATCATTTTCGTGCGTTGTTGTTTGATTGGCTTCATGAAATCTTATTTGTTTCACTCTGTCACAGGATGGCTCGCACGTGCGGTAGAGCGGTCGAGGGTGATGCACCAAAGCCCGTGGATAGAGCCCCATCTAGGGGTAAAGGCTGACCCCAAGGATGAGTTAGGGTTGCAGAGTCAGCCCGAGATAGAGTGAGGACTCCATAGCAAGAAGCGGAGCCTTAGTTTGACCAGATTCATCCTTAATCGGTGGGGTCGGGACCAGCCCAGCTACCGCCCGCACCAGCTGCTGCCCCTGACCTTCAGGCCATGCTCGCACAAATACTAGCAGCGATAGGGGGTATTCAGTAGAAGTTGGCTCCAGCACCCGTTCCAGAGCTAGTGCCATCACCGCAGGGTCAGCCTGCCCCAGCGGCTCTAGAGATCCAGGATCAGGATCAGCCTGCAGTAGCGGCTCCAGAGGTTTAGCAGCCGCTAGCGTTGGCCGCCATTCAGTCGGATGCCTTAGATGGGGTCATCCCATTGCGGGAGAAGAAGATGCTTGGGTTGTTTTTGAGGTTGTAACCACCGAGGTTTTCTGGGGCGGTTGGGAAGGATGCCCATGAGCTCATTACTTCCTGTCGGGAGAGATTGCAGGCTCTAGGATTAGTGGAGTCGAGAGTAGCCAACTTCACTGCTTATTAGTTGGATGGACCAGCCAAGCAAAGGTGGAACTCGTTTATGCCTACCAAGCCAGCTGGGTCCCCACCAATGATGTGGGCAGAGTTTTCATAGGCCTCTCTGGCTAGGTTTATCCCGCAGAGCATCAGAGATCGTCTTCGTGATGAGTTCTTAAGGTTGGAGCAAGACTCTATGACGATATTTGAGTACGAGGTAAGATTTCATGAGTTGTCCCGTCATGCCACTATCATCTTTCCCACGAAGGAGGAGAGAGTTATGTGCTTTGTTAGAGGTTTGAGATTCCAGCTGAGTATTGAGTCGCAGTCCATCGTATCAGCGTGCCGCTCTTTTCTTGATGTTGTGGACCACGCCTACATGCTTGAGCAGTTCCATTGTGAGGCCCAAGGGGGCAGCGACAAGAGGGCCAGGCGAAATGATAGCTTCAGTGGGTCCCGTTCTAGGCCCAGAGATACTTGGGATATAGTCCATCTGAGGTTCCAGTCGGGTCAGCCCAGTTGCCAGTTTCAGGCCTCGTTGCAAACTGCGGAGGGTGACCAGCACCGTCAGGGTGGTTATATAGCCGATCCAGATCAGGGTCGATGTGGTATTTAGACGGGTTCATCAGGTCAGAGTGGCCGACCTCCAATTGTGAGCAGGTCATCTCAGGGTTGCTTCACTTGCGGGGGGCTTGATCAAGAGCCCTATCTCCAGACCAACCTTACCAGATCCTCAGGTGGCGAGATCGGTATCAGTAGCAGCACCCCCAGCTAGGGGTGGAGGACAGTATCAGGGTGCACGGGGAGATCCTCGGGGAGGCAGGACAGGTGGCAGGGTGGATGCACGGGGTAAAGGCACCCAAGGCCATTTCTATGCAGCTCCAGCTAAAGCAGAGGCCGAGGCATCAAATAATGTGATTACATGTATGGTTCTCGTATGCCATCAGTCCGCTTCAGCTTTGTTTGATCCTGGTTCTACCTATTCGTATGTGTCGACTTATTATGCTCCTCGATTGGGGGAGAGTCAAGAGCCCTTAGTGGTACCGTTGCGTGTTTCGACCCCTGTAGGTGATTCCTTAGTAATGGACCAGGTTTGTAGATCCTTTGTGGTGAATATTCAGGGGCAGGACACTCGGGCTGATCTTATTGTGCTTGGTATGTTTGATTTTGAGCATGGATTGTCTATCCGCTCACCGAGCGGTCTTTGATTGCTATGCCAAGACCGTTACTTTAACTATGTCTGGTATTCTGCCAATGGTTTGGTAGGGTTCTTATTGTCGCACACCAGTTGGGGTGATTTTGATAATGCTCAGCCATACCTCTTACGATTCGAAATGTGGGCAGTCGCTAACAAGTATAAACTCAACGAAGAGTTGGGGTTGATCCTATGAGGAAAAATGCGCAAGGCAATTGAAGAAATAAAGAATTACAAGCTACTAGTTTGAATCCGAAATACAAGATACAATTATAAAAAGAAGATTTCAAGTAACGAATTAGGATAGGGGATAGAGGAAAACAAGGAACAAAGCCTTTTCGAACAAGATTACCAAAGGGATATGGGAATGGGAAATCAATCAACACCCATATGATCCATTGCATATTAGCATCATACAATCTAAATTAATCATGGGTAAAATCATATATTCCTCAGAATCTAAATCATCCACCTATTTCTCACGAATATAGGAAAATATTTCTCAACTAGTTCTCACGAACCCAATCAAGTGGCAACACAAGCAATCCGATTAAAGGCAATGAAAGGATTTACTATTAATAGCTAAAATCCAACAAATGAGTAGTTACACCTCAAATAATGTACCAATCAATCTTTCCCAACCTCAATTGACTCTTATGAACTCAATCAAAGTAAATAGGCAAGTCCAAGGAGTGATCAATTCCAATGGAAAGCAATTAAAGCATGAAATTGATTGGATAATCCAAAGCTCATTTCATAAATGATAAAGCATTAAACTAATTACAAAAGCATAAGGTAGAAATCAAAAACCGAAATATTGTTTATCACTAAAACAATATCAAAATCACCAAACAACAATTAACACCTGGAATCTAGCAATACAAAGCAAAGAGTTAAAGAAAGATTAAAAATAGTTACAACCCAAGGTCACAATCTTCACTCTAATGGTGTTTGTTGAGGAATGTTGCTCTCAAACCTATGCCCAAACCTCAATCCCCAAAACTCTTCTCTCCATTTTCAGTGTAATCTCTGCATTCAACAATCAAAACTTGCTGTGTTTCAGTGAATATGATTAATTAGGGTCAAAATGTGAAATTCCTAAACTTCCCAGATGCTAGGAACTTTTTCTTCTCTGCGTTCATGGAGAGATGGGCGCATTCGCGGAGGACAGCGACCTTGTGCTCCGCGTTTGCAGAGGATTGCTCGTGTTCGCTCTTGCAAGTGACTTTACACTCCACGTTAGTGGAGGCTTCCCGCGTTCGCGCTTCACAATAGACTTACACTCCGCATTTGCGGAGAACACTTCACTCCCAGCTTCAATTTCTCTGTTTTCAGCTCCATTTTTCCCCAATTTCCATTATTTTCCATCAAAACTCCTTTTTAACCAACATATACCTAAAAACAACCATATTCAAAGGAAAATTAACCTTTTTCTCTACTTAAGTGCCACAAAATAACAAGAAAAGGACTCCAAATGAGTGAAAATCACCCACTCATCAACACCGCCAACTTAGAAACTTTGCTTGTCCTCAAGAAAAACCAAATCAAAAGAACAAGAGGCAATCAATTTAAGCACAATACACTCTCATTTCAACTGAGGATGAAGATCATGACTTTGGTTTGTACCAACAAATAGTCCTCAAGAAAACTTTTCACAAAAACAACCCCTCATTCTCAAGGAACATTTCTCAAAAATCAAGATTCATTAAGTGAGAACACTTAAACTCAAGAAATGACTCAACTCTTTAGCTCTTTTACATGCTCACTTATGCAATTAGGAATTTTCAAGATCACCACTCAATCAATTTACATGCCCTCACAAGAAAAGAGATGTCCCAAAACACTCACAAAGTATTTACAAACACGGGACAAAGACACAAACACTCACACTCACACTCACAATAGAACATCTCATGAACACAAATGCCACACCATAGGTTTGCCCATATTTTCAATCAACATTGCCTCAACTTCATTTGGTTAGAAATAACAAAGGACTTTGTTAAGCTTGTAATGTAGGCTTAGGGAATGTAAGGATATCATTTAGGTACAAGTGACTACACTCTCCTTGAACTCTACTCAACGACTCAACATTTTCCAACTTTTCCACATTTTATTCACTTTCCAAACCAATGCACATTTCACATTCTCTTTTTATTATTTTCACTCTAGATGCCCACATGCAACCATTTTAAACTTTTGAGCATACAAGATTCTTTTATTTACTTTCTTTTTCACAACTTTTTCTTCCTTTTTGACTTTTTACTCCATTCATCCTTCTCTCTTTTTTTTTTTATATAACAAGCTCTTATGTGATAGGCATTCCTTCTATGAATTTCCCATAACACCCCCAACTTAGGCTTTTATCCTCACTTTCACAACATCAAGTTCAAGGAGGGGAAGGGTTCAAGAAAGGAATGTATTTTCCAAATGGCTAAGGATTGTAATAAGGTTTCCAATAAAAATGATTTCGGCTCAAAGTGGACAACTAAGGATACATTTAGTGCAAAGGTGGGATTTTTAGTCCAAGTGGACTTCAAGAACAATCAAAGAAGGCCTAAGATCATTTTTCCAACCCAACTCAATCAAGACCAATATTTCAAGACCAACTGGGCAAGTTCAAGGTAGTATAAGCAAACACAAGGCATTATTCAACAACTCATCACAGATGGCATGTAAATCATTCAAGATGGTTCAAAATCTTACTTCCTTTACAACATACAAGTGGCAATGAACAATTAAACCGCCAATGAATCAAAAGACACAAAAAGAATCAGCAGAGTTGTCACAAAATCATTCCAAACATGCTCAATTTTCAAAACGGAGGGGTATGTTCAAAATATTTTTCACATACACAACTATATTCTTAGTACCATACAAGCCACAACCTCCCAAAAAGAAAATGATGAATTTACCCTTAAGAAAGCCGTCAACCAATCCTACATTGGGCAAACTCATACATCTATCCGGACCGATTACTCAAACTTCACCGCACATCAACAATGGCTACTCAAACTTCACCACAAAACAACAATGGCTACTCAGACTTCACCACAAAACCAACAAACTCTTTACCCTTAAGAAAGTCGTCACTCTATCCATCATAGGGCATCGCCAATCAACAACATCTCCAATCAACAACACCATCACAAAATAAAAGCAACAAAATAAAGAAGCTACCAAAAATGACTAAAAACTAATAAAACAAAAATGACTAATCCAACACGATTCACAATTAAGATCAAAAAGCCTGACAAGGGCACATTATCCATAAACAAAACAAACATCCAACAACACAATCCCAAACATCCAAAACAGGAAATACAAAACAGGAGTAACAAGGGAGGCACCCCCAACTGAAAATCAAACGTGTCCTCATAGTACATATATCAAAATAGAATACGAGGGACTCCCTGAAAGGAAATTACTCTAAGCTCTCATTGGAGGGAAATGTGAGTTCCTCATCATCTGAAGCTCCGCTACCGCATAAGCTCCTAAACTTTCTCATCATCTGGCTCAAAAAAATTCTCTTCCTCTTCTCGTGCTCTCGGAAGGTCCTCTGACGCTGCTTGGTCTTCCCCTACCTCTGACTCATACGCTCAAGCCTGTCGGACATAGCCTTCTGTGCAGTAGCAACAGAAGCAATAGTAGGTGCACCCTCAGAAGTGGCAGCCCCATACGGGCTAGAAGGAAGGCCATCGACCAACTCTCTAATCTGTGCATCGACTCCAAAGATCTGGGAGGATATGTGGCTCATAGTGGCAGGTTTGAACTGAAGAGGCCCTGTGGAAAATGAAGCACCAGTCGTAGAATCCGGCTAGATGAACTATCCAAAATATGAGTCAATCACATCGATCTTCCTCCTCTTGTGCAAGTCACCCTGTGCACCCCTTTTCTTCAGTGGGTGTATCTCCTTCCATGGATTTTTCTCCTCATCTATGGGGAGCTTGACCATCCCAGCATTGTAGCACAGTTGAGTGAAAATAATAGTCTTGGCTCTCCCCAAAGCTACCTCAATGATGTGATTCACAATTATCTCTCCCATATTCACTTCCAGCCGATCAATAATGGCAGCAATCACCAATTCCCTATCTAAGGTCCCCTCGATGTCATGATTAGAAGGAATGACCCGAGCACATATAATGGAGAGTCAAGACTTGGCCTCAGAGGTGAACTCACGGGAATTAATTCCCCTCTTAGTCTCGAACCACTCCGGTGCCTCTCCTGCGTGTAACTTATCAACAAGCCACTGATTACCAAACTCTTAGTAGCAGTCAAAATATACCCTATTGTCAGCATTCGGGAGACCGTAATAATCATTAATCATTGCTGGGCTGAAAGACACCTGCACCCCTCAAACGGTAGTCACAATTGTTTCATTAAAGTCCATCTCCAAGGCATTAGCATAAAATTCTGCTACCAGTGTGTGATTAGCCTTAATAGGCTCAGCAGCAAAGACCATCCACCGACTAGCCCCAAGCCGGTTATAGAAATCCGACATTCCACTCTCAAGCTTCTCCAAATAAATGCCCTTCTCCTTCACCACAGCTCTACCCATGTATTCATCGTAATTGTGGGCACATTTGGATGACAGGAATCTAGTTGCATCAAAGTAATCTTCCACCTGTATATGCAATTTCGAACTCTCAGGGAATGTTGTCGATAGACATTTTAAGCTCAAAGTACCTATAAAAGAAGCCAACATGCTAAAAAAGCTTATGGACACTTAATACAATGTATTAGAAAATATTTAGGCCAACGAAAATAATTAAAAGCAGTCTCGACCTATGCGTTTCAAAGTTAATGTTTTGGGACAGAACTGTTTCCTTCTCCGCATTCATGGAGAGTTAGCAGCCTTACCTCCGCGTTCGCATATCAGCACATAGTAGACTTCCACATTCGCAGACCAGTTGGCTGCGTTCGCGGAGTACAAAGGGACAGAGACCTCCGTGTTTACGGACAGAGGTCCGCATTCACGGAGATGTCATCGTCCCAGAAAAATAGTTTTCATTTGAGCATTTTATCAAACAGGTTATAGGCACCATTTTAACACTCAATTTTCACATCAAATCAACCCCAATCATGCCTCAAAATACAATTATCAACTAATCAACAAAACAAGCATTTAATCTACCCAAAAGATCAACATTCAATCACATAAATCAAGTCTAAATCAATAAAGCATTAAAGCATCATTTTTTTCAAGTTTCAACTAACCAAAAACAAACTAAAAATTGGGGTTAAGCAAATAACTGAAGTGTTGATCTCAACAACCAAGTGAGAAACTAATAAGCAAAGCTGATGAGGGGTGAATTTTGAGGGAATTTTCGAGTTTAAAGCCTTGAGGGAAAAGGGGAATGTTTATATATTTTCTTTTTGTTGAGAAATGAACTGCCCTTTGGCAGTTCTTACTATTAAAGTACCCAAACCTCCATGTTCGCGGAGGGCTTGGAGCGTTCGCGCCCCTATGGAAATCCCTAATCTCCGCGTTCATGGTGCAGAGGGCGCATTCGCGGAGTGTCTGTCAGATTCACCTCCGCGTTTGCGGACTCCTTTCCGTGTTCACGGAGAGTACTTGAGGCCTGAACCACTTGCAGGTTACGTACTTTTTAGTGATGGCTCAGCCCATTAGGCGACTCGCCCATTGCATTTCTGCAACCTTTAGCTTCCAAAAAGTTTTCCAACCCCCATTTTGAAGATAGTTTAATCCCAAGTAAAGTTTTGCATCCAAACCTGTTCAAAACACTTCCAAACACTTTGAAATCATGAGAATTAGTCTAAAAGAAAATTCTAATCTATCCAAAATTTTAAAAAAAAACTGAAAAGTAACTAAACATCAAAATTTTGGATACCGATGGGTTGCCTCTCCTCAAGAGCACAATTTAACGTCGCAGCACGACGTGGTTGCATCACCCTTTATGTTTCCACTTCGAAACGATGTACTTTCTCCCCAACTTTGAACCATTTTCACTTCGAAGGGCATGGGGATGACCTGAGAGCATCGCACCTTTCACTCGATTTCTCCAATTCGAAGATTTAAAATTCTTGCCCAATGTCACATCATTTTTACGTGGAAGAGCATTGGGCAATAGTGACGGGATCACTAGGCCATTTGAACATCGAATTTCATAACTCTTGCCCGTCAAGTGCATGACACCATCACTTTCCAATGAATTAGAGTTGCCATATATTATCGTTTGGGCTTTTTCTTGCAACTTTAATATCATCGCCTTGATATTGGCATCTTGGAATTTTATTTGCTTGGCTTGGTTTCAAACACCCAAGATTTCATCAATATTGAACACAACCCCTTTTTCTTTAGACTCCAACTTCAATGCGATACTTTTGGCCATTTAACAAGGAGCACTACATACTCAAAATCTTGGTCTCACATTGGCCTTCAAAGTAGCAATCACAAACTCAAGTTGGATCATCTCATGGCACCTAGTTAGGTGCAAGTTATGGAATTCATCCCTCATTCGAAACATTAAATCTCTAAGCCTCACGCCCTTTTCTAGTCGTTGAGAAAAAAACAAGAGCCAAGCTTGAGTCACAATACCCATCTCTTCACACAGCTCTTCATCAAAAGAGGCATCCACACAACGCTTTCCAACATGAAGTCTTCCACAAGCTACTAGTTTGAATCCGAAATACAAGATACAATTATAAAAAGAAGATTTCAAGTAACGAATTAGGATAGGGGATAGAGGATGACAAGGAACAAAACCTTTTTAAACAAGATTACCAAAGGGATTTGGGAATGAGAAATCAATCAACACCCATACGATCCATTGCACATTAGCATCATACAATCTCAATTAATCATGGGTAAAATCATATATGCCTCAGAATCTAAATCATCAACCTATTTCTCATGAATATAGGCAAATATTTTTCAACTAGTTCTCACGAACCCAATCAAGTGGCAACATAAGCAATCCGATTAAAGGCAAAGCAAGGATTTACTATTACTACCTAAAATCCTACAAATGAGTAGTTACACCTTAAAAGAAATGCACCAATCAATCTTTCCCAACCTCAATTGAGTCTTACAAACTCAATCAAAGTAAATGGGCAAGTCCAAGGAGTGATAAATTCCAATGGAAAGCAATTAAAGCATGAAATTGATTGGATAATCAAAAACCCATTTCATAAATGATAAAGCATTAAACTAATTACAAAAGCATAAGGTAGAAATCAAAAACCCAAATATTGTTTATCACTAAAACAATATCAAAATCACCAAACAACAATTAACACCTGGAATCTAGCAATACAAAGCAAAGAGTTAAAGAAAAATGAAAAATAGTTACAACCCAAGCTCACAATCTTCACTCTAATGGTGTTTGTTGAGGAATCTTGCTCTCAAACCTATGCCCAAACCTCAATCCCCAAAGTTCTTCTCTTCATTTTCAGTGTAATTTCTGCATTCAACAATCCAAACTTGCTGTGTTTCAGTGAATATGATGAATTAGGGTAAAAATGTGAAATTCCTAAATTGCCCAGATGCGAGGCACTTTTTCTTCTCCACGTTCACGGAGAGATGGGTGCGTTCACAAAGGTCAGTGACCTTGTGCTCCATATTACGTGCTTACCAGTGACTTTACACTCTGCATTCATGTAGGGTTCCCACGTTTGAGCTTCACAGTAGACTTAGACTCCGCATTCGCGGAGGCTTTCCCGCGTTCGCGGAGAACACTTCACTGCTAGCTCCAATTTCTCTGTTTTCAGCTTCATTTTGCCTCAAGTTCTATTCTTTTCCATCAAAACTCCTTTTTAACCAACATGTACCTGAAGCAACCTTATTCAAAAGAAAATTAGCCTCTTTCTCTACTTAAGTACCACAAAATAACAAGAAAAGGACTCCAAATGAATGAGAATCACCCACTCATCAGATTTCTTGTATCCAGGCCAAGAGGCTAGTGGATAGCGGATGTTTGGCTTATTTGGCTTATGTTAGAAATGTTAGTAGGGAGGACCCTATGGTGGATTCAGTTCCTATAGTCTGAGAGTCCTATCGACCTTCCTGGCCTACCCCAGAGCTAGATATTGATTTTGTCATTGACTTGGAGCCGGGTACTCATCCTATTTCCATCCGACCGTACCGTATGGCCCCTGCAAAGCTCAAGGAGCTCAGTGTTCAGCTTCAGGATCTCTTGGGTAAGGGATTCATTCGGACTAGCGTATCACCTTGGGGTGCCCAGTCTTGCTTTTGAAGAAGAAGGATAGTACCATGTGGATGTCTATTGATTACGGGTAGCTGAATAAGGTGATGGTGAGGAACTGAAAGGAAGGCTAGACTACCCATACTCACTACATTCAGGCTCAAGGCTTTCGCTACCACATTCGCCTTGCCCGGATGGTAGAGAATAGAGAGATCATAGTCCTTCAAGAGCTCAATCCAATGGTGCTGCCTCAAAATAAGATCCCTCTGGGCCATAATGTACTGAAGACCCTGTGATTAGTGTAGATCTCACAATGAACTCCATATAGGTAATGCCTCCAGATCTTAAGGGAAAAAACTACCGCTGCCAACTCCAAATCATGAGTGGGATGCAGCTTAAGCTGCCTCGACGCATAAGAGATAACCCTACCCTGCTGCGTCAAAACACAATCTAAACCAACGTCGGATGCATCATAGTATGCCATAAAGCCCTCGCCCTCAACTGGAAATGTCAACATAGGAGCGGTTGTAAACAACTCCTTAAGACTCAAAAATCTCCTCTCACATTCCTCCGGCCACGCAAGGGGAACATCCCTGCAAGTCAACCGAGTCAGAGGTGCAACTATAGAAGAGAAACCCTCAACAAAAGGCCCGTAGTACCCTACCAATCCGATGAAGCTCCAAATCTAAGTCACAGAGGTAGGCCTAACCCAATCATGGATAACCTCAATCTTCACCGGATCCACAATAATGCCATCCTTCGACACAAGCCCAAACTCAAACTATGAGAACTTGGCATAAAGCCGATGATCTCTCAAAATCTGGAGCACTATCCTCAAATGCTGCTCATGTTCACTATGGCTCCGCGAGTATACCCAGATATCATCAATGAAGACTATGACAAAGGAGTCCAGATACGGCCTGAATATGCGAGTCATCACGTCCATGAAAGTGGAAGGGGGATCAGTCAACCCAAAAGACATCACCAGGAACTCATAATGGATGTAACTAGTCTTAAATGCTGTCTTAGGGATGTCCTCTGCTCTAACCTTCAACTGGTGGTAGCCGGATCTCAAGTGAATCTTAGAAAACACTACGGCACCCTGAAGCTGGTCGAACAGATCATCGATACGAGCGACCCTTGGCTTTGGAAATTTTCCCTAGCCAACCAGATGATCAGGCTTGATGTTTAAGATACCAGTAGGGTGTTAGCCTATGTGGGAGTTCAATCATATCTTCTAGATCATATATATGATCGTCAGTTCGAGGATGAGTCTTTAGTGGCACTCCGAGATAGAGTATTGGCAGGTGATATCAGGTAGACTACATTAGACTCAGATGGGGTTTTGAGATTTGCTAGCCATTGGTGTGTTCCGAGAGTTTGGGATTTGATTCAACGGATCCTTAGCGAGGCCCGTGACTCCAGGTATTCTATCCATCCGGGCACCGCTAAGATGTATCATGATTTAAGGTAGCACTACTAGTGCAGCGGTATGAGAAGGGACATCTCAGATTATATGTCACGTTGCTTGTGTTGTCAGCAGGTGAAGGCCGAGCATTTGAGGCCTGGTGGGGAGTTGCAGAGATTACCCATTCCTGAGTGGAATTGGGAGCATATCATCATGGATTTCATTATGGGCTTGCCTCGGACTTCTAGAGGTATTCACAGCATCTGGGTCATCGTGAATCAATTGACCAAGTCAGCACACTTTGTTCCAGTTCATACTACCTTCAGTGCTAAGAGGCTAGCTCATATCTACATTCGAGAGGTAGTTTGTCTTCACGGTGTGCCTGTTTCTATCATTTTAGACCGGGGTTCACAGTTCACTTCAAGCTTCTGGAGAGTATTTCAGGAGGAGTTTGGCATCCGTGTTGATCTTAGAATAGCATTCCACCCGTAGTTTGATGGCCAGTCAGAGCGCACTATTCAGGTCCCTGAGGATATGTTGCAATCCTGTGTATTGGACTTTGGGGGTTAGTGGGAAAAGCTTTTTCCTTTGGCGGAGTTTGCATACAACAAAAGCTACAATTCTAGCATTGAAATGGCCCCGTTTGAGGACAGTTGGTAATGTGGCCTATGAGTTAGCCTTACCTCCAGCATTCTCAGCTATTCATCCAGTTTTCCATGTTTCGATGTAGTGCCAGTATGTAACAGATGAGTCTCATGTGATCCAGTACGACACTGTTGAGTTTGATGATTGTATGACCTATAGTGAGGAGCCAGTTACTATTTTTGCAAAAGATGTGAGGCAGCTAAGGTCTAGATTCATTCTTGTGGTTAAGGTCTGTTGGAGGCATCGTCCAGTCGAGGAGGCAACCTGAAGACCGAGCGGAAGATGCTGGAGCAATTCCCCAGCTTATTTGAGCCCTCAGGAAATTCTTGACTCTTACTTTCGCGGACGAAAGTTCTTTTAGTAGTGGATGTTACAATGACCCTCCAGGTCATTTTTATGGTAATGCCTTTTTTCCATCGTTTAGAGCATTCCTATAGTGACCTCAAGTCATTTATGACTTGCTGGCACTAACTGTTCGGTCGCCTAATCGTTCATTGGGTTTTATGTCTGTTTCCCTGTTTTGGAGCTTTTGGAACTTGAAAGGTTGATTTTGGTCATAACCTCAGGTAAACAACCTCGGAATATGATTCTGACGATTCCATTAGCTCTGAAACGGCCAAGTTAGGCTAGAAGCATGATTGGCCCGAGTCTCGAGGGTTCTGGTGTGACTTTAGGGTCATTTGGCACTTTAGCCTTCGAAATTTAGCTCAAGTTTGACTTTGGTCAACATTCTTGGTAAAAACATTCGGATGAGAATTCCGTCAGCGCGGTTAGTTCCAGAATGCCTAGTTTGGTTTAGAATGACCCTTCGTGTGCTTTTTGGGATTTTGCTAAATTGGCTATTGGGAAGTGGGACCCATTTTTAGTCAAAATGACCTCATATGAGAATTTTGACTACGCCATTGAGTCCTGAATGTCAAATTAGATGGGGAAGCATATCTCATTTGTGTGCACGGGGTTACGAACGAATCCCGAGCACCCCGTCGGAGTTTTTTATTAAGGCCAAACCAGCTGGTGCCCAGCTGGTGTTGCAGGCCCTTTTGGCCTTTGCGTTCACAGTTCTGGCTCCACGTTTGCGGAGCTTAGCCTCTATCTTCCCCGTATTGACGGGTAGGGCCTCGCGTTTGTGGAGCGGGTCCCACCTTTCTTGATTTTGACTTCAAAGTTGGTCCGTCTCTGATTTTGTTGTTTTTAGTGTCCAAACAACCATACTGATGTTGTGATTCTACTTTTGATAGCGTGGAAGCTATCTGAGGCAATTCGAAAGGGAAAAGCTCCGATGAAGTGATTTGGAGCACGCGCGATCGGCCTTCTAGTAGGTTATGACTTCCCTTCTTATTTAGATTGAGCTAGATTGGGTGAATTCATGTTGATTGTGCCAATCGGTGGTGGGGAAGTAGTATTTATTCACTTCCTCTCAGAAACCATGCTTTAGGATTGAGTTTCGGGCTGTTTTGGGGTAGTACCATGTTATCGGAGGGATTGCTTATGTGTGTTTGCATGCGGACCATCTGTCGGCTGTTTTATTGTGTTAGTGTATATTTTTGGCCTTAGAATAGGTTATGATAGCATTACCTTAGACCCATGCACTTGTTTTGCTTTGGTTTGTATCCGGTGTCTATTGGGATGGACAAGGTCCTTGTAGAACGAAATAGCAGACTTGAGTCTGGTAATACGTGCCTAGTTGGGCTTTTGTATTGCTTGTGATCTTATGGATTCTCTACCCATTTATGTGGTGTAGTTTCTTTATCGGAGGCATTGTGTTTTCTTTGATTTGGATCCTTCTGGATCTGTTCTATGGTGACGTGGTTTGTGGTGGATGGCGATCCACATTGGGTTGGTATTTGAGATCCTCTACGGAGTTGATATGCCTTACACACTCATCTAGCTAGGGCAGGGCCCCCGGAGTGTTAGCTGGCGCACTCGTCTTGCTAGGGCAGGGCCTCCAGTGTGTTAGCCAATTGGACAAAGAGATATGGGTTATTTGAGGACCTCTTTGGAGTTGACATGATGCCTCGCGCACTCATCTGGCTAGGGCAGGGCCCCCGGAGTGTTAGCTGGTTGGGCGATTGGATGTTAGGGCCTTGGAGTAGTCATTATGCCCTCTGGGCACTCTGCTGGCTAGGGTTGGGCCTCTAGGAGTTGCTACCAGGCTGGGTGGCCCGACTTGGAAGTCAGACTTTTGACTGGGTTGGAGTTGGCTGATTGTTTCAGTTGAGTTGGTTGGTGGTTTCAATTCACAGTTGGGTTTTCCTTCGGTCTCGTAGATTTAGCTTTTCCGTGTGCCTGTCGGGCTTATGAGGTCCATTCGGGTTTTATTTAAACTTGTGCTTGAGTATACCTTCTGGGCATATGGGGGTCTAGTTATGTTTAGTTTAGCTGTATTTATATTTACTTTCGGTGGGCTCGTCTGCCTCTTTTCATATTCGCTTGACCTATGCTATTGTAGATTCTATCCTTTCAGTCTTTTTTTACCTTTCTGGCTCAGTCAGCCTATGATGCCTAGTGAGTACCTGTTGTATTGGTACTCATGCTACACTCTGCATCTGTTTTCATGACGCAGGTTTGAATACCAGTTATCAGTGCTGAGATCGAGCCTGCTGCAATCTGTTCCGGAGGAGATAGTGAGCATGTGGCGTTCTGAGATTACCTGCCTACTTCTGTACTTATATTTTGGCTTGTCTTTTACTTTTTAGATAGTCTTTTTTTGGTGGTCCACTTTTGGGACTTGTGCTCATTTTGTAGTGGTTTCTGGGAGGTATCATTTTTTGTATATAGTTTGTTTCGCTTCCGCCTTTCCCTTATGTGTTAATTTATTTATGCTTCCTCTTAGTTGAGGTTAGTTTCCACCCTCAGTCCCAGCACTGTTAAGTTTTGGGATAGGGTTTGGCTTGCCTATTGGCGGGTTGGTAGGCACCATTATGACTCGAGGAATTGGGTCGTGACAAATATGTACCAGGCATGACACCCAAGCCAACAAAGATATCATGTACCATGTGTTGTACCCGAGCCAATCAATAGAAAAGCAATCACAATCACTATCAAAATGAAATGCAATCACACTTGTAAATACAAGTAAATAAACTCCTTCATTGCATGAGTTTATCAACAATTCATCATTTCATATTTAATCCTTATGTTCTCCCCAACATGCAGTGTACAGGTTTCATTATAGACATAGTTAACATGCATATATAACATAACATGAAAAATAAAAACCATCACCTATCTCGAATCAAGCCTTGGAAGTTCTATTGACTTGAGTCATCCCCTATTATGAATCCTAGTTTATTCTTTGTCTACAAAATAATATAACACAAAATTAACTCATCATGGCCTATTTATACCCAAATTATAACTTAATCCTCACCCTAAGCCAGTTTCTTGATCATCCTATCCAAACCAGGGTTTTCCACCACTAAATCAAACAAAACACTCCCATATGATAGCCACCACAAATTCTAAGGATTAAGAATCAAATTACTAACTTTAGGGAGTAATTAACTTACCTTTACCTATGAAAATGATGGAAAATAAGTGAAAATTGCCCTAGGTCGCTCTACACCTCCCCAAAATGTTATTGGACAATAATGGGTGGTTTTGGGGTATTTTCTGCATTTACTGCTACCAACCCTGCTATAGTGGCACCGTCGTAGCGGGAACTAATCCCCCCTCTACGGCAATGTGCCACCCTCTATAGTGGTTTGCATGGGACAAAAACTCAGAAATCCTCCCAAAACTCCTTATTTTGCATCACGCCATTGAACCTTGATATTCTAAGCTAACCCCTTTCACGCCAAGTTCAATTTTTGGAGTTCTACTTACCCAAATTAACTTTCAAAAATCCATACGGACTCTTTAACGTCTTAGAAAATAGAAAAAGCAACCCCTGCTTAGACATTTTACCCAATCCTTTCTCGGATTGCCCTACACCTCACCTTGCTTAGATTTCATTCGAGACTAGCCTAGCCTAAACTTTCTAACTCACTACTCCAAAAATGTTATTACCCAAATTATTTCACCATTGGTTTACCCATAACGACCAGAAGGGTCATTAAATGGGTGATCATTATCAAATCATCCATGCATTTTCACAACCTTTAGGGTCAGTTACCAATTTTAACCTTCTTGATTCCAACTTCCCTTGCTTGTGTCATTTTAGTTGGGACAACAACATCCAGTTTACTTCATTGATCTACCAATTAGATTTTAGATATACCAATTGGACTCAACCCATACAAGCAAGTGACACACCAAAAGAAAGAAGTGAAAGAGTGAAACACTTTCCTAGAATGCTTCATAGATCCATGAAGATTAAATGTGGACGTCAACGCACCAATCCTCAGGAATCTATTCGATATTTACTCTTGTATTGGGAGACGGGTAACATAGGCTCTGATACAAGATTTTCACGACTCAAATCATTTGATTGTGCAAGAAGCTACTCTAACACCTAGATAGGAGAATCCTTATCACTTAATTTAAAATTTTTAATCTGGAACTAAACAAATATCAATTTATCACCATATTTTAATACAGAGTTACACTCAAGATGTATTGCACAAGTGAAACTATAAAGCAATAGACATGCATATGTAGATAAATTGGAAAATATACAACCATCACCTACCTCGAACCAAGCCTGAATGCTCTAAAGAACATGAGCTTTCCCCTTGTTCAATACCTTGGCTTGTTCTGGTATAAAATAATTAATAAATACAATAATCAATTAAAATTTCCTAACAATACCCGTATTATAATCAAATCCTAACCACATGCCAATTGATGATCATTCCACCCAAACCAGGCTTTTTTTCCACTACTAAATCAAGTCAAAACCGTCCCCCCTAGAGCAATATCCTAGATTCTAAGGTATAGGAATCAATTTAAAAAATGGCGGAGTAATGGACTTACCTTTATCGCTGAATTTGGTGGAAATTTAAGTAGAAACTGCCCTAAATCGCTCATGTCAATCCCAAAAACAAAGTTGCAGAAAAATAAAAGTTCTTGACATTTTTCTGCATAAAATCCTGTCTTACCCCGTTTTAGCGGCTTGTCTAACTATAGCGGCGGCGCCATAGCGGCTTCCACCCACTATAACGACTTCTAAGTTCCCACTATGGGAGCGTGATGCTTGTTCTAGCGGCTTGTACAAAATTCAGAGACTAGGAAACCCTCAAGCAAGCCTCAATTTCAAAACATACCTTCGACCCTTGACGTCCCAAGCTATACACTTCACACCAGGTTCAATTTTAGGAATTTTACTCACCCAAATCTGATTTCGTAAAGCCTTATGGGTTCCTTAATGTGTTGGCTACTAGAAAATATAAATCAAGCTTACACATATCACCCCACCTATTCTGGAATGCCCTATACCTCACCTCACCTAGATTCCATTCTAGAATTTTTATGTCCCTACCCAGAATGTTTTCTGACACAATTTCTTTCAGCATTGTCCTACTCGTAACGATAGGGATGTGTTGTTAGAATGGATATCTATATACTAGGTGTGGTACTCAAGCCAACCGTTAGTATATATCAGAAGTGGTATTCAAGCCAACTATGGGGATATACTGCATAAGTTGTGGTACCTGAGCGAACTATCAAACACACACCACAATCACAACCACAATGAATAGTAATTAAACTTGTACACCCAAGTAAACACATTCATTGCATGCGATTGACAACATTTAACATTTCAAATCATACTCTTTCCTTTTCCTTAATCATATATCATGAATATAATACTAATGAAGTAGTTAACAAAAACATAACACAAATAGGAAAATAAACAACCATCACCTACCTCAAATCCAACCTTGGAAGCTCTATTGAACCTGAGCTTCTCCCTTGTTATGAAGTCTAGCTTGTTCTTGGTCTAAAACAATAACAAAGTACACAATCAATGAATAATGGCCTAAATATATCCAGATTATAATCAAATCCTAACCCCGGGTCATTCCCATGATCATCCCTACCCAAATCAAGGTATTTCCATCATTAATTAAAGTCAAACTCTCTCCTAAGGTCACCCCACAAGGATTCTAAGGTCTAAAATGACAATATGAAGGTAGGGGAGTAATTAACATATCTTTATCAATGATATTGGTTGAAATTCTCCCTTGGTCTCTCCTCTTCTTTCCAAAACGTGTTTGGAGAATTATGAGTGGTTTAGGGGAAAGTTTTGCATAATCTCTCGACTAACCCTGCTATAGCAGCTTGACAGTTGTTATAGTGGATTGCATGGGACAAAAAATCAGAATTCTCCCTAAATGTCTCCATTTTGCAACACACCTTTGAAACTTGATGTTCCAAACCAACTATTACATGCTAAGTTTGATATTGGGAATTCTACTTACCTGAACTCACTTCCTAAAATCCTTATGGACTCTATAATGTTTTAGCTAATAGAAAAGCAACTCAAGACAAGAAATTTTACCAAATCCACATTTTGATTGCCCTAGACCTCACCTTGCTCAGATTTTGTTTGAGGCTAGCCTAGCCCGAACATTTCAAGTCACTATTTCAAAAGTTTTCTTGCCCAATTTCTTTCACCAATGATTTACTCATAACGATCATAAGGGTTCCTTACAAGAGTGGTAGGTGATTCTCGCTGATATCAGAGTATTTGAAGTCTTAGAGGTAGTTGCTTAGTTGGTTCATAAAGTCTGGACATACCTATCCTTATATTTTATTCCTATATTTCGTCATTTACAGAAAGTGTAGTATTGATATATCATACGTTTACTTGTGCCACTGGTTCTTGGGGTTTAGATGTTATTTCCGCACTTCTATTATGTTTTATAAAAGATTTGGCTTAGCACTTAGTTTTCATTTATCTATTATTTATAATCCGCACTTCCAAGTTAATTGATCAGTTAGTGAAGGGTTGACTTACCTATCGATGGGATTGTCATAGGTGTCATCACAATCTCGATTAGTGAAGAATTGACTTACTTGAGTTTTTGCCGACCTAATATGTTCTATTTAAGTAATTAATTTTATATATTGAAGAATAAATAGATCTATTTTGTTTTATATTTCATCCCTATCAAAAGGAGAGAAAATTTAGTGGAAAATTAATTATGATCACTCTCCTTGTCCAACAATATATATGTAATTCTTTTACCTTTTACTTACTTCCGCGCTAAGTTTCAAAAAATGAAAAGTCTATAAAATATAAAACCAATTAGGTAAGTAAATAATGATCATTTCAATGAACCTGATTAAAAACAAATGAGGAATAAAACTTATTAAGTTCTCAAATGAACTATGAACTATAATAGGCCATATCTAGGTATATTTCATAATGTCAATAAATTTGATTTCAAAATTAATTAGGAATAATTTTTTTAAAAAAATCAAAATGAACTATGAAATATGGTAGGCCATCTCTATGTATATTTCATATTGTCAATATATCTAATTCCAAAAAAAATTAGGAATAACATTTATTAATTTTTTGAATGAACTATGAAATATGGTAGACCATCTAAATAGACGTGACATGGTGTACAAGACCCCGAGAGGCCTCATATAATCCACTTAGCATGGATCATATAAGATAATAGCAATTTAAGAGTTCAAAGACAATTCATTATCATACGAGTTTAAGGAAATAGCGGAAGTCTACATATAGTCTCAAAAGCCATCTAACATAAGAATGAAAGAACGTTGGGGCATAACCCACTACAAGTCCAAAAGTAAAGAAACATAAATGAATAACAAAGCAACGTCCTCGAACACATGAGGACTCACCAAGTTTTCAAGGCTCTTCTACTACAAGCTCTAGCCACGAGTGGATGGGGAGGAGTCACCACGCCCTACGGGCCCTGCCCTAGCCAGTAGAGTGCACGGGGCATTTCGACTCTGAAGAGGAACTCAAATATCTTTCATCCAATTGCCCAGCCAGCTAAAACTCCTGGGGCCCTGCCCATCTAGTAAAGTGTGTGGGGCGTATCAATTCCGTAGAGGATTTCAAATTCCAAGCCATCATGGATTGTCGTCCACCACCAACCATATCACTACAGAATCAACCTCGAGACGCCCAAACCCAGGAAAACACTACGCCTCCGACAATGCATCGGCACCACAGAAATGGGGAGAGAAGCCAAAAGATCACAACAATACAAATCCAAGCTAGGCTCATGCTATCAGACCCAAGTCCTCTATTCTGGTCTACAAGGACCTAGTCCATCCGAATTGATGTCGGACAAATACCAAAGTAAAAAAAATAGGTGCATGGGTCTAAGGCAATACTAGCCTAACCTAAAATAAGGCCGAAAATATATTCCAACACAATAAAACAGCCAATCGATAGTCCGCATACAACAACACATAAACAATCCCTCCAATAGCATGATACTACCTCCAAATTAGCCCAAATATCAAGCCTAAAGCATGGTTTCTGAGAAGAAGAGAAGCACTACTAGTTTCCCACCCCAGATTCACACAAATAAGTATGAATTCACACAATCTAGCTCAATCTAAAAAGAAGGGAAGCCGTAACCTACCACAAGGCCGACCGCGCGTGCTCCAAATTACTGTGCCAGAGCTTTTCCCTTTCGAACGGCCTCAGATCGCTGCCATGCTATCAAAAATAGAATCATAGCATCAGTACTGTCTTTTAGACACTAAAATCATCAAAATCAGAGACAGACCAATTTAGGAATCAAATCAGAAAATGTGGGACCCGCTCTGAAAAACTCATAATTGACTCTGTGAAAAGGTCATAAACCCTCCCCCGAACTTATGCTCCAAAACATAACATAATTTGGGGCTCTAAACAGCTGACAACCCAAGAAAATAAAACATGCAAAACTTTACAAACACAATCCTATGGCAGCCACTCACGCCTCAAATTCACTTAAATCGGGGCTAACCCAATGCTATCCGAACCAACACCTACAGAGCTTATGCAATTCCGAACGCCTGAAACTTTGAATCACCAATATTTGACGAAAAATGAAGAAGAAATCAAATTTTGAACATCGCAACAACAACAGCCCGACTACCCCTTTTAAACATAAATGCCAGTCACACAGATCTCCGTGAATGCAGCCAGGGGCCCGCGAACGCGGAGAGGAAGAACCTAAACCCCTGCGAACGCGAACCCCTATCCGTGAATGCAGAGAAGGAACTTCTAGACCTCCGCGAACGCGGAGAAGAGAAACACATTGATCCGCGAACGCAGAGAAGAGATGGGTCTTCAGCATCAGCTACTGCACCAGCTGAACTTTGGCTTTGGCCAAATCTCCTACGGGATGCTTGAGATTCGTTCGGAACCCCGTGCACGCAAACGAGATATGCTACCCCATCAAATTCGACATTCTGGACTCCAAGGCGCAGTCAAAATTTCCATAAGAGGTCGTTTTGAATAAAAGTGAGTCCCACACCCAAGGCACCATTTTAGCCAAATTCCACCAAGGGCCTCGGAATTGGATCAGAAGCCCCGGGAAGCGCACGAAAGATCATTCTAGACAAAACTCGGCATTTCAAAATTAATCACGCTGATGGAATCCTCATCTGAGTGCGTTTACCAAGAATGTTGACAAAAATCAACCTTGAGCAAAATTTCAATGGCTAAAGTGCCAAATGGCCCTAAAGTCACACCAGAAGCCTTGGGGCTTGGACCAATCATGCTTCTAGCCTAAATTGGTTGCTCCAGAGCTAATAGAACCGTCAGAATCATATTCTGAGGTCATTTAGTTGAGGTTATGACCGAAATCAACTTTTTAAGTTTCAAAAGCTCCAAAACAGGGAAACGGGCATAAACCCCAAACGAACGACTAGGCGACCGAACAGTCATTGCCAATAAGTCATAAATTACTTGGGGTCACTACAGGAAGGCTCTAAACGACGGAAAGAAGGCATTAACACACAAATGACTTGGAGGGTCATTATAAAATCCAATACTAAAAGAACTTTCGTCTATGGAAGTAAGAGTCAAGAAGTACCTGATGGCTCAAATAATCTAGGGAACTTCTCCCACATCTCCTGCTCGGTCTCCCAGGTAGCCTCCTCAACTGGACAATGCCTCCAACAGACCTTAACCACATGAATGGCTCTAGACCTCAGCTACTTCACATCTCTAGTCAAAATAGCAACTGGCTCCTCAATATAGGTCAGGCGATCATCCAACTAAACGGCATCATACTGGAGCACATGAGACTCATCTGGAACATACCGGCATAGCATCGAAACGTGGAAAACTAGGTAAATGGCTAAGAATGCTAGAGGTAAAGCTAACTCATAGGCCACCTCACCAACTATCCTCAAAATCTCAAAACGCCCAATATACCTAGGGGCTAAGCTTTCCCTGCCTCCCAAATCTCGTCACGCCCTTCATGGGCGATACTCGGAGGAATACTCTATCACCAACAGCAAATCTCAGTGGCCATCGCCTGCGATCCGCGTAACTCTGTTGTCTACTTTGAGTCGTCTTGAGCCGATCCTAAATCATCCTCACATGAACTAAGGCCTCCTGAAAACAAGTCTGTACCGCGCGGCCTAGGCTCCGTAGACTAAAACCATCCAACTGGAGTGCGACAACGCCTACCATATAGAGCCTCAAACGGGGCCATCAGAATGCTAGAGTGGTAGCTGTTGTTGTACGCAAACTTTGCCAAAGGCAAGAACTGGTCCCACTGACCTCCAAAGTCCATAACACAGTCCCGCAACATATCCTCAAGGACCTGAATAGTACGCTCTGACTGGCCATCGGTCTACGAGTGGAATGTTGTTCTAAGGTCGACACGGGTGCCCAACTCCTCATGAAATACCCTCCAAAAGCTAGAAGTGAACTGTGAATCCGGTCTGAAATGATAGAAACAGGCACCCCATAAAGACAAACCACCTCCCGAATATAAATACGAGCCAACCTCTCTGCCCTGAAGGAAGTATGAACTGGAAAGAAGTGTGCTGACTTGGTCTATCAATCCACGATGACCCAAATGCTTTCAACACCCCTAGAAGTCTGACGCAAGCCCACAATGAAATCCATGGTTATATGCTCCCACTTCCACTCAGGAATGGGTAATCTCTGCAACTCACCTCCAGGCCTCAAATGCTCGGCCTTCACCTGCTGGCAACACAAGCAACAAGACACATAATCTGAGATATCCCTCCTCATACCGCTCCACCAGTAATGCTGCCTCAAATCACGATACATCTTAGTGATGCTCGGATAGATAGAATGCCTGGAATCATGGGCCTCGCTAAGGATCAGCTGAATCAAATTCCCAACTCTCAGAACACACAAATGGCCAGCAAATCTCAAAATCCCATCTGAATCTAAAGTAGTTTGCCCGGCATCACCCAGCAATACTCTGTCTCTGAGTGCCACCAAAGAGTCATCCTCGAACTGACGATCACGGATTCGATCTAGCAGAGATGACTGAACTCCAACCTAGGCTAATACCCGAATGGTATCTGAAACATCAAGCTTGATCATCTGGTTGGCTAGGGACTGGATGTCTAAAGCCAAGGGTCGCTCTGAAACAGAAAGGAAGGCTAGACTACCCATGCTCACTGCCTTTCGGCTCAAGGCGTCCGCTACCACATTCACCTTGCCCGGATGGTAGAGAATAGAGAGATCACAGTCCTTCAGGAACTCAATCCAACGGCGCTGCCTCGAATTAAGATCCCTCTGGGTCATAATGTACTGAAGGCTCCTGTGATCAGTGTAGATCTCACAATGAACTCCATATACGTAATGCCTCCAGATCTTAAGGGTGAAAACTACCCCCATCAAATCTAAGTCATGAGTGAGGTAGTTACGCTCATGCAGCATAAGCTACCTCGATGCTTAAGCAATAACCCAGCACTGCTACATCAAAACACAACCCAAACCAAAGGAACATGCGTCACAATAGACCGTAAAGCCCTCGCCCTCAACTGGGAGAGTCAAAATAGTACAAGTGGTAAGCAACTCCTAAAGCCCCAGAAAGCTCCTCTCACACTCCTCCGACCACACAAAGGGAACATCCTGGCGAGCCAACCGAGTCAAAGGCACCGCGATAGAAGAGAAATCCTCAGCAAAACATTTGTAGTACCCTGCCAATCCGATGAAGCTCCCAATCTCAGTCACCGAGGTGGGCCTTAGCCCAATCACGGATAACCTCAATCTTGGTCTGATCCACCATAATACCATCCTTGGACACCATGTGTCCCAAGAATGCTACAGACTCAAGCCAAAACTCACACTTCGAGAACTTGGCATAAAGCCGATGGTCTCTCAATGTCTGGACCACTATCCTCAAATGCTGCTCATGGTCACTATGGCTCTCCGAATATTCCAAGATATCATCAATGAAGACTATGACAAAGGAGTCCAGAGACGGCCTTAATACACGAGTCATCAAGTCCATGAAAGCAACAGGAGCATTAGTCAACCCAAAAGACATCACCAGGAACTCATAATGGCTGTAACGAGTCCTAAATGCTCTCTGAGGGATGTCTGTTGTTCTAACCCTCAATTGGTGGTAGCCGGATCTCAAGTCAATCTTAGAAAACATTATGGCACCCTAAAGCCAGTCGAACGGATCATCAATATGAGGCATGGGGTAACGGTTCCTCACCGTCACCTTATTCAGCTACTTATAATCAATACACATCCGCATAGTACCATCCTTCTTCTTCACAAACAGGACTGGGGCACCCCAAGGTGATACGCTAGGTTGAATGAATCCCTTACCCAAGAGATCCTAAAGCTAAAAACTGAGCTCCTTAAGAACAATTTATGAACAACTACTCCATCCTCATTAGAATCAACTAACCGAACACCCAATTAGGCCAATCTATGAACATCACAAACTAACTCCTTCTTATTATCCTCAACATAAGCAACACTTCCCATCGATAGTTGACTAAGAGCATCAGCCACCACATTCGCCTTATCTAATGATATAGGACATTCATATCGTAATCCTTCAACAATTCAAGCCACCTCCTTTGGTGAAGAGTTAAATCCTTTTAAGTGAATACATACCTCAAACTTTTATGATCAGTAAACACATCTGCATGCACACCATATAAGTGATGTCTCCAAATATTTAAGGCAAACACTACTGTTGCTAACTCCAAATCATGAGTTGGATAATTCGTTTCATGTACCTTTAATTGCCTTTAAGCATATGCAATGACCTTTTCATGTTGCATCAAAACACAACCAAGACCGACCCGTGAAGCATCATAATACACCACAAAACCATCGAATCCTTCAGGTAATGTCAATATAGGTGTTGAAGTGAGTCTATCTTTCAACTCTTGTAAACTCTTATCGGTAGCTTCTGACCATAAGAATTTCACCTTTTTTTGAGTCAATTTTTTCAAAGGTGAAGCAATATACGAAAATCCTTCTACAAACCACTAATAGTAATCAGCAAAACCCAAGAAACTTTGTATATCTAAAGCAGATAAAGGTCTAGGCCAATTCTTAACTAGCTTGGTTTTATTAGGTTCGACTTGAATACCTTCACCTGAGACAATATGGTCAGGGAAAGCAATGGACCTCAACCAAAACTCACACTTGCTAAATTTAGCATATAATTCCTCAGATGCTTGTCATGCTCATCCTCACTCTGTAAGTCAATCAAAATATCTACTCAAAACATCATCAATAAACACAATAAGAAACATATCAAGGTACTTCTTAAAGACCCTATTCATCAAATTCATAAACGTTACCAGGGCATAAGTCAAATCGAAGGACATCACCACAAATTCATAATGAGCATACCGAGTTCGAAAAGCCATCTTCAGAATGTCACTTTCCTTCACCCTCAATTGGTGATAATTCGATCGAAGGTCAATCTGAGAGAAGTAACTCACTTCTTGGAGTTGATCAAACAAATCATCTATCCTTGGAATTGGATAGTCAATGCACATTCGTAGATAACCATCCTTCTTTAGGACAAACAACACTAGAGAACCCCATGGAGAGATACTTGATCTAATGAAACCCTTATTCAACTAATCTTTCAATTGGTCCCTTAGCCTTTTAGGTTCTATCGGGGACATACGATAAGGAGGAATAGAGATAGGTTATGTATTTGGGAGAAGGTCAATACCAAATTCTATTTCCCTTTCGGGAGGAACTTTGGGAAGATCATCGGGAAACACTTTTGGAAACTCATTTACAATGGGAACCAACTCAAGAGCAGGGGTTTCGAAATCCATATCCCTAACCCGTACAAGATGGTATATGGAGCGCTTAGAAATCATTTTCTTGCCTTTAGGCACGATATAAACTGACCCTTAAGAACATAATTTCCCCCTTCCCATGACATGATAGGTTCATTCGGAACCTTGAATGTGACCAATCGGGTCCGACAATCTATGGAAACATAACATGCATGAATCCAATCAATCCTGAGAATAACATCGAAATCCAACATATCAAGCTTTATAAAATCAAAATGAGTGACTCTATGAGAAATGAAAATAAGACAATTTCTATAAACGCTCTTAGCCATAATAGAACACAACAGGGGTAGAGACATGAAAGGGATTAGAAAGGATTTCGAGACCAACATCAAATGTCATGAGCACATAAGGAGTAAGAAAGGATAACATAGCACCTTGATCAAGTAAACCATAAACATCAAGATAGAAGACTTTAAATATACCGGTCACTAGATCCGGAGAACCCTCACGATCCTATTGAGTCTGAAGAGCATAAAATCTATTTTGCTTTGGAGCACCCGAACCAGAACCACTAGGCTGAGCTTGCCTACAATTCTTACCCTTTCTACCTTGCAATGAACAATTCTTCACCTTGTGACAACTCTTCCCACAACCAGAGCAACCATTCGTACCTGCTAAGTACTTCCTCGAATAACTCTTACCACACCCTGGGCAAGTGGGGATAGAAGACCCATTACCACTATTTCCTCCTTGGGGCTTATAGTTAGACACCCTATCTTTGTTGAACTTGGGATTTTAAGCCTTAGAAGAACCTTGACCGAAAAATTTTTGCCGAAATTGGGAACGCCAATGTCCACTGAACCTAGAATGTGAAAAGTCACCATCACCAATCCTTGCCCTCTTGGACTCTTTTTCCCTTTCTTTAAGATTTTCCTCCTCAATCTATTCGGCATGTATCATTAGATGAGAAATATCCATTTCCTTGATCAACATGGTGGTGCGACACTCTTTGACAACAAAGTTGGACACACCCGACACAAACTTACTCATCCTTTCCCTAGAGTTGGGAACAATAGTTGGAGCATACTTTGCCAATTGAGTGAACTTCAAAGCATACTCCTTCACACTCATATTTACTTGACGAAGATTAATGAACTCAAGCACTTTCTCTTTTCTCATCTCAAGAGTTAACAAATGATCAAGAAAAGCTCCCTTAAATTTCTCCCAATCAAAAGGACCCGCATCAACTACTCTCTCATTCTTCCATTGTTCAAATCACACTTGAGCAACACCCTTAAGTTGATAAGTGGCCAACTCTTCCTTTTCAATCATAGTCAATCCCATAATACGTACTATCTTATACATTTCATCAATAAACTCTTGAGGATCCTCATCAACCTTAGACCCATGAAATTCCAGAGGATTCATCCTAGTAAAGTCTATTATCTTTGCCACTGTCGTACCCACATTTGAGTTCACGGGAACATTAGCCTCTCTATTGGCTTGGGAAATCATAGCTTGCGCCAAAACTTGAAAAGGCGCTTGAAATTCGGCATAAGTCCCTTTCTCGGCCAAAGGATTAGCCAGGACTTGAGGAGTCTTGGGCTCCACACTCTCACCCACATTCCTTCCCATGTAAGCTCTTCGAGTGGCCATATCCTGAAAGGGATCAAACATGATTTTGAGAAGGATCTTCGTAGAGATAAACTCTATCGCATGACTTTAGAGTAATGAAAAAAGTAGAGTTTCCTAAACTCTTTATAGCCTACTATTAATAAAATGTGACTCGCTTTACACTGATGAGCAAGACTCTCATCAATGCAACTTTCCAAACTTCCTAGGACCTTTTTCTAAAACCTTGTGCTCTGAATACCAAGTTTGTCATGACCCAGAGTACACCCAAGAGGTGTCATGGCATATAAGACCCCAAGACGCCCTACAAAAGCCACTTCACATGCGTATGCACAATATAATAGAGAAAAGCAAGAAATCCCATAAGAAGTAAAGAGTTTGACATAAAAGCAGAAGAAAATCAAAGTCCTGACAAGCCATCTATTACATCAAAAGAGTGGTCGGGACATAACCCTTACACCACGTACAACATCCAAAGCATAAAGACATAAGAAAAGAAATAAAGGCAACATCTTTCTAAGAGTATGAGGACTCACCATGGTTTCAAATCTCTAAAGTGCTAAACTAGCCATGAACGAAGGGAGAGGAATCACGATGCCCAACATTAATGAGACAATATAGGCAAAAGTATACATTAGTACATGGAATGTACTAAGTATGATGGGAATGCATTAAATCATAAACGTGATCATATGAGGATATAATCGAAAAATAATATGCCTGACCAAGCTAAGTAAGGTAAAATCATTTTAGAAGAACAGTAAATCATGAGCATGGTCAATACATCTTAGAATCATCAAGAAGGCATGAAATTTAAGCAAAAACAACAATGAAAGCTATGAACACCAACCTCAGAGAAGTACAATTAGTAAAACTTGAGGGAGGAAAGGTTTGGGATTGACACTCAAGCACCAATCCACATTCCAACCAAGCAAATCAACGCATATTAGGACATGATAGCCAGCAAACACGGGTATTGGGAGTTTGGGAAGTGAAAGAGCTAAAAAGATGAAAGGATTTCTTTTAATACTTAAAAAGACTCTTGGCCTTTTTATTTCAAGCGCACTCGGCAGACTACGACTAAATTCGCCGATCATGTTTGGTGAATCGCCGAAGGAGCTTAAGCTCATCGATGATGCCTGAAAAAATACAAAACCTGAAGTTCAACTCGGCAGACCCAATGCAGTTTGCCTAGTGTATTTGGTGGATTACCAAATAGGTCTCTGTTTGCCGAAGTTGATAGTATCATTTTTCAAAATTCTTGGCTCAGAAGGCGAACATGAAGAATTCCGCCTAATCATTTTGGCGCATCATCGACTGGGTACTCTAATCGCCTAAGGCATCCTTTTCAACTTTTTGTCTTCATTTCAACCTGCACGCACAACATACGTTATTGAAAGCAATAGAATAAACTTGTGCTGCCTCCCAATAAGCGCTTTACTTAATGTCATGTCACGACGGAGTTCTTACTCATCAAAAAGTATTTTTATTTTTTGGGATGGTGTCACTAGGCAACATTCCCTTTTGCTTTAGATTTAGGTGGGTAGAGAGTTGACACATCTGAGTCTCGAGCTAATTGATTGACACGGAATGAGAAGTAACTCTTTGAGTTATGGTGGAGACGTCATTTTTCAAATCCTTCAACACCTTGTCGGACCCTTCAACCTTGTTAAAATTCCTTGTTAGCATTTCATCAGTTCGATTTACCTCCGGTTCATCTTGCTCTTTTGGTTTGGGACAATCATGAGGTGGAACGTATCTATATTTTTCAGCTTCACGATCTCTCCAATTTCTGTCTCGATCTTTCCAATCTCTCCAACCATTTTCTCTTTCCAAGTTTAAACCTTGGTTCCCAACCGATCTAGGATAGTTCGGATGAGAACCCCCCATTTTATTTCCCAAGAATTGCACCTCTTCATTATATAAGGCCTCAAACTTGGTATCATTTGGGCATTGCCCACTGCTTGTACCAACCGCATTCACCAATTTAAGTCCACTTCCCATTACATGTTTAGATAGCAAGTCAAGTTGGGTCATCATCTTAGCCATATTTTTATCGCTATCGTGATCCTTTTCCATTTTTTCCTTGCTCATACTTAAGTGTAGAGAAGATACTTGATCCTCTCTAGTATGCCATGCTCGGTTGATTTTAGTCATATCATCAAGAAATATCTTTGGCACCTCATACGATTGTCTCATCAACCCACCTTGAACAAGTTGGTCAGCTAGCCCTTTGTTGACAGAATCAAGGCTACAATAGAACTATTGCAGCAACAAATTGTCCGAGACACCATGTGTTGAACATTGAAGTAGCAACTTATGAAATCACATGTAGGTCTTATGAAGAGGTTCATGTACCACTATTTTGAAATTCTGGATGCTATCCCTAACCTTTATCATCTTTGAGGGAGGGAAAAATCTCTCAATGGACACTTCGGTTAGTTAATCCCACGAAGTTATATAATCATTTGGTAGTTTGGCTAACCATCGAGTAGCGTCCCCAATTAAGAAGAATGAAAATAGCAACAACCGAATAGAGTACATAAAACCATTTGTAGAAAACATAGTTCATTAACTGACAATAAACCATGTGAGCTATAACATAGAATCTGGTGTAACCCTCACACCAAAAAGAGAGAGTCCTACTTGCAAAGGTAAGAACTTCGTACCATCTTTGTTGCTAAAGTGGATCCACTAGCATAGGTCATTTAAGACAATTCTACGGGGGCACGTAGTTTGGGACAAGAAAATTGCTACTAAAGGCCAAACCTCTACTAACAGTAAGGCATCCATTCAAAAGTCCTCTTGATGTTACGTAAGTCCCGATGGAAAAGGCATAACCATAATCACATTAAAATACTTGGAAAGAAATCAATTAAAGACTACCATTCTAATCATAAGTTCATATTTGAATAGCTCCTTTCAAAACATTGATTTCATATTAATACACTTACCTTCCTAAGCATCTAAATCATGATTCCTTTCAAATGTGAGAAAACCTTTCACAAATCATTGACACGTTATCTTAAAAGCATCCTTTAGACATAAATCATCGATTTCATAAAACATGCATAAATCCATAATTATACTTTTTCAACAAAGATACATGGAACACCAGATACACCAATGCCAAATCAGAAGGTAACTCTAATTCATATGCCACTTTTCCAAAACACTTCAAAATTTGATATGGGCCCACATATTGGGGACTAAGCTTTCCTTTCGTTTCCAACCTCATTACAACCTTCATAGGTGAGATTCTCAAGTAAACCCAATCATGAACATCGAATTCAAGCTTGTTTCTTCTAACATCGGAATAAGACTTTTGTCGACTTTGAGCCGTTTTCAACATTTCTTGAATAAGTTGAACCTTCTCCACAACCTCATGCACAAACTTGGGCCCTATCAAAGCGACATAGCCAACTTCAAACCAACCAATAGGAGACCTACACCTCCTACCATAGAGAGCCTCAAGTGGAGCCATTTTGATACTTGAGTGATAACTATTTTTATAAGCAAACTCGATCAAAGGCATGTGATTATCCAAATTACCCTTAAAGTCAATCACACAAGCTCTCAACATATCCTCCAAAGTCTGAATAGTACGCTCGGTTTCACTATCAGTATAAGGATGAAAAGTCATGCTAAGCTTCACTCAAGTACCAAGACCCTTTTGAAAAGACCTCCGAAAGTGAGATGTAAACTGAGTACCATGATCGGAAATAATAGACAAGGGCACCCCATGCAACCTTAGAATTTCCCAATATAAAGCTTAGCATAGTCATTGGCTAAAAATGAATTCTTCACCAAAATAAAATAAGCCAACTTAGTCATTCGGTCCACAATGACCCAAATCGAGTCAAACAGACAACGAGTATGAGGTAAGCCCATAATGAAGTCCATATAAAAGTCTTCCTACTTCCAAGTAGGAATGCTAATGTGTTGATCCAAATCACTCAGATTTTTATGCTCAGCCTTCACATGTTGACAATTTGGACACTTCGCTACTAATTCTGCGATATCATTTTTCATTCCATTCCACAAATAGACCTCCCACAAATCATGTTATATATTGGTAGCTCCTGGTGAATAGAATACCGAGAACTGTGAGCTTCTACTAAAATCTGATTTCTCAACTCATCAACATTTGAAACACACAATCGACCTTGGTAAAGAAGAACATTATCTCCCTCTTGGGAGATACCCTCAATGGCCTTTTTGGAAACTGACTTTTTCAACTCAACCATAATCGGATCAAGATCTTGCTCAGCCTTCACATCTGAAACAAGAGATGATTTTAAACCATTTTGAATAATCACACCACCCTCGTTGGAATCAAGCAAGCGAAGAACCTATCAGGCCAATCTATGAAAGTCACGAACTAGCTCTTTATTACTATCCTCAACATGAGCAACACTACCCATTGATAGGCAACTAAGAGCATCGGCCACCACATTCGCCTTACTCGGATGATAAAAGACACTCATATCATAATATTTTAATAACTCAAGGCATCTTCTTTGGCAAAGATTTAAGTCCTTTTGGTAAACACATATTTCTAAATCTTATGATCGGTGAACACATCCACATGAACACCATAAAGATAATGTCTCCAAAAATTTTTAAAGAAAAAACAACCGCCGCTAAATCCAAATCATGAGTCGGATAGTTCTTTTTATGCACCTTTAATTTCCTTGAAGCATAAGCAATGACATTGCCATGTTGCATCAAAACACAACCAAGACCAATTTGTGAGGCATCACAATAAACCGAAAAACCATCCAATCCTCCTGGTAACATCAAAATAGGGACTGAAGTGAGTCTATCCTTTACTCTTGAAAACTCTTCTAATAAGCTTCCGATAATAAAACTTTCACCTTCCTTTGGGTCAACATAGTCAAATGTGAAGTAATAGAAGAAAATACTTCCACAAACCATCTATAGTAACCAGACAAACCCAAGAAACACTATATATCTGAAGCGAATAGAGGTCTAGGCCTGTTCTTAACCACCTTAGTTTTTTTTAGCATCAACTTGAATACCATCACTAGAGATAATATGGCCAAGAAAAGCTATGGACCTCAACCAAAACTCACACTTGTTAAACTTACCAAACAATTGACGATCCTTTAGAATATGTAACCCAATCCTTAAATGCTCAACATGTTCATCCTCACTCTGTAAGTAAATCAAAATATCATCAATAAACACAATTACGAACATGTCAAGATGTTGTTTGAAGACTCTACTCATTAGATCCATGAATGCCACCGGGGCATTAGTCAAACAAAATGACATCACCATAAACTCATAGTTATCATACCAAGTTCAAATATTAATCATCAGAATGTCACTTTCCTTTACTCTAAATTGATGATACCTTGATCGATGATCAATCTTTGAAAAGAAACTTGCACCTTGTAGTTGATCAGACAAGTTATATATAATTGGAATAGGATACTTATTCTTTATTGTGACTTTTTTCTATTGTCAATACACATTCGGAGCGAGCCATCTTTCTTTCGAACAAACAACACTAGAGCACTACATGGTGAGATACTCGGTCTAATAAAACCCTTATCCAACAAATCCTTCAATTAATCCTCTCACAACTTCAGAGACAGATAGCACATTAAATACATTAGTAGAGGAGCTATGTGGATGTGGGAACATTCATTTAATACCTGATTTCTTTTTGGTATCCTTGCTATGATTAGTATTCATATCTTGATGAAATTCTCTAGGTGTGGGGTCAATAGAACAAATAACGGGTTTGGGTTGTGGGAGCATTGAGTCAATACCTGTCTGTTGCTTTATTAGTGTTTGTATTGTCACTTCTTGTTGTTTTCTAGGAGAAACTGGTTTATACACCTTGTTTCATTGAGTAGTGATGAGGTGACCGTTGATGTTTTTCCTTTTTTGAGATTGCCACTCATCGTTTGCTTGTTTTTCCTTCTCTTTGTGCATGTGCTGCTGGATAGCTTTTGTACCTATAACTCTAGCAACAACATGAGTAATAACTTATGGAGACTCAAGTTATTGAGGGTTACCTGATTGTTATCGTCTGCTGGTTGTTTATTCTCGTTCTTATTAATAGCTTCAGCTTCTTTTCTTCTTTTGTTATCCTCGTCTCTTTTTCTGATCTTGCAAACTTGAGATAAATGACCTTGATGTTTGCAATATGAGTAGTAATCACGAAACACCTCATATTGAATGGATTGCCACCTTCCAATAATTAAAGCTTCTTCATCAAATCCCATCCAAACATGAGGTGGTCTTTCTTTAGTGAGATCCATTTGCAATCTTACTTTTGTTACGCTACCCGTAGTTATTAAGAGAGAAGCAGCATCCATGTATAAGCTCTTACCAAATAGGAGATAAAAGGATTGTAATGAACTCTTAATTGTAACACTGCCATGGATGTTCAAGCAATGTCACCCAAAAAGGAACAATGGGAGTTTCCTCCTCCTGTGTAAATGTAGGAGTCTACACTTGTAATCTCTTGAGTTGTCCTTAAATATACATTTTTAGCTTGTTCCACACAAATATGTGATCTTCCTCATTATCTAAGTCGATGTAAATATGCCTAGACTTAAAATGAGCAATCTTAACTCCTGCAGGTAGCTGAGTCTGGAGTATGAAACTTCCTCTTATAAGATCAATTTTAGGCATATATTTGCAAACTTGCCAACTAGAGTTAATCTACACCTTGTCACAAATTTTATCATGAAATTATATTTTTTAAATATAACAGCAGGAAGACCTTGTCTAGTATTAAATTTTTGAGTAGTGAGCTCAATGGGAATCTCATTCTTTGCTTGATTAGCTCTCTACTTGGTAGCAAACGATTGCACAACTATAAAGGGGCTAGATTCAGGGGTGAGTTTATTTTTAGTTGTGTTGTTGGGATGCGGAGGATAAGAATATTTTGTAGGCTCATCCAAAGAGGGTTGATGTTTATTATGGCTAGGAGGGGTATGTTTTTCAAAATTGGAGGTATGTTTGGAAAGGACATGAGGAGTGGAAATTTAAGGTTTTTGAGCTTGACCATGGTATTCTTTATGTTTACTAGTGTCTGGACACTTTCTTCTCTCGTGTATCTCATATTATCATTATTATGCAACTGTATATTTATAGTTATAATATTATACATGTTTTAAAAGTATCTAATTGAGCTATATATTAAAACTCAAAGATGTATAAAAGATTAGCATAATTAGTTTATTACATATCCTTAAACCCTTAGGAATAAAGTCTGAAGTCATACTATGTTATATTCTTATTATTAACATATATGTTGAATACAACCGCAGGATTACATGACATAAATCTCTCGTTCTTTTTCTTATTTTCATTGTCCTGATATACAAGTATTTATATACAACAAAGAGAAAACCTAGACTTCTATCTTAGGAATAATTCTATTCTACACAACATACATAAATGAGGTAGCAAATAAATATTACTGTAATAAAATTTCCTAGGATTAAAGTCTCCTCTAATCACGGGACTTGAAGTCCCCCTCAAGTTGGTGCATAGATATTTGTCATGCCCAACTTGTCAATCGCTTCATGGAATACTTTTCTAGGTACTTCCTTTATAAGGATATCTGTGAGTTGGTTCATAGATTAACGTACAGAAACTGGATGATCTTCTGATCAAGTTTTTCTCTAATGAAATGAAGATCAACTTCAACACATTTAGTGCAATCATGGTGTACTTGATTCTGTGCTATTTGAATTGCTGATTTATTATCATAAAACAACTTTATAGGTCCAGAATTTTCAACTCCAAGATCACACAAAAATCTTTGGATCTATAATAGCTCACATAAACCATGTGTCATGCCTCGAAATTCTACTTTTGTACTTGACCAAGCAACAACCTTTTGTTTCTTACTTTTCAAGGCAACAAGATTACCTTCACTATGTGAAGTAACCTGAAATTTATCACCTAGTTGAGCAATCTCCAGCCCAATTAGTATTGGTGTAGCCTTCAATAGTAGGTTCTTCATTCTTTGAGTACAACAGAGAATTTTTCAAATACCTTAAGATCCTATGGACTGCATTCATATGTTCTAAACTAGGAGCCTTCATAAACTGCCTCTCCACAATTACCCGCATATGCAATATCCGGTCTGGTATGAATTATATAGATGAAACTTCCCCACTAGCCGTGGATAATGAACTTTGTTTTCTAATTGCTTCATAGAAGAAATTCAAAGTTGCTGGTTCATCTCCATCAGTGTTTCAACAGGTTTGCAATCAAGCATTTCAGTTTCTGTCAATAAATACAATACAAACTTCTGCTGGAAAAGAGAGATACCCTGTCTAGACCTTTACACTTCCATACCAAGGAAATATATCAATTGTCCCAAGTCTTCCATTTCAAACTTGGTGGATCAGTACTATTGTCATTTCTCCATTTCTTTAGGGTCATCACCGGTTATTACCATATCATCTACATATACAATCCATATTGTTACCTTTTTCTCATTGTGTTTAATAAACATTGTATGGTCAGTGTTATTTTCAATCAACCCACAGATTTTTTCTTCAGCACAAACCTCCCAAACTAAGCTTTAGGTGATTGTTTTAGTTCATAAAGTGATTTTTTTAGTTTGTATATTTTATCTTTATGCATTGGCCCTTGCGATGCCCGGTGGAAATTCCATGTACACTTCTTCCAAGTCACCATTAAGAAAGACATTTTTCACATCAAACTATCGTAAAGGCCAATCTCTATTCACTGTAATAAATAAATGAATACGAGCAATGTTGAGCTAGGCTACTAGCGCAAAAGTTTCTTGGTAATCAACTCCATACTTTAGAGTATAACCCTTTGTTACTAGCCTCGCCTTGTATATAACAATGCTTCCATATACTTTGAACTTCACAGTACATACCCGCTAACAACCAATTGTCATTTTTGCCACTTGGCAGTGGAACCAACTCTAAAGATGAATTTCTTTGGAAGGCTTCCATCTCTTCATTCATTTCCTTAGTCCATTTTGGATTTGTTAATGTCTCCTGCACATTACTAGGAATAGATACTTTTGATAATTGATCAATAGTTAGAGTATATGAATCCGATAATCTATTACTTGAGAAATATTTGTTAATTGGATATTGGCCTTGGTTCCATGATTAGGTTCATACTGTTTTCTAAGGACACCCCTATTTGATCTTAGGAGGATTACCTGAGGTGCAACATCTTCTTGAACATTATGAGAGGACTCTTCAGGTTATGGTGTTAATAATAACTCTTCTACGACATCTCCATTACCCGCCAATACTGCATCACTCTTAGATAGAATTGGAAAAACTGGAGACTCTATAGGCTGGTCAGAGGGGGTCTCTTCAATTTTATGTGTATTCTTACTCAATCTTCCTTCCAATTCTTCCAAGTCTAAGAACTTAACTTGGTCCGGTGGAACTCTAGTATCTTGTTGTTCGGCTCCAGTGCTTCACTCGTATTTTCCTTTGGAAGTGTTTAACTAGAAACTTCCCCTCCATAATAAGGTTCATTTTCATGAAAGGAGATGTCTAACGTAAGATGCAACTTTTTATTTTGAGGATCATTGAATCGACACCCCTTTTGGAAGTCCGAATAGCCAACAAACATGCATCTTTTGGCACAGGGATCCAATTTGCCTCTTAAGACTTTTGGAATATAGACATAAATTGTACATCCAAAAACTTGAGGTTCAAGGTTTGGCATAGGTACTATTGTTCAAAATTACTATAACTTTTGTTAAAGAGATTGGAAGTCAATAACATTGGAAGGAGCTCGATTGATAAGATAAATAGCTGACTTTACTGCCTCCTCCAATAAAAGTGAGACATGTTCATACGAAAGCCAGATGCATGAACTACTTCCAAAATTTGTCTATTCTTTCTTTTTTCTAAACCATTTTGTTGTGGTGTATATGTGAAAGAAGTACGCTGTCGTATCCCCCAACTGACTACCATATTCTCTAAACAAACTATCAATAACTCCCTAGCATTGTCCAACTACCAAATTCAAATTTTTCTTTGGTTTTGAGTATGCACCATATTGTAAAATTCCTTAAACGCTTTACATGCATCACTTTTCTTGTAAAGTAAAGACACCCATGTCACTCTAGTGCATTCATCAAAAAAAGTGATAAAATATCGAGCTTCTGAAATAAAGGGGACCCTTGGCGGACAACAAATATCAGAATGTATAACAATATTGAAAGGTTTTGAACATTTATTAAAACTTGAAAATTAAGGAATTTGGTGGCTTTTTTCTAGTTCACAAATCTTACATTGGAAATCTAAAACATCTAAATCAGAAAACAAACTTGGTCTAAGTGTCTTAAGATAACCAAAAAAGATGTGTCCTAGTGTCTTATGCCATAGCCATATATTTTATTAACCCTTCTCAACTCCACTTGTATGACATGTTTGCCTAAATATTTGTTCACCATTATTAGGCAACTCTAGATAGTACAACTTGCCCTGTTTAACATCATAACCAAGAGTCTTTCGGGTCAGAATGTTTTGAAAGATACAAAATAAAGGCCAAAGAGTGATGGTATAGCTAAGAGATGAGGTAATTTGGCTTACAGATAACAAATTATTTTGGAGTGAAGGCACCACCAAAAGAGTATCAAATGTCAACGTGCTAGACGATTCAACTGGTCCCTCCTAGTTATATTACAAGTATTTCCATTTGCTATGAAACAATAACTTGTTGTGAGGATGGGTGAATGGCTTCTAACTTATTAGAGTCTCTAGTAATATGATCGGATGCACTTGTGTCAATAATCCATGTATTTTCCTTGGAAGTGATAGAAAAAACATCAACCTTACCAAAGTTACGTGGTTGAGCCACATTAGTTGTGGGTTGTGATTGTTTCCCTTGTGTGGCTATTGCTGCTTTTCCCATCAGGTTCTTCCATGGTTTCTTTGAAAAATCCCACCATTTGGATATCCAATAATCTCATAGCATCGCTTTTTGGTGTGCCCTTTTTCACTACAATGATTGCAAATAAAGTTGTATGTTTTTCCTGATGATGAAATACTTTAAATCTTTTGTGTATCATGTTGAACCACCATGGCTGAACTTTCAAGGAGTGGTCTAGAGCTTCCCATGATTTTTCTTTATTGTTCTTCTCTCCTTACATATGCATAGCAACTTTCCAAATCCAATTTAGGATCTTTTCGAAAAATCTCACCACGAACTTGATCAAACTCCAAATCAAGTCCACTTAGAAATATGTGAACTCGAAGCCTGGTCACCATTTAATGTAAATGTACAATCCCTTCCACTGATATCTGTTGCGAAGCTGTACAATGGTTAATTTCCTGTAAAATTGAAATGAGTTCGTTATAATAGGTAGACAAAGGTCAACTATTCTACTTTATAGTGAAAGACTGTTGATTCAGTTCAAATAAGTGAGTTTCATCTGATCCATCATAGAAAGTTTTTGAAGCAGCTTCCCATATCTCCTTAGTTGTTTCCAAGCAAATAAATCTTTGCATTAGAGGCGGGCTCATTGAATTAATAAGCCAACTTTGAACTTTGTGATTTTCAGTGATCCTTGTGCCATACGTCGGATCATTTGGTGATAGTTTGGTCAATTCGGTTGTAAGATATCCTACTTTGTTTCTTGTTCCAATACTCATCTCCATTAGTTGTAACCATAAAGGATAATTTGTTTCGTCAAGAACTACACCAATGGTGAAAGCAAAATTGCCTGTTGTACTATATGATTTGTGTTGCAAGGTTATTTGATTGGGTTATAGATTTTGCAGGAAGTACTCGATTTAAGTTTAATTCATCTATTCAAAAAGAATAAAAAAGGATTCAGGGAAAAGAAGAGAAAGAAAAATTGTTGTTGCTTCAAGAAAGCTTTGATGCCATGTTGAATACAGCCGCAAAGTTACATGAGAGTAATCTCTCGTTCTTTTTCTTATTTTCATTGTCCTCATATACATCTATTTATATACAACAAAGAGAAAACCTAGACTTCTATTTTAGGAAGAATTCTATTCTAGGCAACATACATATAAGAGGCAACAAATAAATATTATTGTAATCAAATTTCCTAGAATTACGATTTCCTCTACTCATGAAATATGAATTAGTTTTCTTATCTTCAACAAAATATAATATAAATGTACTTCTATTTCTCCAAAAATTTATTGGAGACTTAACAGTTAGACAAGAGTTAAAATAGTAAAAAATAATTATGGCCTTTCATTTTATTTAATAGCTAATATTTCTAGGAGAGACCATGCGACGAAACCGAAAGTTTATATTAGATAATACAGGGGCTATATCAAACAACAGTTTGGTGATAAGCCCAAGTCTATCAAGCTTTCGTACCTAACACATCAAATAGATTCTTAGTTTGTAGTCACACATCTCGACAATTGCCTAGAGCATATATCTTTTTCGACTGGAAAAAATTAATTTAATCATTAACCAACCAAAATCATAAAATTCTGAGATATTAGTCATCTAAACTGAAGGAGGAAAATAAATCATTCTATGCCTATTTAACAAGAGTTACATCCATACACCATCATATCTTATGGATGCCAAGAAGCAATTGAAAAGCAATAAAATTTCTAGTTGGCAAAGAGTTCATAAGAATCTAAGTCCAATAATTTTTTTCATAGAAATAATATATATCTATATCTATCTATATCTATCTATCTATATCTATCTATCTATATATATATCTATATCTATATCTATATCTATCTATCTATCTATATCTACTACCTTAAAAGCATGAACTCCCAAACTTGAATGTTAAATTACTATAATACCCCAACTAAAAATACTCAATTTAGTTTATTTATTTAATTATATTATATTAAAAGTAGACACCTTTTCATATTGTAGGGCTGTGACTTTTATGATGAGTTGTGACTTTTCCAAAGGGTTGTGACTTTGTTGATGAGTTGTGACTTTTTCGAAGAGTTGTGACTTCTCCGATGAGTTGTGACTTTTCCAAAGTGTTGTGACTTTTCCTAAGGTTTGTGACTTTTTCGATGAGTTGTTACATTTTCGAAGGGTTGTAACTTTTTCAAAAGGTTGTAACTTTTCTGATGAGAAATGACTTATCCAAAGAGATGTGACTTTTCTGATAAGACACAATTAATATCTATTCCTACTACCATTTGTTAGCTATAAATAGAGGGGTTTCCTCTCATTCTTACACTATAATTTTTAAAGTTTTCTACTCTTCTTCTCTTAAAAAATGTCATGAGTGATTTGCAACAATTGAATAAGTTCAAAGGTCAATGAAATTTGAGGTACCACACAAGGAAGAGATCCCTAATGTAACGATACAATTGCCAACTACTTATACTAGAAAAACCAAACGCTACATCATATGAAGGGCAGCCTTAAAAATAAAATGGCTACAAACAAACCCCAAACCAAGTATTAATCTGCTTTCTACCCTTTTTATTTCTTCAATTGTTAACTAACCCAAATGCGTACTAATTTGCTCTCTACACTTTTTCTTTTTGAAGTGTTAATTGAGTTTTAAACTATTTTTTGAAATATGGGTGAAGTGTAGAGCAAGCTATGGAACAGTGAAAAAATATATAGTGTTTGATTAAGAAGAGGAGATTGAAGTGGAATGAAACCATTACGTCAAATTCTGCACTTTTAGTATGGGACAAAGTCAAACTGCGCAACTTTATGGACTATCAATCACTAATCAGTCGACCTACTAAAGACACCGAAAACAATAACATAATCACATTGAACTCCATTTTAAGGAATGAAAATTGAATCACGTGAGTCATAACGCATCAGATCATACAAACATTTACAAATTTTTAAATCTTGAAGGGCATTGTCGAATGAATTCTAATGCAAAATCTAAACACTACTTGCGTTGTATGCTTTATTGAAGAAATGAGTTTTTTATCTAAAATATTTTAGACAAGTCTCTCATAGTAATTCTATTTTCATTTATGTTCAATCTCATCAAAACTTCTTCTCTTGAAAAGTTGAAATTATAAAGTTTGACTTTTTGTATTTAGCATTATTTTTTTGTTTTGTACTCAGAAATTTGTAAACATATGAATTTTGTTTGGTCTGAAATTGTATTCATATGAACCATGTGTTATTGTTAGGGATCTAACTTTTAGTAACTACTTCATTAATGAATATTGGTTATATGGTGTATTACTAATTATCACTTGCTTTTTTTATATGCATTTGCTTAATAACAAAGTGATGCAACATGGTTATAGATAGTGAGATTGCAGTAATTAGTAAGGGTGTGTTTGGTATGGATGAAAACATTTTCGAAAATGTTTTCTGATTTTTTTCATGTTTGTTTGATCAAAATTGTAGGAAAATATTTTTTCTAGGAAATTAAGTTTCTTAAATATAATGAAAATGACTTGCCTAATTGAAGTAAGTAAAACAAGTTCTACAAGTAGCATTACAAATTCATTGTGTCCTCCTCACACCTCCAACAAACCTTATCTTCACCCACTCCCTATAGTCCTATATATTCCCGATATCCCACCAACCTACTCCCACGTCACCCCACTACCACCTCTCATATTCTTTTTATAGATATATAAAAATATTTTAGAATAATAGATTTACTTGCGTGTCAAACACAAGAAAAGAAGTAAGAAATACACTTATTTTCATTTTTTTTAAAAAGAATTATCTTTCACCTCAAATACATCCTAAATGTCACTTATTTTTCCTCTTCAGGAGAAGTAGATCAAATTGACCTTCATTTGGTTTGGATACGCAGATATAATTCAATTCATATTTTACATTCATAATTATTTTGTTCAACCCCAATCTATGATAATACTTTCTTTGTTTATAAAAAATTACCTACTTATTTTTATAGTCTATTTTTAAAAAAATGACCCCTTTTCGTTTTTGAAAGTCAATTTAGGTCATTTATTTTAAAATTGAATGAGTATTAGACATACATTTGACACAATGTTTATCATATATGAAAATTAATTGTAGTAGAGCTCATAACATTATATGTTTGTACAACATTCATATCACCAATTGTTATTGTCTCTTTTAGTTTTTTTTCTTTTAATATAAAGCAGAGATTTTGAATTGAAATGGAAAATACTTAATGTGGTTAAGATATATATATATATATATATATATATATAAAAGTATATTTTTAATCATATATGCACGAGACAAGGTTAAAGATGGTGAGGTCGAGGACATCCTCTTCTCAACCTATGTGTGTTTTTAGTTCCTCAAGATTTAAAATATTCAAATTTGATATATATTCTAAAGTATATTTTGAATCATATATGCATGAGAAAAATTGTAATTTATGATTTATTTTCTGTAGCTTTTGATATCTAAATTTAAGGTGAAAATAATGAGTTGATCTAATACAATTTTTCTTCACAAATTAGTCAAATGAATTTTCAAAAAAGGTAAAAACGTTCACATAAATTATGACATGGGAAGTATGAGTTATTTTTAGTTTAAACTCTCTCTAGATTTTTGGTATGATGATTTGTGGTAGGTATGAATTTATTCTGTCGAAAAGAAGATACACCACAAAGATCATTTATAAAAAAATACTAAATAAGATATGTGTAATTACATTTTTGTATTCATTAAAGCAAAATAAGTAAAAATAATATGCATTTGACAAAAAAAATTATTCTTCATCTTTGAAGATTCTAATGATACTGACCTTGAAAAACAAGTCATGATACGATAATTCATATTAATCTATCACAAAAACATGTACTTTATTCTTTTATGTATAAATATTTAGTCAAAAAATATTTTTATTATGTTGAAATTATCTTACACAGCTAATACATGACTGTGCATATATACACGTGCAACGCACGTGTCGAAAAACTAGTACACATAAATACACAACCTAAATAGTAAGTGTTACACATAAAATGAATGCTACACTGATTTAACATGAAAAACATATATATATTTTCCGTCCAAATGGTGCTATGCATGCAAGATTAGGTATTGAGCATAATAATTTCAAATGAGAAGGATCAATAGTTTTTATAGGGAAAAAAACGCTGACATAAAGAAGAGGTAAAGTATAAATTGTCCATCTAGATGTTCACTTTATATAATACGATAAAAGATGTAAGAAACTATAAATAATAATTGTTATTATTAGAGGAAGATTAAAGGCCAAAAATCATTAAACTTAAAAGTAAACGGACTATTATTGGTAGCTAAAATGTTACTTCCTATGTCACGCCCCAAACTCGAGGGGCACAACTGGCACCTAATGCTAAACATAGGCTTGTGCCGACTCTGCTGAACCACTTAAAGAGGCATGACAGCCACATGCAGTCAAGAAAAAAACAAGTATATCTCAGCTTAAATAAGCCCTCAGCCGGCAAGGCCCATATCAACGGATCTAGAAAGAAAAAAGCTACTCCCAACAATTCATATAAAGCAATAGTCAGGTAAGCACACAAGTCTGTTTGGGCCATCAAGACAACCATGGTATCTAGGAAAGCATAAACTCTATGTGGGCCATCAAAAACACCATGATCTATATACATAAGCTAAAAATAGGTACGTATATATACAATACGTAAACAGCCATCAAACACCAGACAACCAACCAACAAGGCCAACATGTCAATAACGTTGCTATACAACTCAACTCACTGGTCAGCAAGCCTCTACGAATATAACACTCGGACGGAATTGGGCCCTATCCTACCTAAAATCTATAAATAGTAAAACAAGTAAACCTATGAGACTCTGGCAACCCTTTCAAGAAAGGAGTAAACCCCAATCGGCTAGATAGGAGGTTGTGTTATTCGTCAGGTCTGTCTTGTCATCACTCAGGACCTACAGGTATGAATGCAGCACCCTAGGCATGGGGCGTCAGTATAAAATAATGTACCCAGCATGTAAGGCAAATCGAAAGCTGAAACTAAAGTATAAGTATTGAATGAATAGAGAAGGGGTGAAACACAATTACAATACCTTATATTCTTATAAAAAGACAATATAAGCACACAAAAAGCAATAACCTGACCTTGCCCCCATAAGCTCGACAGGTATAAACTACACACAATCACAATAAGTCTTAAAGAGTGCAAACAATCGCTAAATACCTATATTATCCCCCTTACCTAGATCCTTTATAATTTGATTTTAATTATCTGAATGTACATGTGCCATGAATCAATGCAAATTTGAGGCTCCGTGGTACAATACATATATGTTGTTGTAACACCTTGGAAATTGACATGTTGAGTTTGGAATGAAAGCTACAGAAAAGTGTTGGTGCTAGTTTGTACGGACCTGTCTACGATCTGTAGGTAGTACTACAGTCTATAGAGAGGGTTCATAGATGTTGAGATGAGATTTTGGTAAATGTCATGTACTAGATGAGGGTCTATGGTCCAACAAGATGGTCCATAGAAGGTTCGACGTATCGTAGAAAGTGTCCATAGAAGTGATTCTAGACTTGGTGATCTTGGTATCTCAAGTTTTAGGAGGTTTGTATGGCCCACAGAAGTTTGCACTGAGTGTAGATCAGTCTCATGGAAGTGGTTCTGAACTTAAAGGTATTTTTGACAAGGGATTCTACCATGAGGTCCTACTGATCGTATAAAGTTCCATGGTCCGTCGGAAGGGTATCATGGTTTTCCTTAAGAAATTTAAACTCCAGTACTTGTACTGCCGACCAACAGGATGGTCCCTAGAAATTTGTACGGAGACAGTTTTTACTTATGGTCATTTGGGTCTTTTCTTACCCTTTTAACTCCTAAACTATGTCATTTTGACCCTATAAATAAGTCCTATAAGTAATTTTACTCTTAAATCTACCCATACCCTCCTAAATAACTCATATTCTCAAATTCTTTCAAAGGTCTTCTTCTCCAATTATCTCACAAGGCTCAAGGAAGATTTTAGGGTTTCTTCAAGCTTCAAGGTTTCTTCTTCCATCTTTAGGGATTTGATTACTCAAGGTATGTGAGAACTTCACCAATGGATCCCTTTCGTCCATTAGATGACAAAAAATCCTCAATCTCTCTTATGATTCAACCTAATATTTTGGGGTTTCATAGGATTCTTCATGGGTTCAATTGTTTATTACTCAATTGTCTATGTTTGATCTATTTATGCATGATTTAATCCAATTATATGTTTTTCGATGAATTTTATATGAACTCATACTTTATGCTTATGTTATGAGTATGAACTATGATTATGAAATTATGCATGCATCATAAAATTGAGGAATATATGAATAAAGGATTCTTTTAGAAAAGTATCTAAATGATTTTTTAAAGGTTTTCTCACTATGAAAAGATGATCATGATTTAGATGTTTAGATATATATCTTTATGAATATGTTACAAAATCATGATTTTTAAAGGAGCTATTCCATGATATGAAGCTTATGATTAAATTGGTGTTACCAGATTCTTGCCTTTCCAAATACTATGATTATGTCTATTTTCCGTTGGAAATTAACTTAGCACCGAGAGGACTATGGAATGGAGGATCCACTGATAGTAGAGGTCGGGTCTGTAAAAGCAATTCTATAACACCTCAGAAATTGAAAGTTGAGTTTGAAAAGGAGTTGCAGATATTGGATTTTTCTGGTGCATTTCTTATAACGCATGTCTACTGTTCATAGAAGGTTCCACAGACCGTAGAAGGAAGTTGTAGAAAGGGGTTAGTAAAATTGGAAAATTTCAAGTCCAAGATGAAGGGTCCACGGACGAATAGGACGAGCCGTTGAAATGAGTATGAATCATAGAATAGTGACTGTGGAAAATAAGTTGGACTTGAAGGAATGTTGGTCCTACATACCGTTGAAAGTTCTATGTTCCGTAGGAAGGATCTGTGGATATTGTTAGAAATGTTGGTCCTCAGGAATGTGTTCTATGATTGAACAGAATGGACCGTAGGAGTTACTACGATCCATAGGTCCAATCCATAGAAGTACTTTGGAAGTTTTAAGTTAGGGTTATTAGGATCTTTTCCTACCTTTTGACTCCTAAACTACATTTCTAGACTATTCTAAGACCCTATATCTGATTTTACTCTACTTAAACTACCCACTCCCTCCCATTCACTCAAAACCCTCAAATCCTCCCAAAGGTTTCCTCTCAAATTCTCTCAAGGAAGATTTCTAAGTTTCATCATTCTTCAAAGGTTTCTTCTTCATTCTTAGGGCTTTGATTACCCAAGGTATGTGGAAACTTCACCAATGGATTCCATCATCCACTGGGTCCCAAAAGAAATTCAATTCCTCTTTTGATTTCAACCTAATTTTCTAGAGTTTCATGCAGTTCTTCATGGGTTCAATTATTTATGATTCAATTGTCTATCATTAATCTATGTATGTATGATTTGATTCAATTACATGTATTTCCATGAATTTTATATGAACCCATGATTTATGGTTATGTTATGACTATGAACTATGATTATGAAATTATGCATTTATAATGAAATTGAGGAATTAATGAATAAAGGATGCTTTAAGATAAAGCATCAAACTATTTGTGAAAGTTTTTCTTAGTATGAAGAATGATCATGATTTAGATGCTTAGATTAGTGTCTTTATGAAAATGTTATGAAATCATGCTTTTGAAAGGAGCTATTCTATGATAGGGTTTTATGATTGGATTGGTAGTACTAGATTTTTACCTTTCCAAGTGCTACGACATGATTATGATTATGCTTATTTCCACTGGGATTGTTGCTTAGCACTGGGAGGATATTGGAATGAAGGCCCTACTGCTAGTAGAGGTTTTGTCTTTAGAAGCAATTCTATTATCCCTAACTATATGCCCCTGGAGGATTTGTTTTAGAAAGACATAGCTAGTGGATCCTGATAATGCTATAATTACTTACAAAATGATTAAATAAGTAAGCGGTCGTCAGCAATCTAATAACCCAACTTATGAGGTCGGGGTCGAATCCCACAAGGAAGAATATATCGGCAATTGAAAAGATAAAGAATTGCAAGCTACTAATTTGAATCAAAACAAAACATACCAAATTATAATAAGATGGTTTTAGTAACAATTAGAGATAGGGGAAAAGATATTTTCAAGAAAGGGATTAAGGGACATTAGGAAATGGGAAGCTAATTCACACTCAAACGATTTATTGCAACTCAATATCACGTGAATTCATTCATCAATGGGTAGGCTAGATTCTTGTCAAGCACAAACATGCATTACTCAATCACACACTTGTTTATCATAGGGGTTCCTCTATGACACTCCCATGCATCATACAAAGCAGCCTAATACCTTAATATAGATTTCTTTTCTCAAGCAAATCTAGCATACAAGTATGAAACCTCAATTCCCTTTCTCAAGCAAATTTAGAATCAAAGCTAATATACAATTATCAATTCAATTACCCACTTCATAAATTCTTTGTCAAGCAACCCATGAAGATCTAAGCTAAACTTGAGTGTGCACTCTGAAATCATGGATCAAAATATGATAATACAATTGAAGCCACATATAAATGGAAAGCAATCAGTCAATTATAAAATCAATAGAGTGAAAATTAACAACCCAACCAATTGTCTATCTATAACACAAAAACTCAATTCCAATTAATCAATTACACCCACAATTCAAACAATACAAAGTAAGAAAAAGAAGGAGTGAGAATTAGTACAATTAAGCTTTCAATCTTCAAACCCAAATGTGAATTATGAAGAAACTTGATATCCAAGCTCAAAACCCCAAGCTATGAATACTCTAATAATCTTAATTATAAAGGAGAATTTCATAATGTAAAACTAATGTCCCTCAAAATGGTTGTGCATAAGTATAAAATGGGATTTTGGGATTAAAATGGTGAATTTCCAATTCTATCCTGGCCTCTGAAGAATTACTGTCATGATCTGATTTATCGAGTCATGATGGCGCCTACCAACCCGCCTGTAGGCAAGCCAAACTCTATCCCAGAACTTAGTAGTAATGGGACTAAGAGTGGAACTAAACATCAACTAAAGCAGAAATACAAATAAGAAACACATAAGAGAAAGCGGAAGCAACTCGAAACTACATATATAAAGATACCTCCTAGAACCTGGAAGTCACATGTATAGAACCACTAAACGAATACAAGTCCCAAAAGTGGACCACAGAAACTAGACTGCCTCAAAAGCAAAAGACAATACAAAATATATCAACAGATGGAGACAGGTAATCACAGAACACCATGTGCTCACCCTCGTCTCTGGAACAGACTGCTGCAGGCTCGAACTTTATGCTGGTAATTGGTGCTTAGACCTGCATCATGAAAGCAGATGTAGAGTGTAGCATGAGTACCAATACAACAGGTACCTAGTAGGCATCATAGGCCGACTGAGTAAGAAGGGTAAAAGCAGACTAAAAAAATAGAATCAAACACGAACAAAGGTCAAAGGAAATAATAACAGCGCAAACAGAGAACGAATCTAAGAATAGCAGGAATAAACCTAGCTGGGCCCCCCATAAGACCCGCTAGATACACACAACACAGACAAACAAGAGCCCGAACGGATCCCCATAAACTCAACAGGTGCACAGAAAGCTAATTCTACGAGAGCGAAAGAAGAACCAACTGCTAACAGGAATCAACAATCAACTCAACCAAAACATGTCCAAATTCTGACGCAACTCACCTAGCCTTCTAGTCACTCTAGGGGCCCTACCCTACTAGACGAGTGTTGCATGGGGGAACACCGACCCCTTTAAATAACCTGCTATCCAACTACCCAATAGGCTATCACTTCGGGGGCCCTGTCCCAGCCAGACGAGTGAGCCTCTAACACTCCGGGGGCCCTATCCCAGCCAGATGAGTGTGTGGCCTATGAGTTAGCTTTACCTCCAGCATTCTCAGCTATTCATCCAGTTTTCTATATTTTGATGTTGTGTCGGTATATTCCAGATAAGTCTCATGTGCTCCAGTATGATGATATTGAGTTGGATGATCACCTGACCTATGTTGAGGAGCCAGTTGCTATTTTGGCCAGAGATGTGAGGCCAGTTGAGGAGGCTACCTGGGAGACTGAGCGGGAGATACAGGAGCAGTTCCCTAGCTTATTTAAGCCCTCAGGTACTTCTTGACCCTTACTTTCACGACGAAAGTTCTTTTAGTAGTGGATGTTGTAATGACCTAAATGACCCTTTAGGTCATTTGTGTGTTTGTGCCTCTTTTCTGTCGTTTATACCATTCTTGTAGCGACCCCAAGTCATTTCTGACTTGCTGGCACTATAGGTTCGGTTGCCTGGTCGTTCGTTTGGGTGTTGTGCCTGTTTTCCTATTTTGGAGCTCTTGAACCTTGAAAATTTGATGTCGGTCATAAGCTCAGGTAAACAATCTCATATGGGAATTCTAACGGTTCCATCAGCTCTGGAGCTGCCAAATTAGGCTAGAAGCATGGTTGGCCTGAATCTCGAGGCTTTCGATGTGACTTTGGCCATTTGGCTCTTTAGCCTTTGAAATTTGGCTTGAAGTTGACTTTGGTCAACAATATTGGTAAACGCACTCGTATGAGAATTTTGTCAGCGCAGTTAGTTTTAGAATGTCGAGTTTGGTCTAAAATGACCCCTCGAGCGCTTCTTGGGGCTTCCGGTCCAATTTCGAGGCCCTTGGTTAAAGTTGGCAAAATTGGCACTTGGAAAGTGGGACCCACTTTTTATCGAAACGACCTTGTATGGTATTTTGACTGCAACATTGAATCTGAAACGTCAAATTTGATGAGGTAGCATATCTCATTTGCATGTACGGGGTTCCGAACGAATCACGAGCACCCCGTCAGAGTTTTGGGCTGGTGCACAGCTGAAGTTGTAGACACGCTTCTTCTCTACGTTCGCGGAATTGGTTCCGCATTCACAAAGGTGGGAGTGGGTCTACTCTGCGTTCGCGGAGGTCTGTGGCCTTATCTCCGCGTCCGCGTGAGATGCCCCGCATTTGTGGAGTTGTATTCCTTTTCTCTCCGCGTTCGCGGAGGCATGCAGGTGCTGCCAGTATTTAAAGGGGAATCAGGCTTGGCTTAGGTAAAGGTTCAATTATTCATATCTTCCTCAATTCTTGTCGGTTTTTGGTGATTCCAAGTCCTGTGGGTTCGAAAGTTCATTGGCATCGTGGGTATTTGAGCTGAGTGTGTTGGGTGGGTTTCGTTTCTTGTGAATTTGATGTAAAAGATGCCATCCCAAGCTTAGTTTGTAAAGTTTTTCATCTTTTGTTTCTTTGTGTTGTTGGTTGTTTTGAACCCCGAATTGTATTCTGTTTTGGAATACAAGTTTGAGGGAAAGTTAAGGATCTCTTCACGGAGTCAATTCTTGGATTTTCGGAGTGAGTCCCACATTTTCCGATTTTTGACTCCTAAATTGGTCTGTTTCCGATTTTGATGATTTTAGTGTCTAAACGACCGTGCTGACGCTGTGATTTTATTTTTGGTAGCGTGGCAGCAATCTAAGGCCGTTCGGAAGGGAAAAGCTCTGGCAGAGTTATTTGGAGCGCACGTGGTCGGCCTTCTGGTAGGTTACGGCTTTCCTTCCTTTAGATTGAGCTTGAATGTGTAAATGCATGCTGATCTGTGTAAATTTGGGCTGGGGTAGCTAGTATTTCTACTCTTCTTCTACTAATTCTTGCTTTAGGGTTGATTTTCAAGCTGTTCGGGGTTAGTTCAATGTTGTAAGTGGGGTTGATGATCTTTTGGTGTTGCTGATTCAACTGTGGATTATCAGTTGGGTTGTCTATCTGTTGTTACATGCATAGTATCTGGTCGACTGTCTAATTATGTTGAGTTATATCTTTTGCCTTAGATTAGTTTAGGTTAGAGTTGACTTAGACCCATGTACATGCTGACTTTTGTATGTATCCGATGTCCATTCGGATGGACTAGGTCCTTGTAGACTGAAATAGCAGACTTGGGTCTGATAGTTGAGCCTATTTGTAGTTTGGTATTGTTTGTGATCCTTATTGTTTGTGATTCTTCTGTCTTCTCTCCCCTTTCTGTGGTGCCGACGCGCTATCGGAGGTGAAGCTTCTTCCTGGCTAGGATGCTCGAGGCCAGTTCTGTGTTGAGGATTATTGGGAATAGACATTTATCCACAATAGTTTAGTATGGATTCGCGTGTTGTGAGGTGATTGGGAGTGGATGGTGATCCACGTTATCTTGGAATTTGAGATCCTCTACGGAGTTGGTATGACCCGCGCACTCTGTCTGCCTTGGGAGAGGGCCCCCGGGAGTGATAGCTGACTCACTTGGTTGGCATTGGCCAGGGCCCCCGGAGTGATTAGCTGGCAGGGCAATTGGATATAAGTTATTTGAGGTCCTCTTCGGAGTAGACATAGCCCACACACTCTTCTGACTGGGACAGGGCCCCCGGAGTGTCAAAGGCTCACTCGTCTGGCTGGGACAGGTCCCCCAGAGTGATAGCCTATTGGGCAGTTGGATAGCAGGTTATTTAGAGGGGTCGGCGTATCCCCTCTACAGCACTCGTCTGGCAGGGTAGGGTGAGTTGCTTCGGAATTCAGACATATTTTGGTTGAGTTGATTGGTGATTCCAGTTTGCAGTTGGTTCTTCCTTCGCTCTCGTAGAATTAGATTTCTATGCACCTGTCGAGCTTATGGGGGTCCATTCGGGTTCTTGTTTGTCTGTGTTGTGTGTATCTAGCAGGTCTTATAGGGAGCCCAGCTAGGTTTATTCCTGCTATTCTTAGATTTGTTCTCTATTTGCACTGTTATTATTTCCTTTGACCTCTGTTCATGTTTGATTCTCTCTTTTCAGTCTGCTTTTACCCTTCTTGCTCAATCGGCCTATGATGCCCACCTGTTGTATTGGTACTCATGCTACACTCTACATCTATTTTCGTGATGCAGGTTCGAGCACCAGTCACCAGCATTGAGTTCGAGCCTGCAGCAGTCTGTTCCGGAGACGAGGGTGAGCACATGGCATTCTGGGATTACCTGTCTCCATCTGTTGATATATTTTTTATTGTCTTTTGCTTTTGAGGCAGTATTGTTTCTGTGGTCCACTTTTGGGACTTGTACTCATTTAGTGATTCTGTACATGTGACTTCCAGAGTCTGGGAGGTATCTTTGTATATGTAGTTTCGGGTTGCTTTTGCTTTCTCTTATGTGTTCCTTATTTGTATTTCCGCTTTAGTTGAGATTTAGTTCCCACTCTTAGTCCCATTACTGCTAAGTTTCAGGATAGAGTTTGCCCTGGCTACAGGCGGGTTGGTAAGCACCATCATGACTTGATAAATTGGGTCATGATAATTACTCTTTGTGTTTGCGGAGAATGGCCAGCATTCGCAGGACTACTTTTACTGGACGGTCGTGTTCACGGGATAGTGGGGCGCGTTCGCGTGCTAGCTTTGAATTCCTCTCCATGTTCGTGGATGGTTCATGCCACATTTGCGATTCTGCTTTAACCCAGACACCATGTTCGTGTGTCGGCTGACCGTATTCTCGAAGAATAATTTCTTTGCCAGATTTGGATTTTTCCACCTTTTTGCCTCAATTCACTTGGTTTCTTCAAATATCTTCTAAATCAACTCTTAACTTCATTTTCCTACAAATATGAAGAAAATCACATTAAAAGCCCCAATTCTCACCTAAACAAGTCAAAAACATAAGCTTAAAGACAAGATAAGTTGGTAAAAATACCCACCTATCACACTCCCAAACATAAACTATTTCTTGTCCTCAAACAAGCTAGAATCACGGCACCAAGAACCTATTCAATCCAAGCACATCCATCACCACATAAGCAATAAGAATATGACTTTGGTTAGTACTAACAAATAGTCACCACATGCAAAATCTTAACAAAAGAACTCCCCTCATTTCTCATATCACATTTTCAAGAACCAAGAATAATTAAGTGATAACAACTCAAACTCAAGAAGTGACTCTAACTCATTAGTTCCTTCACATGCTCATTTGACTCAATTAGGATTTTTCATAATCACCACTATCTCAATTACATGCCCTCACAAGAAAGAAAATGTCCCAAAACACACACAAAGTATTTACAAAACAAGGATCAAAGGCACAAACACTCACACTCACAAAGAAACATATCATGAACACGAATACCACACCATAGGCTTGCCCTTATTTTCAATCATCATTAACTCAATTTTTTTCGGTTGGACATCACAAAGGACTTTATCAAGCTTGTAATTTATTCTTAGGGAAGGTTAGTATATCATTTGGGTAAAAGTGACTACACCCTCCTTGAACACTACACACAACAACTCTTCATTTCCCAATTTCACCACTTTTCTTTAATATTTCAAACCAATGCACACTTTTTCTCACTTCACATCAAGATGTCCCATATGCAACACTTTTATACCTTGGAGGATTTAATTTTCCTTCATTCACTTTCTTTCTTTCTTTTTTAAGACTTTTCTTTCTTTAAAACTTTTTCCTCCATTTTTTTAGATTACTCAAAATAAAGCTTTCATATGATAAGCATCTCTTCTACGATTTTCCAACAACACCCCAAGCTTAGGCTTTTAGCCTCAACTTTCTCAATTCTAAAGTTCAAGGAGAGAAGGGTTCAAAAGAGGATTACTTTTTCAAAATGGGTAAGGCTTGTATTGAGGTTTCCATGAAAATGGTATTTAGCTCAAAGGTGACAACTAGGGATACATTTAGTATTGAGTATTGAGGGTGATGCATGCCTCCATCACCCAGGCTGTGGAGTTGGTTTCTTTTTAGCTACGTGATGTAGCCATCCTATGGTCTGAGGCACGGGAGAGATCTAGAGGACCTGATGCTCCACCAAAAGAGTGGGAGGACTTCTCTGAGGCCTTCCTATCCCACTATTTTCCACCGGGGGTTTGAGAGGCCCGTCTTGACCAATTTATCAGTCTAAAGCAAGGGAACGTGCGTGTGAGGGATTATAGCCACAGGTTTAATTCTTTAGTACGATATGCACCAGATACTGTATGTACCATGATAGCAAGAGTTCATCGTTATGTGGATGGTTTGGCAGATCATCTGATCAGAGATTGCAGGTAGCATCCCTACCAGATGATATATATATTTCCTGCACATAGGCTTTCGCTCAGACTATAGATGACATTTATTGATGGATTAGTGATACCGACGGGGATAGGGAGCAAAGTAAGAGGGCCCATACTATGGGGTATTATAGGGAGCCACAAGGTGATTTGAGCCCCCCCCCCCACTCCATCGATATTCACCTTAGCCAGCAGGTAGTGTCTCATCACAAATGTTGCGACAGCGGTTTGATCGCTATAGTCAGCCAGGACTGGATCAAAGCTCAGGCCAGCCGGAGGGCCATCGGCAAGAGCATTCCTTACAGATAAGACATCCTACTCATCTATGTACACATTGCAGTAAGCCGCACACTCGGCAGTGTAGACAGGGTTTAGGTGCATGGTATCATTGGGGGTAGATAGGACATTTTATTAGTCAGTGCCCGAGGTGGAGCAGAGGTGAGCCAGCTCAACCTTCAAGATCCACAGCAACCTCTTCCCCCTCAGTCTGTTCCCCATGACCAGGACCAAAGTCTTCTCAAGATCATCGTAGGGGGAGAGGTGGACGAGACACATCAGGTTCTAGCAATGTCCAAAACAACTTTTAGGCACTCACAGGCTGATAGGATTCAAAGGCATCCCCAGATTTTGTCATAGGTATATTGACGGTATCTTCTCAAGTTGTTTATGCATTGATAGATCTTGGCTCTACATTTTCATATATTACTCCATTTATTTCTAGGAAGATTGACATGAAATCTAAGTTGTTTCCATAGCTAGTTGAGGTGTCTACGCCGATTGGTGACTCCAGTTTAGCTACTCATGCCTATCGAGGTTGTATGGTGTTAATTAATGATTGTCTTACCTCCGCTGATTTAGTTGAATTGATAATGCTAGATTTTAATGTCATTATGGGTATTGATTGGTTGGCAGCTTGCTATGCTAACATTGATTGTCGTACAAAGATGGTCAGATTTTATTTCCCATGTGAGCTAGTCCTTGAATGGAAAGGTAATGTGTCCATGCCCAAGGGTAAGTTTATTTCATACGTTAGGGCTCAAAAGTTGATAGCTAAAGGCTTTACATACCATACGGTGCATGTAAAGGATACTAATAAGGAGCCAATGACTCTTCAGTCAATTCCTATTATGAATGAATTTTCGATTGTATTCCCTGATAATCTTCCAGGAATTCCCTTAGAAAAGGAAATCTATTTTGCTATAAACTTGCTTCCTGATATGCAGCCTATATAAATTCCTCCCTATAGATTGGCACCTACAAAGCTAAGGAAATTGAAGGAACAACTTAAGGACTTGCTCGATAAAGGCTTTATCAGGCCAAGTACATCCACATGGTGTGGTCCAGTGCTCTTTGTTTGAAAAAAAAATGGCTTTGTACGGATGTGTATTGACTATATACAACTAAATAAAGTTACTATTAAGAATAAATATCCTCTTCCATTGATTGATGGCTTGTTCAACCAGTTAAAAGGTGCCAAATGCTTTTCCAAGATCAACTTGTGGTCTGGTACCATAAGTTGTGAGTCAGGGATGTTGATATCCCAAAAACAACATTTAGGATGAGGTATCGCCATTTTGAATTCCTTCTCATGTCTTTCGGGCTTACAATTGCCCCAGCAGCCTTTATGGATCTTATGAATTGGGTCTTCACACCATTCTTGGACAAATTTGTGATTGTGTTTATTGACGACATCCTGATATATTCACGATCGGAAGCCGAGCATGCGAACCACTTGCGAGTTATATTGCAGACTCTCCAAGATTACAGGTTATATGCTTAATTCTCTAAATGTAATTTTTGGGTAACTTCAATAGCTTTTCTTGGTCATGTTATTACCAATGATGGTATCAAGGTTGATGGACAAAAGATTGAAACAGTGATGACTTGGCTAAGGCCCTTGAATCGAACAGAGGTTTGCAACTTTTTAGACTTAGCAGGGTATTACCAAAGTTTTGTGGAGGAATTCTCCTCTATCTATGCACCACTAACGAAATTGACATATAAGGAAACTAAGTTTCAATGGACTGAGGCATGCAAGCAGAGATTTAAGGAACTAAAGAAAAGGCTTACCACAACACCTATCTTGACTCTTCCTGATGGCACTGAGGGTTATGTTGTTTATTGTGATACATCAAGAATTGGCCTAGGTTGTGTTCTTATGCAGCATGGTAAGGTTATCACATACGCCTCCAAACAGTTACGGAAACATGAGTAGAAATATCCTACGCATGTTCTTGAGTTGGCCGCAATTGTCTTTGCCCTAAAGATTTGTGGCATTATCTATACGAGGTTCATATTGATATTTTCACCGACCACCAGAGCCTTCAGTATTTATTTAAGTAGAGGTATTTGAACCTATGACAAAGGAGATGGCTAGAATTATTAAATGACAATGATGTTGACATTTTATATCATCCCGGCAAAGCTAATGTTGTTGCTGATGCGCTCAGCCGGAAGTCCATGGGTAGTCTAAGTCATGTTGAAGCTGCTAAGATTGAAATTACAAAAGACCTATGCCAGCTAGCTAATTTGCAGGTGTGCTTGGTAGATGTAGGGAGCGGAGATGTTGTCATTCAGAATATGGTAGAATCTTTCTTTGTTACTAAAGTGAAAAGGCAGCAACATGAAGATCCTGACCTTAGGAAACTGAGGGAAAAATTCCACAATAGCCGCAACCTTTATTTGAGAAAACTAGAGATGGAGTCCTTAGATACCAAGGTTGCTTATGTGGACCGGCAGGTTGTGAGCTTCGTACAAAGATTCTTTCGAAGGCCTATTATTCTAGATATAACACTCCTCCTGGAGTGACGAAGAAGTGTCGGGACCGTCTACAGATCTTTTGGTGGAATGGCATGAAAAGAGATATTGTAGAGATGGTGGATGAATGTCCCAAGTGTCAGCAAGTTAAAGCAAAACATCATAGGCCTGGAGACATAACTCAGTTTATTGAGCTTCCGTTATGGAAATGGGACATGATAAAAATGAACTTCATCAATGGTTTGCCTCGCACTCCATGGAGGTATGATTCTATTTGGGTAATTATCGATAGGCTGAAAAATCTTCTTATTTCTTGCCAGTTAGGATGACATATTCAGTCAAAGATTATACTAGGCTTTACATTCAGAAGACTATTCACCTTCACGGAGTCCCATTATCTATTATCTCAGATCGAGCGGCTCATTTTACAGTACATTTTTAGAGATCGTTTCAGAAGGGTCTAGGCCCTGAAGTAAATTTTAGCATCACTTTTCATCCACAAACTGATCGATAGGCAGAGTGTACTATTCAGACTGTTGAGGATATGTTACGTTCATGCATGCCAGATTTTAAGGGAAGTTGGGATTAACATTGACCTCTTATTGAGTTCGCTTATAATAACAACTTTCAAGCTAGTATTCAGATGGCTCCTTAGGAAGCACTATACATGCGGAAGTGCAAGTCGTCAATCAGTTGGTTCAAGGTCGAGGAAGAAAAGTTGCTAGGTCCCAATCTAGTCCAGCAAGCAATGGAAAAGGTAAAACTTATTATAGATCGGTTGCATACAGCACATCGTCAATAGAAGTCTTATGCAGATGTTCGATGACAGGACTTAGAGTTTGACGCAAAAGATTGGATTTTCCTGAAAGTATCACCTAAGAAGGGCATCTTCCGATTCGGAATGAAAGGGAAGCTCTGTCCTACATATGTTAGACCATATAAGATTATTCAAAAGATAGTTAGGGTGGCATACAAGCTTAATTTGCCTTCAAAATTCGAAGCAGTTCATCCTGTGTTTCATGTATCTATTTTGTAGAAATGCATTGGAGATCCTTCGTGTAGTATGCCCGTTGAGAATATTCACATTGCTGAAGATTTATATCATGCAGATTATAATAATAAGTATTTTAGATCGGCAAGTAATAAAGCTTCGAACTAAAGATGTAGCTTCTGTGAAAGTGGTATGGTGAAATAACAACGTCAAGGAAATGACTTGGGAAGAGGAGGAAATGAGGAAGAAGTACCCCTAGCTATTTACGACTTAAGGTGAGTCAAATTTCAATAATTGACAATTATTTCATCACAATAACTTAATTGGATTTTAAGTGACTTGAAAGTGCAATTTATATGTCTCGTTTCGAGATAGCTATATGAAGCTTATTAGTTGAAATTTTCAGAATTTGACTTTAGGTTTACAACTTTAACAAATATAGATTTGCAAATAAAGTATTAGTGAAAAAAATTCGACCAAGGAATTGTTTTCATCCATTCGCTGGCGAATATTCTTAAGGAGGGAGAATGTGAGATCCCATACTTTTTTTCTATTCTTGCATAATATACGTGGCGTAGCGTGGCATGGTTATATGAGGCGTATATGACTTGGTATAGTATATTGGAGAATAATAATTCTAATGGGTGGCAATATCAAGGAATGAAACTAAAGTTTTAGTTTAAAGGAATCTCTCAAATAAAGGTTCGGGGTTAAAGAAATGGCTCGGGTAGCACCTCACCCGTATGAAAGGTTTAAATTAACCCATACCTCCGGGATAAGCCTATGAGTGTCTAATATGCTAATAATAATGTGCAATGAGGTATTATAACAGCACAATGATTGTATGTTAAGTTTTGAAGTCCAGAAAATTATCGAAACAAAGGTCGGAAAAAATTATCGAAGTTTCTCTAGTAAATTTTTCTGAACTTTGGGTCAAATGTATCAGATGTTTTCTACTGATATATAAATATTTAAACAGCCCATAACCTATCAAATTGAAGGTCTACGAGTCTAGTTTACAATGTAGAAAAATCATATCAAGCCAGCATCGGAGTAAAAAGTTATGAGTGTTTTATTGCGAATTGTCTGGGCAGAATTTGGGTCGGGTCAAAAATATGGTATGTCGGCTATTCGACGTCTTAACCCATAAAAACATTTCTTTTCAGTTCCTAACCAGAAATAAAGCTTAAGAGAGGATTCTAATGGAGTTCTTGGATGATGAAGGTTCGTTTTTAGCGATTTCTATCAGTAAAGATTGCCCATGTGTAGAAACGTGATCTCTATACGTGGCGATCATTTTCCCGTTCTATTAGCTGCGTTTGGAGCTAGTTTTGGAAGATATAACTTGTTAGTTATTGATGTTTCTTTAAGGCTTACACTTGATTTTCTTAGGTTATCATCTCGGGGCTCTTTCATGATTGTTTTTATAAAGTTCTACGAATGTTTTGTCAAGATAGGACTATATGGAAAATCCGCCGATTTAAGATCAATTATAAATTTATAGGTGCACACCAGTTGTGTATATAGTGTTTGTGAAGCTTAGGACGTAACCTACAACTTACGTGAAGAAACTATGAACATGGGCGTTTATTGACAAGGTATGCTAAGGCTAAGCTTCGTTCTTCCTTTTAGCACGACTCCTGGGAAATTCCTAAAATGCCAAATGCGATATTTTACTATTCTATTGCTAGAAAGACCTTTTGTGAAAGGCATTGGGATCGCAGGTGAATTATTTTCATGATGCTATTTTGTCGATATTCCACTCATTCGGATAAGTAGGGTATTCAAAATCTACATATCATTTTATCGGCTTCCTTTACTATATATCCATATGCATGAATTCTTATTCTTCTTTGGGTGGTGTGACTTAAAAATATTATGGGAGACATTTTGTATTTGTAACCAGTCCTCTTTCCTCACTAAAGTGTATTTTGAAAAATCTTTAAAGTAACACACGATTTTCAAAACTGTCAAATATAACTTGAATGTTTAAACTATTAAAACACTTGATTTTTGAAATACTTTCTTTTATAAATTATCTAGGAACAAAGTATAGGAACTAAGTGAAGCACCTTAAACTTTTTATAAACCTCTTCAAGGTTAAGTTATCTTTCTAAAAGTCGAGTCAAGTTTTCAAGCTAATTCGGAAAAACATATGAGGTTCCATGAGACATTTACATGTTATACAAAAGTGATTACGGGATTTTGAGAACAAGAGTAAAAATGGGCCAAGATTGGCAACATGATTATGGTAACATATATGCACTACGAATTCATGACATGAAATGCTATGCATTCTACTCCCGAGCTATAATCGGGAGTATGGGGCCTATTGCCTATATTTATACGTATGAGACACAGATGACCACAAGTTGGTGAATATGATGCCAGTTAGCTACCGAGAGGCACTACCATTTCTAGAATTTTATTGGGTATGTCATGCATTTGTATCTATATATATGTAATCACGACATACGATTACACGAGCATACCATGAATATTTGAATAGTAGGAGGTCAAATGTCAGCCATAGAGATTACTTGAGTTTCAGTTTTAGGTGGTATCTCTATTACCCTTTTTACAGCAGCTTCTTATGATTCTACTTTTCGTCTTACATACCAGTACATTTTTATTTGAACTAATGTCTCATTTCCTAGGGACACTACTTTTTTTGTTTCGTGCGAGCAGGTCCAAGCAAGGATTCTGATCGACCCACCTGGTAGGATTTGGGTTCAACTGTGAGTTAGTAAGCTCAATCTTATCCTTCGGCTGTCAGAGGATGTTTACTTTTGTTATAACGTTTGGATATAATCGGGGCACTGTCCCGACAGTGCTTATGTCACTTGTAGAGGATATTGTGGACACAGTATTCAGCCCATAGGCTTGGCATGTATATATATATATATATATATACATAAACATACTTACACACACACACACACACATATATATGTATATGTGTGTGTGTGTGTGTAAGTATGTATGTCTTCAGTTGTGGCCTCGTCGACTAGCTAGTACTTCTTTATTTTTAGCTTGTCTACCATTGTTTATATGGCTTATTGTTATTTGGGTTATGACCGTAATCGTCCAGGCTTCGTATTACAGATGTTGTGCTACCCGATCTTTTGGGCCTGCAGTTTACTTAGCTAGTATGTTTCAATGGCTAACTTAATCAAATCCAGTATTGAGTGCCAGTCGCGCCACCCTATTTTGGGGCGCGACAGACTGCTAACCGGCCAAACTCCATCAAAGCAGAGTGTACTTCTGCAGGAGCAGTTCCATTGGTGTGAAGAACCATTCTCAAGTACAGTGGTCCGTTGATAGGCCACCCTGGCCAGAGTGAACAGCGCTCTACAGAAGCGGCTCCACCAAAGAGAGCTAGACTCCATCGGGAGAGTGGCCTCAGCACAGTGCAACAACAACCTTGGGATTAAATCCCAAGTTTCAACCGAACCTTTAGAATTTGTTCAGGGTCCAACCAATGAAAACCAAAATATGCTACCCAACCAGAAATAGCATTACGCACTCAATAGAGTTGTCAAAATTTTCAACAAAGGTCGTCTTGACAAAAATTGTGTCCCACACTCAAGCTTTGCATAGCTCAAATTAACAAGATAGCTCAAAATGAGTCTGAAAGCTTCGGGACCCTCACCAAAGGCCCATCTTGACCAAACTCGATATTCTAGAGGTACCGAAACCACTAGGACTACATTTTGAGGTCGTTTACCTAAAGTTTTGACCAAATTCAATCATTCAACCTTCAAGAGATCGAGAATTAGAAAACTCGCATAAAGACCAAATGAATGATCCGGTGACCGAACTATCAGTTCCAATAAGTCATAAATGACTTAAGGCCACTATTGGAAAGCTTTTAACACTAAAAATACCAAAAATGGAGAAAATGATTTAGAGGGTCGTTACAACATTTTAGCTATAAGGCTTATTTGTTGATTTTATTGAGATTTGGTTTTGGGTTACTGATACTAAGTTGCTAGCCACAGGTCTATTTAATCTTTGAACGGGACTTACTTATGTATGTAAGCAAAAAATCAGTTGTGTGCTAATTGTGTTTTAAATCACTTTATTATCGATTGTATACTACATGAATCCCTGTTGATAATATACACACTCCGCAAAAGACATGTTTATGCATTATATGTTGTATAAGAAAGAAGCTCGCATGCTACATGACTTACAGATTACTTGATTTATGATAACGCTCAAACTACCCTCAAAAAAAGTTTGAAGATTAAGCGATCGTTCTCAATAAAAATATACAACTAAGAGTCGGGGTTGAATCCCACAGGGAACAATTTGTCGGAAATTGAAAAGATAAAGGCTAACTAGATATTAGTTTAAATCTAAACATGCAATATCTAAAACTATCAAATAGAAGGCAATTTTTCTAACTACACAAAGAACGGGGGCCAAGATGATATCAAGCAAGGGATTTATGAGAATTGGGAGATTCAGGATTTAATCAACACTCAATGATCCATTGCAATTCAATATGCTCTCATTCAATCATAAATAGGTTAGATCATTATAAGTGAACCCTAATTTCTTTTCGGTCTCAAAGGGTTATATCACGATATCTCATTTCGGTCTCAATCGCCAACAAAACAATCTAAAACCTTAATCTAAACCTCTATCTCTAGCAAGTTTATCATTCTACTAAGTAGACCTAATTTATCTCCTTTCAATCTCAAATTTAGGACTCAAATATAAATATGATTATTAACCTAATTCTCCACTTCATGAATTCTCTTTCGAGCAACCCACAAAGATCGAAAGCTAGATTCAAACGTGCACCCTCAAATCATAAATTCAAACATGAGAACTAGATTAAACCCATTTCATGAACTCAAGCATTGAAACAAGGAATTACAAAAAGCAATAGAGCAATAAATCAAATACCCAAATAGATTTATCCATTTCTAGCACAAAAGCCCCAATTTCATACACAATTACATCCACATTTCTAGCAATTAAGAACAAGGAAATGAAGAAGGGAAAAAGAAATTCACTGAGGTAGAACACAATCTCCAAATCCACAACCGAAATGTAAGGAAACTTGCCTTCAATGTCTCAACCCCAAATTGAAATTAGGGTTCTTTCTTAGTCTAAGCTAAAAAGTTAGAAACTCGTCTAAAAATTTGATGTGGAATGCTTCATCCCTAACCCTCTTTTTTGAATTTGGATCCAATGCCAGAGAATTGTCATCTTTGCCCTTGACCTACTAAGTGGGCTTCACAAAAGCGGACTGGAGTTCGCTTAAGCAAACATCGCAGAAGCGACCCTCCCATTGCTTAAAGCAAACTTCACATATTTTGGCAAGTTTGCAAAAAGTGACTCCCATGTGGTCGCTTAAGCGAACTTTGAATACGAATTGACTGTTCGTAAAAGTGAACTCTTCTCTGCAGGTGCGACATTTAGGGCTCAATTTCTGCCAGGTCTAGCTCTTTTTCCACTTTTGTGCATTATTTTTCCTCCCAGCAACAAACACGTAAAATTAACACAATTCAAAGGATGATTAACCTCTTTCTCCACTTGAGTGCCACAAAATCGTAAGAAAAAAGCCTCAAATGAGTACGAATCCACCACTCATCAACACCCCCAATTTAAAAAACTTTGCTTGTCCTCAAGCAAAACAAAATCCAAAACACAAGAGGCACTAAAATTAAGCACAACACCCTTCTATTTCAACTAAGGGTCATGGTTATGGCTTTGGTTGGTACTAACCATTAGCAAGAAAGCAAGTGATTTCCAATCCAAGAAACTCCCTCAAGTTCAAGCATAATTTCAAAACTCAATGACTTTCAAAAATGATCAAGCGACAACAAGAACTCTCAAGAGGCGTCTCACAATTGCTAGTAAACTAACAACTTCCCTTGACTCGATTTCGGACTCTATCAACTTTACCAATCCATCATAGTTTTAATGCGCTCACAAGAAAAGAAAGTTCCCGCAAAAGCACACACCAGTATTTACAATACAAGGGACAAAGATGCAAACACTCACACTCACAACGAATCATCTCATGCACGCAAATGCCACACCATAGGCTTGTCCATATTTTCAATCAACATTGACTCAACTTCATTCGGTTGGAGATCTCAAAGGGCTTTGCTAAGCTTGTAATGTAGTATTAGGGAAGTTTAGGAAATTATTTAGGTACTTTGTTTTCCTTTGAAACTTTTTCCTCCATTTTCAAACTATTTTCTTTTCTCTCTTTTTTGTATCAAGCCCTCATGTGATAAGAATCCCATTTATGAGTTTCCCATAACACCCCCAACTTAGGCTTTTAGCCTCAACTTTGATAGTTCTCAAGTTCAAGGAGGGAAGGGTTCAAAAGAAGGTTACTTTTCAAAAAAGGCAAGGCTTGTAATGTGGTTGCCAATAAAAAGGATCAGGCTCAAAAGGGATAACTACGGATATATTTAGTGCAAAGGTAGGATCTTTAGGGTAACTGGACTTCAAGGATACTCAAAGAAAGCCTAGGATCATTTCTCCAACCAAATTCAATCAAGACCAACTGAGCAAGTTCTAGGTGACAAAAGTAAACACAAAGTATTATTAAACAATTCACCACACATGGCATGAAAACTATTAAAGATGGCTCAATTTCACTTCCTAGTCAAGAACAAAGGAGTTATTTTTCACTTCACCACCTAGTAAATTGGAGTCACAAAAAGAGTCAAACCATTGTCACAAAATCATTCATTTTCACAAAAATTTCAAAGGAGTGCCTCATTTTATGATTCACAAGGCTTGACTAAATTTATTAGTACCAAACAAGTCACAACCACACATCAAAGCACCATAAAGCCAACATCACTCAAAAAATGATGATTTTCCCTTAAGAATGATGTCACTCGATCTATCATTGGGCAAATTCAAGACTTTTCATTGAGCCTTTACAAGGGCTTCCATACTCACAAGCTACGGGTACTCAGACTTCCCCTGCTTCAAGGCATATGAGCATGAAACACTATCACCACAATTTGTTAAAAAAATAAAAACATGATCAAAATGACCAATCCACACAATAAACATAAACATCCAAAGCATCAATCCAAAATGTCAATCAAAACAAGAGAAACAACCCAAAGGGGAACCACCCCCCCCCCAACTAAAGATGATTCTATGTCCTCACAGTACAACTATGAAAATCTCAAAGAGAATACAAAAGGGCTTCCTGGGCTGCCTCAAGCCTCTCGCTATCCTCAGCTCCATCATCATCGCTCCATGCAGTAGGTTCATTTCCATCTTCCTCTGGCCTCGAAGTCGGGAGTGGTTCATTTGTCTTCAACACTTTCCAAAGGCCTTTGGCCCCTTTCCACATCCGAGTAAAGAACTTGTCTTTACTCTTCTCCCGCTTCTTCATTTTGCTATGTGAGATGCTTAACTGACCATGAGACTTAGCCAAACTGGCGTAGGCCTTCTCCAAATTTGCAAGTTGAGCTTTCTGCTTCCTTTGATCGTTCAATTAGGCATCAAACTCACTTTTGGGCACATAGGATACTAGCCCAGAAGATGACTCACCCGGCCCTTGAGGCAGCTTTGTCACAATATCATTCACAATCTTTAACTCACTTGCCAATGATTCAAAAGGGCCTATAACCAAAGGTATAGGAGAATCCTCCACATGTACGGACTTCCCGGAGTCAACTTTCCTCTTCTTGCTTTTCACAACCATGCCCTCACCACACATTTTAAGGGGAAAGATTTGATTTTTAGGTTCCACCAAAATTTCACCCGGGAGCACTTCTACCTCAACCCATTTGCATAGCTCCGTGATCAGGAATAACAAAAGATAGGATGTCATGCATCCTGAATTTTAGGAACTCATTCCCAATCAAATGGACAATTCAATGGGACATCATCAAGTACACACGCCACTATTTGTGCCTGCAACAACGGAATGTATCTAATGTTCCCACTTGGGGATATGCGGCTGCATACAATCGATATCCATGTCTTTGCCTCGGCCGACAAGTCTGAACATAGAATCCTAGCCTTTGTGATGGCCCATGGGACATTTTTACCTGGGCATAGCTATGATGCTAGCCAAGCACCAGACTCACAATCCTTGGCCGTAAGATCCTCGATATCATGGTTTGCAACCCATCGACAGCATTGATCGCCTCCGACCCATAGTTGACAACATTGCCTCGAATAATGATCAACCTTCTTGTCATGTCAGTTTCCATGAGGTTGGCATAAAATTCCATCACCCATTGCTCATCACCTGGCGTGGTTCGGGCACAAAGCATATCCAACCAGATGTCACCAACCTCTGCTAGAAGTTTGGAAGCATTTCTTCAACTTTATCAAGAGCAATGCCTCTCTCCAGTAGCAGCTTCTTCTTAATCAAATCAGAATAGTAATTCTCTTGAGCTTGGAGACAGACAAAGCAATGTTGGTCATATTCGACCACCACTTCATCTTCAAAACCATGTTCTTGTGCCATTCTTAACTCTTTAAAGATCTGAAAATCACAATAGCATCAAAGTGAAAAAATCATATGTCAAACAATGTTATTTCATTGGTATAAGTCAAAGAAAAGGGTTAGGAATCAATCCGGGAAAAGAAATAGGCCTGCTGAAAAATAAGACCCTAGCAGGAAATGGCCTCTTATCTCGCAAAAGGGAGACCATGTTCGCTTAAGCAAACATCACAAAAGCAACCAGAGTGCTGCTAATGCAACAATCACATAAGCAATGAGGGATCGTGATAAGAATTCCAATTGGGGATGAAACCAATTGAAATCAAATGCGGAATTAACAACACAAAAGTAAGATAGATGAGAAATAAGATATGAGAAGGGAAGAAAGAAAGGCTAATTGAATAAACAATCAACCAAGGAAGAAGAGAAACTTGAATTCAAAAAGAAACAACTCAAATTGAAAACCACAAATGAGCAATCTCTAGTGAAATCAAGGTTAAGAAGTCCTAAATCAACAATGGGAATCCACCCATCACTAATCTAGATTTCACTACACTAAACTAGAGGGATTCCACCCTTAAACTACACTCTTGAAAGAGTTTCTACATTCAACATTCAAAATCTTTATAATCTAAGTTTTCCAAAATGAAAAAGGCTATTATTTATACTATTAAAATCAAGAAGACACTTTCTTTACAATTTTACCCTTAATGAGATAAGGGCCTTGTTTAGTTGCCTTTTTTTTGTGAAGCCTTGAATTTATGAGATGACCATTAACACAAATGGCCTCTTTCTTGGTTCTCTACATTTTGATGAACCTTTGACACATTGTATGTCTTTACTTTGTGTCCATCAAGCCCCGCTAAAGCTTTTATGTGATCCATGCTATCTGAGTCGTTATCATCCTCCCCTTCTTGAAAAGTGTTGCTCCCAATTGCACACGCAAGTGTACGGGGTTGCGTGAGTAATCTAGTGGCTCTAAAAGAGCCGGATTATCGAACCCACAGGGACTTACAATCAATTTGTATTCAATTTTATTAAATCTATAACCTAACACAAGTAACTAAGGAATTTGAGATTTCTATACTACTATTGCGATAATTTTGAAAAGTAAAAGTAACTAATGCAAACAACTTTAATTTTTGGTGTTTAATCAAGAAAGAGACAATTCCAAGGCTGCATCATGCTTTGGGGTTCATGTATCATATCTTATACAATGAATTAACTAAGGTTATCAAATTACTGATTTACAGGATTAATTTTATGATCATGGTCTCCCGACCTCTAATCGCCTACCCTAATTAGCTGCCTAACTACATCGTTGGGCGGGGATAGGCAGTCCTAATTAATGAGAATTTATATTTTATCTTGTTTCTCAACCAAGCTAGGTGTTCATCCTGACATCACTCCTAAACACAAATCAAAACAAGTGATATGCAAGTTAGATCAAGCTTTTTGTATTCTTTGGTCTATCTACCTTATCATCTCCCAAGTCCAAGAATAGAGAATAGATTTATTTCTATGTTGATCAAGCATGAAATACTAAAGCAAGAATACAAAAGTAATTTGGAAGATAACCAAAAATTAATTCAAAAGCAATTCGATATTCAACAATAACCCGTAGCTACAACCCTAGAACAAAGGAATTTAGCCACACATAATGTTCATAAACTTAAAAACAAAAAGTTTCATAGAATTCAATCCTAAGGAAGAAGTAGAGAATGGAAACCTAGGATGAATTGTAATTCTTTGCTCTTATACACCAAAAAGTCGTCCTCCTTTGCAAAATAACCCTAGGGTCCTATTTATAGAGTTTAAGAAAAATAGCACTAATTCTGGCCCAATTAGGAATCCCAAATAAACTCAATTTTGTCCAAAAAGTCGGCCAAGGGCTGGGGTAGCGCACCTGCAGTGCGCTAGAATTGAGGCTCTGAAGTTCAAGCTGGCGTATTGGTGGGGCACTGCCCCTGAGTGCACCCAAAATGGATCTCTAAAGTGCAGGCTGGCGCATTGGTGGGGCACTGCGCCCCTGATGTGCCTGCCTTTTCCCTTTTTGCATCTCCATCGTCGTTGTTTCCCTTGCTCTCATTATGCGCGCATGTCTCTTAAGAACCCTGAAAAAAGTCTAATCATGTATATTAGTGTGCAATCATCACAATAATCACTCAAATCACAACAAATAGAATAGAACATGTCCTCGAAACTAAGATAAAGTGGGTACTTTGTTATAATTTGGCATATAAATATGCCCAAGATCACCACCCCACACTTAAACTTTTGTTCGTCCTCGAACAATTATTAAACTATCAACCCATAATGACTACCTTTGGACTTATCTACCTGCCTTTAAATCAACCAAACACATTTAATCATGCTTTTGTAATTCACGCTTTATGCAACAAGGTAATATTTTTGCTCACACGTTAGTTCACCGATCAACAACACATAGCCTCTATGAATGACTCTTTCACAATTATTTCTGGGCCAATGTAACCATACAAACACACCAATTATAATACATCCAAACGTATATCATGAATGCCGTCACCGAATTTTAGTATAGCCTTTCACTCTAACAAACGTCATGTTTGCACATTGTATTTCAAAACAAGGCCTATTTTTCAACATTGAACGCTCACTCTCACAAATGAAATTCTTACTTATCCTAACATGCCATAAGCTTTCCCTTCGTGTACATCAATTTTCACAAAGTATTCATCATGGAATCAAGAGGACTTGCATTTGGTTGTAATGTCGGCTTAGGATAAGGGAGGATACATTTAAGATATAATTAGTGACTATTCCCCCTAATGCACATGTTTTATTGTTACGACATACTTCTTCATCCACTTCTTCTTCTTTTGTGGTACACCCGTCACTAAAATCCTTCATGTTTCAATTGTTTCAAGTTTGGCACTTTTTGCTTATTTATGCACTTGTTTCTTATTCATTTATTCATTTATTTCTTTTCTTCTTTTTTTCATCACAAGTGTTTTTACATTTGAAGATCATGGGCCATCTTTTTCCACCTCTTTTCTTGAAGTTCACCACACAACAAACATTTTCACCCTATCTTACTTCTACCATTCTTCGCATTTTGCTTCTTAACATAGTGCATTAAGGATCAAATTTTGGATCAAGCAAAGTCATGGTATCAATAGAACGGGATTCGTCTTACTATGTGGGTACCAAAAAATTATAGGCTAGAAGGCTCAAAGGGGATTAACTAAGGATCTTTCGTTTGGAAGCATACAAAAGAGTGAGAATTGGCTATTCAAAGAAATACATCAATCATGTTCCATAATTCATACATGTTACTACTTAAGCAAACATGGGGCAAGTTTTAGTGTCACTCAATGAAAGAACTAAGTAATTACTTACCACACATGGCATCACAACGTACATAAGGACATAATCAACTTAGCATGCTTGTACAACTCACATTGCGGTGTTTCCACACAATTAAGCCCAACTTCAATCGTTTAGAATCAAAACAAAGAGTCTATGTTTGTTTCAAGGCTACCACTTCATTCTTGGTTTCTAGTTGCATACAAGTGTGACTACCCATGATTTCTGGCTAACTTTTAAGACATGGTATCAAAGCACCAAAGGGTCGGCTTCTTACTCTATTACTCCTAGTGACTAATTTCCCTTAAGACGGTCGTCATCTATCCATCATTGGGAACTGTCACTCCTATGACAACTCTAAGACTCGAAAAAAATAAGCAAACACTAGTCCTAGTAGGTTCAATGGGACTATCCTCAGGAAAAGGACCGAAAATAAAAGCCGAGGAACCCACCTAAAATACAAAAAGACTCGATAAAGCGATAAAATAAGTGCAAAGAAGTTCATCTCCCACCCCAAACTTAAGGATTTGCACTGTGCCCAGTGCACAATTTCTAACAAAGTAAGAGTGAAAGATAACTCCCTGTATGGCCTCTAGGCCTCGCGCTCTCAATCCGCCGTTGCCACATTCGTTGCAAACTTCATGGCCATTAAGGCTGTATCACCAGCATCCACTCCGAAATCATCATCTCCATCATGAGGATCATCATCTGACTCATCCTCCTCATCGTCATCATCCTCATCTCCCGTGGCATCATCATCATCAATAGGCTCTTAGAATGCTGGGCCCATATGTCATATATACATCGCGCTATCCGTTAGAGGGTAATGCTCTGCCCATGTCGCCATTTCCTCCTCAGTCACCAGATGACCTCCAATCCGCAATTGAAGCTCGTCCATTCCAAAGATTCTTCCCATCCAACTATCATCGCGCGCCTGCCTATCCACAGTAGATAACACTTACCCATGGGACGCATCATGCACCTTAGTTTTAGTAACATCAACCTCATGGAAAACCAAATGAGGGGCATGGGGTGGACACACATCATGGACCTCCTCCTCAATTTGCAACGCCCATAAGTATCTAGTGAGCAAGCTCCCATAACAAAAACGCCACCGTTTATTGGTTTGAAATTTCAGCATATTGTGATGCAAGATTGCACCCACATTCACCGGCAGCTCTTTCACGAGACAATAGATAAGCACCACTCACTCCTGAGTTACATCTGTCGTGTGCTTGCATGGCAACAATGTACTAGAGACAATTTTCAACCAAACTCATGCCTCTTGATTCAAATGGGCGTAATGAAGAGTCGAATGTCGACCCGTATCCTTGGTTCTATCCCACCTAGAAACAGAGTTCACCCCACACAAAGTATACCAAAAATCTCGATACGGGGGCCACACTAACATGTCTTGAAACTCCGTGTGATCAAAATTAGGGGTACCTGAAAAATCATTCAAAGCTTCCACCGAAAATCCCACACGATGACCCCGAATAATACCTTGACTATGATTCAAATGGAACATATTCCAATTTTCATAAACTTTACGCAAAAGACTTAAATTGCACTCGCCTTGATTAATAAAAATGTATTGAAGTCTCAAGGCTCGAACTTTGGCGTGAATTCGAGGGAATTTGGCTCGCAACCGCCCTTCGTGCACATGCTATCTCCCAAATATTTCGCTTCCTGTTGGAAATCATACCACTCCTCACCATAGGGCATTACCGCTTGCTTACCAAATTTTAGTGGTGGCAAGCCGGCATTAGCTCGACTAGAACTTTCGGCGGAGGACCCTTTACGATTACGTTTACTTCCGGCACCACCCTCACTTTGCTTACCTTTAGGAGCCATGAGCCCTGCCAAAGATGAAGAAAATAGAGAAAGAAAAAAAAATGGGGTTGGGTGGGGGTTAGGTCGGGTGGGCAGTGGGGGTGGGGTAATGTGGGTTTTGATGTTTTGTTGGAAATTAGTTATATTTGGTGTTGGGGGTGAATGGAAAAGTGAATAGAAGAAGGTTTTGGGAAAGATTAATGGAGGAATTGGAGGTTTGGGGAAGAATTTGGGTGAAGAAGATGAAGAGAGAAAAAAAAATTGAAAAGTGAAGGGGAGGGGGTCGGGTAGGCAATAGGGGTGGGCTAAAATGGGTTTTGATTTTTGTATGGAAATTGGTGGTTTTTGGTGGTTGGGGATGGAGAAACAGTGATGGGAAGAAGATTATGGTAAGTTTTGATGGAGGAATGTGAGTTATGGAGAAGAAAGTGGTTGGAGAAGAAAAGAAAGAATTTTGAAAAGTTGAGAGAATTTGGGAGAGGGGATCGGGTTGAGAGAGAAAGAAAAATAAAAATTAACTTGGGGTTTGTGTTGGTGAAAGTGTTAAGGGTGAATTTGGAGTGGGTACTCTCAAAAAAAATTTAAAAAAAAATTTGGGCAAAGGGACAGGCACGTTCGGGGGGCGTTGCCCCTGCAGTGTGCCCGTTTTGGGCCTTTGAACTTTTGGCCTGGCGCGATGTGCTCGTATAGCACCTGAATTGGTGCCTTAGTGCTGCCTGGAGCATTCGGGGGGCGCTGCCCCTGCAGTGCGCCCATTTTGGGCCTCTGATGTTTCTCCCTTGGCGCCTTGCGCCTGAGCTGCACCAAAATAGGCGTCGTGTTACATAGGCCTGGCACAATAAGGGGGCGCTGCCCCTGCAGTGCGCCATAAACAAGCCTTTGAAGTTTGAGCCTTGGCACGGTGTGCCTGGTCTGCGCCCAGCCTTGACTGTACGTCGTTCATTCATATTTCTTGCTCCCATCATCACCCTTACGGGTGGTATGCCTTTTAACTCCTGCGCATCAACCAAACTATGTTAATGGTGGGTTGCCTCTCACCCAACGCCTTAGTTTTGGTCGTGGAACGACTCATCTTTTTGTATTTTTCTTGATTTTCATAGTTCCTAGCTATTACAAATAAATCAAAACCAACTCAAATCCTACCAAACTAAAAAGTTTCAACTAAATCCTAAGAAAACTCCAACTACACAAAAAATTTAAAAATTAAGTTTAAACAAAAACTAACTAGATATTACATAATTTCACGGGTTGCCTCACGTGGAGCGCCTGGTTTAACGTCGCGGCTCGACCCAGATTGGATCGTTCATCATTTATCTCAAGAGCTTCTCGATCTCGATCCGTATCCTCTCCAAAATAGTGCTTGACCCTTTGCCCATTCACCAAGAACGATGGGACATTTTTGCATTTAAGCTCTACCGTGCCATGTTGAGTCATCCTTATCACTTCGAAGAGTCCACTCCATTTAGACCTTAATTTTCCGGGGAATAATCTAAGTCTAGAATTAAAGAGTAGTAACTTTTGACCCGGAGTAAAAGTGCGAAGGATTATGTGCTTGTCATGCCATCTCTTGGTCTTCTCTTTGTATATCTTCGCATTTTCATAAGCGTGGAGCCTAAACTCCTCAAGTTCGTGAAATTGACCAATTCTCTTCCTACCTACTAGCTCGGGGTAAAGATTCAACTTCTTTATTGCCCAATATGCTTGGTGCTCTAACTCTGCCAGAAGATGACAAGCTTTTCCGAACATCATGTGATAGGGAGAAGTCCCCATGGGTGTTTTGTATGCAATCTGACACGCCCATAATGCATCATCAAGCTTCTTCGACCAATCTTTGCGCTGTGCATTCACTATTTTCTGTAGTATTTTCTTCACCTCACGATTCGACACTTCAACTTGACCACTAGTTTGGGGATGATAAGTTGTAGCTACCTTATGCCGGATACCATACTTAGGAAGAAGATTCTTTACTAGATGATTAATAAAGTGCTTACCTCCATCACTTATGATTGCCCTTGGAGTACCGAAACACGTGAAAATATGTTTCTTGATAAATTTAATCACCACTCTTGAGTCATTCGTGGGAAGAGTGACAGTCTCAACCCATCTAGACACATAATCAACCGCCACCAGAATGTATTGGTTTCCACTCGACGGAGGGAAGGGACCCATGAAGTCAATACCCCACAAATCAAAGATTTCTACCTCAAGAATATTATTTAGGGGCATCTCATGTCTTCTCGATATAGTGCCCAACCTTTGGCACTGATCACACCCCTTCACATAAGCTATAGAATCTTTAAAAAGAGAAGGCCAAAAGAAGTCGGATTGCAATACCTTGTGAGTCGTGCACTCTCCTCCATGGTGCCCTCCATAAGGACTTGCATGACAATTCTGGAGCACTTGCTTGACTTTAGTCTCCGGTATGCATCTTTTCACCACTTGGTCCACTCCTTGTTTGAACAAGAATGGTTCATCCCATATATAAAACTTCGCATCATGCATCAGCTTCTTTCTCTGTTGGGTTGTTGCGCCCGGTGGGAACACCCCACTCACTAAGAAATTCACAATATCTACATACCATGGCTCTTGGGAGATGTCCAAGCCCATCAACTGCTCATTCGAAAACTCTTCACGTATTTGTCCCCCTTCATGCACATGAGAAAAATCTTCTAACCTTGATAGATGATCAGCGATTTGATTTTTCAATACCCTTTCGGTCTTTGATCTCAAGGTCAAATTCTTGGAGAAGCAATATCCATCGAATTAGCCTTGGCTTTGCATCCTTCTTGATGAATATGTACCTATTAGCTGCATGGTCAGTATAAACAATAACCTTGGTACCTACCAAATACGATCTGAACTTGTCGAAGGCGAACACTAGAGCAAGCATCTCCTTCTCAGTCACTATGTAATTAGCTTGAGAAGCATCAAGGGTCTTGCTCGCATAATAGATAGAATGGAACACTCTATCTTTTCTTTCTCCCAATACTGCACCCACTGCTACATCGCTTGCATCACACATGAGTTCAAATGGTAGCTCCCAATTAGGAGCAATCAAGATTGGATCCTCAATCAGGTTCCGCTTCAGCACCTCGAAAGCCTTTAGACACATCTCATCGAATTTGAATTTCACCTCCTTCTCCAAAAGACTGCACATGGGCCTAGCAGTCTTGGAGAAATCTTTGATGAATTTTCGGTAAAAACCTACATGTCCTAAGAAACTTCTTACCCCTTTAACAGAAATAGGAGGGGGCAATTTTTCAATAACCTTTACCTTGGCTTTATCTACCTCGAGTCCCTGCTTAGATACTTTATGACCCAACACTATGCCTTCTCGAACAAGGAAATGACATTTCTCCCAATCAAGCACTAAGTTGGTATCTTCACAACGAGAAAGACTTTGTCAAGGTTTTGAAGACATACCTCAAAAGACTTACAAAGACGGAGAAGTCATCCATGAATACTTCTACAAAGTCCACCACCATATCATGGAATATAGCCATCATGCACCTCTGGAACGTTGCAAGAGCATTGCAAAGTCCAAATGGCATGCGCTTAAACGCATACATGCCATAGGGACATGTGAAAGTACTCTTCTCTTGATCCTCAGGTGCGATCAAGATCTAATTGTATCTGAAATAACCATCAAAGAAGCAATAATACTCTTGCCCTACTAAACGGTCAAGCATTTGATCAATAAAAGGAACAGGGTAGTGATCCTTCCTTGTGGCATCATTCAATTTCCAGTAATCCATACAGATTCTCCATCCGGTGACAGTTCTTGCTGGGATCAACTCATTCTTTTCATTCTTCACTACTGTCATCCCACATTTCTTTGGTACACACTGCACAGAACTTACCCATTTACTGTCAGAGATAGGATACACAATTCCTACATCTAACCACTTGATCACTTCTTTCTTCACAATCTCCTTAATCAATGGATTTAGCCAACGTTGGTGTTGTGCACTTGGTTTATGATCTTCTCCATGTAGATTCGTTGCATACACAATGCTGGACTAATTCCATGAATATTCGATATTTGCCAGCCTATTGCTTTCTTCCTTTTCTTCAATATCTCCACAGTTGCATCAACCTGTGCTTCAGACAATTCCGCAGAAAGTATAACAGGTAAAGTTTAATTAGTGCCAAGATAAGCATACCTCAAGTGCGACGGAAGAGATTTCAACTCCAGCTTTGGTTCTTCTTCAATTGAGGGTTTGAGAGGAGGACCCAACACTCGCTCTAATGGTTCCACTACACCATTTTGTGAACCAACTAGCGCTACATTAAGACAAGTACCCAGTTCTTGCGCGTCTGTATCTCCATCTATGTCATGCCCCACCAAAACTCTTTCCAAGGGATCCTTGGGAGTTATGCAATGTGATTCCATAGCTAGATCTACTACCGTGATGGCAGACAACTCTTCATAGATAGAAGGCAGTTTCAAGGTGCGATAGACATCAAACACCTCCATCTTATCATGAGCTCTCATGGTCAACTGCCCAGCTGCTACATCAATCAATGCTCGCCCCGTAGCTAGGAATGGTCTTCCCAAAATAAATGGAAATTTAGGATCGGGCTCAAAATTTAGGACAACAAAGTCCACAGGAAAGATTAGCGACCCCACTTGCACCAAGACATCTTCTACTACTCCTTCCGGCATTGCCACAAACCTATCAGCCAATTGGATGATAATTGTTGTTGGTTTTGGACTACCCAATCTAAGTTTCTTGTACAAACATGCTGGCATGAGGTTTATACTAGCCCCCAAATCACACAAACCGCGGGCATGAACACTTTGACCAGTGGTGATTTGTACCGTGAAGCTACTCGGATCCTTCAACTTTTTGGGTAGTCTATTCTGAATTCTGGAACTGCACTCCTCAGTGAGCGCCACTCTTTCATACTTAGTCAATCTCCTCTTGTTTGCCACTATCTCCTTCACATACTTGGCGTACTTAGCAACTCCCTGCAAAATATCAACCAAAGGTAGATTAATGTGAACTTGTTTAAGGAGAGACAGAAACTTACCAAAGCATTCATCCTCATTTTTCTTTTAGAACTTTTGTGGAAAAGGAGGGGGTGGTTTTACTTGAGGAACGACCCTCTCAACATTCGCATCTTGAACCACCTCTTCGAATTTCTTTTCTTCTCTTACCACCTCAAAACTTCTCTTCTTTGGAGCTAGCTCCTCCAGTTGTAACCCACTCCTTGTGCTCACCGCATTCAATTACTTTGGGTTCAGATTCGTGTCACCCGGAAGACCTCCCGGTGGGCGCACATTTACAGCATTAGCCAATTGTGAGAACTGTCTTTCTAGATTTTTCTGCGACAACTGGGTGCTTCGCAACTCTTCTCCCAATTTTCTATAGTGTTCTTCATTTTTGGTGTTGATTTCTATGCTTAGCTTTTGGAACAGCTCCTCATTAGTCATGCCTCCTTGCTTCGCACCTTGATCATTTTGCTGTTGAAACTGAGGTCCGTTACCTTGTGTTCGGTATTGGTTTTGCCCTTTTGCCTGATTTTGGTGTTGATTCTTATTTCCACCCCATGAGAAATTGGGGTGGTTCCTCCAACTTGGGTTACAAGTGTTCCCATAGTTCTGTGTGCCTCCACTTCTTTGGGCATTCCCCAGATAGTTCACAGAGTCTGGGTTTGAACCGCAATAATTAGCCACATGGTCTCCACTCCCCGCAAACTTCACACCATCCTTGCGGTTGGTGTACAACATTTAGCTGTGCTTGTTGCTGCCCGACTGATAACTGTTTCCATTGTGTGGTGAACAAATTTGCTAGGGTATCGAGCTTTGCATTTAGTGCAGTCACTTGATCCATTTCTAACATACCTGCAGTCTTCTGCACAGTGTTCCTTTGCATATCTCCATTCCAGTCCGGGTTGCCTTTAGACAGTTTGTCCAGGAGCTCAACTAGTTCATCATAGGTCTTCTCCAGAGCTTTCCCACCTGCTGCAGTATTCAATAGTACCCTAGCATTATATTCAAGACCTTCAATAAAGGTATGAGCTATCACCTCATTCGCTTGATAGTGATGTGGACAAGAAAGCAATATTTGTTTAAATCTATCCTAGGTTTGGTACATGTTCTCCCCGCTTTTCTGCTTGAAACTCAATATGTCACTTCTCAGCCTTGCCGTTCTACCTGAGGGGAAGAATCGATTGAGGAACTTCTTCGCTAACTAGTCCCATGTGGTGATGGAGTTGGGTGGCTCAGAATCTAACCATCGCCTCGCTTCTCCCAAAAGTGAAAATGGGAAAACAGTCAATCGCATATAATCAGTTGATACTCCATGTGAAATATAAGTGCTGCTTATCTCCAGAAAATTCCTGATGTGCACTTGAGGATCTTCATAGGGAAGGCCAGAGAATTTCCCATTAAAATGAGTGAGTTGCACCATGGATTGTTTCAACTCAAACCTACCACCCGGTAGTGGGTTCCGTATGCTTGATGTCATATTGGTGGTGAGTGGGACTGCCACGTCACAAACTGGCCTTGCAGCTATCACTACTGGTACATCATCATGTTATTGCTCCATGTTTCTCTCATGATCGTCGGCTAGGTTTTCTTCCCGATATCCAGGTAGACCTAGTCCTAGTCCTAGTTCCTGTTGTCGTTTGAGATTCACCAGCTTTCTTTGTCATCAAAGGGCTCGTTCAGGTTCGTCGTCTGGTTCCACAAGATCACCTTTTCGAGCAAGACTTCAGATCCCAATTGCCTGCAATAAGGAACAGCTAAGATCAAGTTATTAGCACTTGAATAGTCACTAGTAGACTTAAAAGAATTAAATATAAATTCATTCTAAAGTCCCCGGCAGCGGAGCCAAAAACTTGTTGCTCTTTATTACACACGCAAGTGTACGTGGTCGCGTAAGGAATATAGTGGCTCTAAAAGAGCCGGATTATCAAACCCATAGAGACTTACAATCAATTTGTAATCAATTCTATTAAATCTATAATCTAACACAAGTAACTGAGGAATTTGAGATTTCTATACTACTATTGCGATAATTTTGAGAAGTGAAAGTAACTAATGCGAACAACTTTAATTTTTGGTGTTTAATCAAGTAAGAGACAATTCCAGGGCAACAGCATACTTTGTGGTTCATGTATCATATCTTATACAATGAATTAACTGAGGTTATCAAATTACTGATTTACAGGGTTAATTTTATGATCATGGTCTCCCGACCTCTAATCGCCTACCCCAATTAACTGCCTAACTAAATTGTTGAGCGGGGATAGACAGTCCTAATTGGTGAGCATTTGTATTTCATCATGTTTCTTAACCAAGCTAGGTGTTCGTCATGGCGTCACTCCTAAACACAAATCTAAACAAGTGATATGCAAGTTACATCAAGCTTTTTATATTCTTTGGTCTATCTACCTTATCGTCTCCCGAGTCCAAGAATAGACAATAGATTTATTTCTATGTTGATCAGGTATTAAATACTAAATCAAGAATACAAACGTAATTTGGAAGAAAACCAACAATTAATTCAAAAGCAATTCGATATTCAACAATAACCCGTAGCTACAGCCCTAGAACAAAGGCGCCGAGCCACACATAATGTTCATAAAATCAAAAACAATAAGTTTCATAGAATTTAAACCTAAAGAAGAAGTAGAGAATAAAAACCTAGGATGAATTGTAATTCTTGGCTCTTACACACCAAAAAGTCGTCCTCCCTTGCAAAATAACCCTAGGGTCCTATTTATAGAGTTCAAGAAAAATAGCACTAATTCTGGCCCAAGTAGGAATCCTAAATAAACTCAATTTTGTCCAAAAAGTCGGCCTAGGGCAGGGGTAGCGTGCCTGCAGTGCGCTAGAATTGAGGCTCTGAAGTTCAGGCTGGCACATTGGTAGGGCATTGCCCCTGCAGTGCGCCCAAAATGGATCTCTGAAGTGCAGGCTGGCGCATAGGTGGGGCACTGCGCCCCTAATGCGCCTGCCTTTTCCCTTTTTGCATCTCCATCATCGTTGTTTCCCTTTCTCTCATTATACGTGCATGTCTCTTAAGAACATTGAAAAAAGGCTAATCATGTATATTAGTGTGGAATCATCTCAATAATCACTCAAATCACAACAAATAGAATAGAACATGTCCTCGAAACTAAGATAAAGTGGTTACTTTGTTATAATTTGGCATATAAATATGCCCAAGATCAAAAAGGATTCATCCTCGAATCCTAACCTTGCAAAATCATGAAAAAGACAAACAACAAACATATCCTCATAGCATGATGGTTAGTACAATGGTTAGCATAAAAAGAATTACACCAAGGAGACTCAATTTCAAGGAATAACCAAGTATCCTCTATTATCATGGCTATTAAGCCCATAGATGGAGAACAAGGAAATTGGTTATTCCTCACATCAAAAGGATAATACTGCCCAAAAGATGGCACTACTACAAGCTCAAATACCCCCAAACATTCATCGTGGTCAAAATGATAATAGGTCCATATAATCAGGTCATACAAACATGGATAGACCTCAATAAAATGCCGACCCAAATGCAATACACATCTAAGACAAGTATGAGACTCATCATATGCAAATATATAGTAGAGAAAGGGGGTTAGAAAACTACCCTTCCCCATACACAACGTAGGCCCCTCAAGTGGATTGTAAACCCTCAAGAAGAACTTTCCATCGTAGGGAAAGGTGCCAACAAATTCCTCCAAATTGTGCTTGTCATCTTGACCAAGCATCACTAAACAAGTGCCACAATTCAACTCATTACCAGGGTCAAATGGAAAGAAAATCCTTGAACATGGATCAAGCACACCCATTTTTGCCTAGTTGGCACCCTTATCTTCCAATATCATACTCCACTCAAAAGCATGAGCATCGTCATATGCAAACAAGTAATAAAGAAAGGTGCTACATAAATAAACTTCATTCAAGGTGTGCCCACATCTTTAATTGCTTGTTAACTAGTTTTTAATTATCAAATAATTTCTTTCATCCTTCAAATTAAGTAACAACAAGTAATTCTTCTACTTTTGTTACTTAGTTTGTTTTGAGTCCGAATCTTTTTGTGCTTCTTTCTTCTATTTCTCTCATCTTAATTCGTTGATAACCTTCTTGATACAAGTCCGTTAGCATTTTTTTTGGGTCGTCCCTGTTTCAAGAGTCAAAAGAATCCACTCCACCACAAAGGATAGGGGACCTTGAATTGGTTGGCAAAGCTAGTCCACTATCAATTTTGAGATGACGTCATAGAAGGTGAGTTAAGAGTTCAAATAAAGAGTGACGTGAGGAATTTTTTCACTAACTTGTTTGTTGAGTTTTATAGGTATGGTGGAAGGATCATTATCATTTTGCTATGGGGATCCTGGTACTATGGGCATACATGAGTTGTTTGCTTTAATACAAGGACATATTGAAAAGGTCACTCAATTAGTCACCGAGATGGCACCCAATAAGTTGGAAAAACTATTGAAGGGTACTACTCGTCGTGATGAAGAACCTAAGGAGTTGCACAACCAAGGTGAAGACACTTCATGTTATGAGCTATAAGGTGACAATGCTAATTCTTGCACTTCCTTAAGCTTGGAAATTCATTGTGTGACTAATATCCAATTGAGTATTAGTGATAGCTTGACTTCATGTGAGCTTAATGTTTCTTTTCCACATAGTGATAATGTATTTGTTGAGAGTGTTCATACACTAGCTGATCCTATTGAAGACTGAATAGATTCTTCTTGTAAGATCAATTTGTGTCCACCTAGTGTTAACACTTGTGCCTTAAGTGATATTACATTGTCATGTAGTTCTTTGTCATGTTTTGATGATGTGCATGTTGAGAATGTGGATACACTAGTGGATCCTATTGATGACCGAATTGATTCTTCTAGTAAAATCAATGTGTCCACCTAGTGTTGATACATGTGCTTTGAATAAAAGTTCATTATCAAGTGATATTGGTGTTGATCAACTTTTGTATAATAATCTCTTGTTTGATGATGACGTGACTCTTGAGAGTGTGCATAGTGGAATACCTTATAATGTTGGAAGTGTACCACTCTTGAAGGCTATCAATTGCTTGAGAATCCACTATGGTATGATGATACGCTTTCCAAAGACGGAAATCTCTTTTGTGAAGATGATAGTAGGTTTATTGGAGAGGATAGTGTTAAGAATAAAGGTGATGCTCATGTGTTAATTGCTACTTCTTCCTTTTGTGTTCCAATTCTTCATATGAGTTATGATGCTTTAGTATATAAAGTGGAGGCTAAACTTGGGAACACCTTGATTGAAGTTTATTTATGTGACACCTTTCTCTACTACTTGTTTGCATATGTTGATACTCGCACTTTTGAGTGGAGTATGTTGTTGGAAGATAAGAGTGCCAATCGGAAAAAAAAGGGTGTACTTGATCCATGTTCATGGATTTTCTTTCCATTTGACCCCGGTAATGTGTTGAATTGTGGCACCAGTATAGTGATGGTTGGTCAAGATGACAAGAAGACTTTGGAAGAATTAGTTGACAAGGGTAGTTTTCTAACCCCCTTTCTTTACTACCTCTTTGTATCTGATCTTGTTGATTGCACATCTTATGGGGGGTAGGAATTATTTGTCAAGAGAAGGTGAGGTTTGTCCTAAATTCATCATGTTGTCTTTGTGTGTTCCATCATATAATGTAATGAGTGCTAGGATACTTGAACCTAGTTGTGATTTTGCATATAGGAACGCCTTAGATGACCCCAATGTGCATGAAACTTTTCTATACTATCTCTTTGCATATGACGAGTCTCATATTCATCTTAAATGTGCATTGCATTTGGGTCGGGGTTTCATTGAGGTATATACTTGTTTGTATGACCCGATTATGTGGACCTTCTATCATTTTGACCCAAGTGAACATTTGGGAGTATGTGAGCTTGTAGTAGTGCCATCTTTTAGGTTGTAACCTTATGATGTGCAGAATAGACAATTTCCTTGTGCTTTGTGTATGGGCTTAATAGTCATGATAATGGAGGATACTTGGTTGTTCCATGAGATTGAGTCTCCTTGGTATAAAGCTTTTTGTGCTAACAATTATACTAACTCTCTTGCTATGAGGACCTCTTGGTTGCTTGTCCTTCTTATGTTTTTGCAAAGTTTGGATTCGAGGATGAATCCTTTTCAAGAAGGAGAGGATGATAACGTCATGGATAGCATAGATCATATGAAAGCTTTAGAGGAGCTTCATGGACAACAAATAAAGACTTATAATGTGTTAAAGATCCATTAAAGTGAAGAGAAGGAAGAAAGTGGCCATGTGTACAAATTGTCATCTCATGAATTCAAGAATTCACAAAAGAAGGCAACCAAACAAGGCTCTTATCTCATTAAGGGTAAAATTGTCAAAGAAGTGTCTTATTTATTTTCTTAGTATAAATATTAGTCTTTTTTTTATTTTGGAAGACTTAGAGAGTATGTTGAATGTTGAAATTGAATGATCTCAAATTGTAGTTACTAATTTAGTGTTAGTTTAATTCCCTTACGGAATTAGTGAGGACTTAGTGGTTAACTCTTAGAATTGATAGTTAATTTCTTCTAGTTTAATCGATCATCGAGTTACCCTCTTTGTGGATTAAATTTGATATTCTCATTTTTTATTGAGTTTGGGTTATTGTTGTTTGATCGGATTCAATTGAGAGGTGAAGGTATAAAGTCCTTTTTTGCTCATAAATTCTATTAGATTTTGATAATTCCACATATTTTTTCTTATTTCTTTCAATTACCCCTTTCATCCTTATCAGATCGCTTAGGCAAACTTTGCTTTAGCTATGGCGAGTTCACTTTCGCGAATAGTCACCTCCCTCAACATGAACACCAAATTTTAAATCTCAATTTTTTCATGAAATTTCAACTCCTAGCAGTCCAAATTCAACAACAACCAAACAAGCAACTGAGAAACTAAGTCATTTTGGCACAAAAAGCTTCGAAAATCATCCTTGATTTCTATTGGGCATTTTATCAAACACATGGTGCCCAATCAATTTTTCATTAATTAAATCAATAAATTGGTAATCAAGACTTCCCCAAATACTCTAAAACAGCCCTCACACATGTATTCAACATTTATCAAACATAATTCGGCCAACACATTTAAGAATTCAACTCCCCAAGTTGGAGAAGTTACTACCCACATAATACCCCAAACTTTTGACAAGGCAATAAAATTTACAAAATGAATTTTACCACTTCAAGAGAGTAAGAGTGAGAGAGACATACCGATTATGTTTGCACAAGGAAGAAAAAGAGTTTAAAATTGTTTTGAGACAAGTGAGGGGGAGAGCAAAGGTATGAGCCTTTTATTTTGGGCATTTTGCCCGTTTGGATTCTGCTCAGTGTCTTTTGAATGACTTACCTTCACTTAAGTGACATTTGGTCACTTTTGCAACTTCTCATGAAAGGGCAGGATTTGCTTAAGTGAGTTCCCCTCCGCTTAAGCGATGATTGCTTTTGCGAGAGGGAGCCGCTTTTGCGGACTTTGCTTAAGCGAACGTCTGTTTGCTTTTGTGACTTCTCAGGCCACTTTTGGCAGGCTGCTCACTATCCATTTTGATGGACTTGGGGGCTATTGGGTGATTCGCCTAGTCTCATTAAGTGAGCCTAGGCACCCAAAAAGCTTCCCAAGACATATTTGAGCTGAGTTTAACCCCTAACTTCATTTCCTTGAAGACCTGTCCCTCCAAACTTGTTCAAATTAATTCCAAAACTCCAAAATCATGAGGATTAGTCAAAAACAACAATTTAAACTAAGAACTACATGTATTTAGATTTCGATGGGTTGCCTCCCATCAAGTGCACAATTTAACGTAGTGGCGCGACGCCGGATGCATCACCCTTTGTGTTTCCACTTTGAGGCAATGAACCTTCACCCCTAATTTAGATCATATTCACTCTGAAGAGCATGAGGATTTCAAGAGAGAACCACACATTTCACCCAATCTCTCCACTTTGAAGACTTGAATTTCTTACCCAACTTTTCATCATTTTTCTGTTTAGAACCTTGGGCAAGAGTGAGGATGATAGGGTCATTAGGACACTTGAACATTGCTTTTCATGATTTTTGGCCCTCAATAGTGTGACACCCTTGATTTCACATGAACTAGAGTTTCCAATAATGATCTTTTTGGCTTTTTCTTGCAACTCTAGTATCATGTTGTTTATATCGGCTTCTTGGATTGTTATTGGTTTGGGTTCGTTGCACAAGCTCAAGATATCTTCTATATCCACCTCAATCCTTTATCTTGTATTGGTTTTAAACATTTCAATCCCAAAAATGAGTTGGATCGTCTCATCACACCAAGCAAGGTGCAAGTCGTGAGACCCTTCTTCGCTCTTTCCGGCCATTGGATAATGAGGAGTTTTCACCTTAACGATTGTTCTCACCTTATCCCTAAGAGTAGCAAGTCCAAACTCAAAGTCGATAGCACCGAGCTAGGTGCATTTTTCGAAGTCTTTCCTTCTCTTGGGATAGTAGGTGTAGGGCATTCTTACCCATAACGAGCTTTTCATCCACGACCCTAAGCCTCAATTGACTTATCACATTTGTTTCACCACAAGGCCATGGGTCGGTATCGGGCATACCAATCCCAAATATTTCATGATCACAAAAAGCCATAGAAACAAAACAAATGAAAGTAAAGACAACTATTCACAATCTAGATAGAAACAAGAAAACTAGAAATCATAAATCAATTCAATACACCTAATTGTTCCCCAGCAACAGTGCCATTTTTTATAATGCACAAACTATCTTTAAAACAAGTTTGAAGAGTAAGCAATCATTTTCAATAAAAATATCCAATTAAGAGTCGGGGTCGAATCCCACGAGAAACAATTTGTCGGAAATCGAAAAGATAAAGGCTAACTAGATACTAGTTTGAATCTAAATATGCAATATACAAAACTATCCAATAGAAGGCAATTTTTCTAACTACACAAAGAACGGGGGCCAAGAGATATCAAGCAAGGGATGTATGGGAATTGGGAAATTTGAGATTTAATCAAAATTCAATGATCCATTGTAATTCAATCCATGCTCATTCAATCATAGATATGCTAGATCATAATAAGGCAGCCCTAATCTCCTTTCGGTCTATAAGGGTTATATCACGATATCTCCTTTCGGTCTCAATTGCCAACACAAAATAATCCAAAACCTTAATCTAAACCTCTATCTCTAGAAAGAAAGTTTATCATTCAACTAAGTAGACCTAAATTATCTCCTTTCAGTCTCAAATTTAGGACTCAAAGCCAAATATGATTATTAACCTAATTCTCCACTTCACGAATTCTCTTTCGAGCAACCCACAAAGATCGAAAGCTAGATTCAAGTGTGCATACTCAAATAATAAATTCAAACATGAGAACAAGAGTAAAACCATTTCATGAATTCAAGCATGGAAATAAGGAATTACAAAAGCAATAGAGTAGTAAATCAAATACCAAAATAGCTTTATCCATTTCTAGCACAAAAGCCCCAACTTAATACACACAATTACACCCACATTTCTAGCAATTAAGAACAAGGAAATGAAGGAAAAAAGAAATTTACTAAGATAGAACACAGTCTCGAAATTCACAACTGAAATGTGAGGCAACTTGCCTTCAATGTTTCAACCCCAAATTGAAATAAGGGTTCTTCCTTAGTCTAAGCTAAAAGGTGAGAAACTCATCTAAAAATCTGATGTGGAATGTTTCACCCCAAGCCTTCTTTTCTGAATTTGGATCCAATGCTAGAGAAATATCATCTTTTCCCTTCACCTACTGAGCAGCCTACGCAAAAGCGGACGAAAGTTCGCTTAAGCGAACATCGCAGAAGCGACCCTCCCATTGCTTAAACGAACTCCACCTATTTTGGTCATTTCCCAAGAGTGACTCCCGTGTGGTCGCTTAAGCGACCTTTGACTGCGAGTTGACTGTTCACAAAAGTGAACTCTTCTCCACAGGTGCAACATCTGGGGCTCAATTTCTGCCAGGTTCAGCTCCTTTTCCACTTTTGTGCATCATTTTTTCTCCCAGCAACAAACACCAGAAATTAACACAATTCAAAGGAAACTTAGCCTCTTTCTCTACTTGAGTGCCATAAAATCATAAGAAAAGAGCCTCAAATAAGTGCAAATCCACCACTCATCACTTTATAGAACAACTGATCATAAATATGTGAATGTTGAGATCACCTCAGGAATCGTGTCACATATCCTCACAAGTCATAAACAATATGATAAAACTACGGAAAGATTCAAACTGGGAAAATAGATTCAAAAGAACAAAGAGACAATGTTGGATATTATGGAGATTGCGTAGTGGCTAGATGATAACCGCATGGGTAGCAAAGATCATATGATAGCTTTAGAGGAGCTTAATGGACACCAAATAATGACATAAAATGTGTTAAAGGTCCATCAAAGTGAAGAGAAGGAAGAAAGTGCCCATGTGTGCAAATGGCCATCTCATGAATTCAAGAATTCACAAAAGAAGACAACCAAACAAGGCCCTTATCTCATTAAAGGTAAAATTTTCAAAGAAGTGTCTTCTTTATTTCCTTAGTATAAATAGTAGTTTTATTATTTTTGAAGACAGAGATTATGAATATTATGATGAATTGAATGTTTGAAAGCTTTGAAGCTTGTAGTTTCTAGGTGTAGCTAGCATTAGTGTAGTTTATAGTTGGTAATTGTAGTTGAGTGATTAGGGTGGATTCCCGATATTGCTTGTGTTAACTTCTTCTAGCTTAATCGATCATCGAGTCACCCTCTTTGTAGCAAAGATCATATGATAGCTTTAGAGGAGCTTAATGGACACCAAATAAAGACACAAAATGTGTTAAAGGTCTATCAAAGTGAAGAGAAGGAAGAAAGTGGCCATGTGTGCAATGGTCATCTCATGAATTCAAGAATTCACAAAAGAAGACAACCAAACAAGGCCCTTATCTCATTAAGGGTAAAATTTTCAAAGAAGTGTCTTCTTTATTTCCTTAGTATAAATAGTAGTTTTATTATTTTTGAAGACAGAGATTATGAATATTATGATGAATTGAAAGCTTTGAAGCTTGTAGTTTCTAGGTGTAGCTAGCATTAGTGTAGTTCATAGTTGGTAATTGTAGTTGAGTGATTAGGGTGGATTCCCGATATTGCTTGTGTTAACTTCTTCTAGCTTAATCGATCATCGAGTCACCCTCTTTGTGGATTCAATTTGGTTTTCTCATTTTTGATTGAGTTTGGGTTATTGTTGTTTGATCGGATTCAATTGAGAGGTGAAGGTATAAAGTCCTTTGTTGCTCATAAATTCGATTAGATTTCGATAATTCCACATATGTTTTATTATTTCTTTCAATTGTCCCTTTTTTTCTGATCATTTGGTATCAAGAGCCTAGGTTTAGATTTGTTCCTACAAATTTAGTCTTGGTTTGCAAAAAATAAAGAAATCGAAATTCAATAAAAAAAATGAATTTCAAAAAAAAAGTAAAAAAAGAATTTAATTTCCACGTGGACTGCCACGTCAGCAGTCAACTGCCAACACAGCAGCCACGTCAGTGCCATCTCAGCTGACTGTCACACAGAGAGGTACCACTCTCTGATGCGCGCATGAGGTACAAATTCAGAGAGCAGGGTTTTGGTTTCAGCCTCAAAATTTGGCTGAGTATGGGAGTTTTTTGGGCCTAAAAATTTTTCTAAGTGTCCAAATTCACTTCTTTGTCTAAACTCACTTTTCTTCCATTCCTCAACTATTTAACAACTAATTAACATATTTAATTACTTGATAACTAGTTTTAATCATCAAATCATCCAATCAAAGTCTTACAAGTGATGAATTTCTTTGAGGCTTAAAAAATTTTCTAAGTGTCCAAATTCACTTCTTCTTCTTCCACACTCACTTTTCTTCTATTTCTCAACTATTTAACAATTAATTAACATCTTTAATTACTTGTAACTAGTTTTTAATCATCAAATCATTTCTTTGATCCTTCCAATTAAGTAACAACACGTAATTCTTCTACTTTTGTGACTTAGTTTGTTTTGAGTCTGAATCTTTTGGTGCTTCTTTCTTCTACTTTTCTCATGTTAATTCATTGATAACCTTCTTGATTTAAGTCCTTTAGTTTTTTGGGTCATCCATCTTTCAAGAGTCACAAGAATCCACTCTACCACAAAGAATTAGTGATCTTGTGAATTGATTGGGCAAAGGTAGTTCTCTATCAACTTTGGGAAGACACTTTAGGAAGGTGAGTGTGAGATCAAACAAGAGAGGTGTGAGGAATTTTGTCACTAACCTTGTTTGCTAAGTTTTGTAGGTACCAAAGGTGATTACAAGGAAGAATGTCATCCGTAACTTCCGAATATTGTGGAGATGACATTAGTGAATATGCTTGTAGCAATATGACCTACGAGCATGGTGAAAATGAGTTTTGTAAGGGAAATGATGGTCCTTATGAGCATGGTAATGGGTCTCTTGAGTATGATGGTGATTCCTATGAGGGCTATGATGGTCCATGGGATAATGAATAACATAGTGGTGAAAACTATTACTCCGGAGACGATTATGAGATGAATAGAGCTTATGACTCATGTGATGATGTTGAAGGGGTAGAAGGATCTTATGGAGTCTACCATTGTGAAGATGATAGTTCTCATGCTCTGCACCATGGTTATGATGGTGATGTGAGGTACAATTCTTTCTCTCATAGGTCTTATGAATCCTTTGAGCGAAATCTATATAGAAATGGAAGTTGTGAGGTTGAATTTCCTTCTTCGTCTTGTGCTACTTCCTATTCTAAGAAAGAATACATAGATGTTTTGGTGAGACCATTTCAAAGTCATCGTGTGGACCATAGAAGAAGTACATTCCCTACTTCTCGAAACATGATAACTTATTCTTCTCATCCTAGGTCCAATGTTTCTTGTTCTCCATATGGTGATGAGGTTGGAGGTAGAGTGGGAGGTACACTAAGCCATGAAGTTGTAGAGTTAAGAGAATCCTTTACCACATTGAGGGAAGATTTTGATGATTTCTTGCGGATGTTTGAAAAGGTCAAGTCTATGGTACAAAAGAGGCAAGTTATTCATCATGAAGATAAACCTAAGGAGTTACCTATGGAGGAAAAACAAGATACTCCTTATAAGGATGACACTAAGGAGTTGAACATGGAAGTCAAAACACCCACTCCTTGTGCACCAAAATGGAAGTTAAACTTGAAAGGATCTTCTAACCCTTCGCAAGGAATCCTTGGCACTTATCCTAACTCCCATAAAATTGAGAGACAAAAGATTGAGAGGAGTAAGGGTGTGAAAAGTGAGAACTCTAGAGTGGAAAAAAGAGAGGTTGGGTGGAGTGATGTGAGAGAGGGGTTGTCACATTCTTCTCCTAACTCATGTAACTTTTCTTTCTCTAGTTGTTTGAAAACTTGTGCAGGTATCCTTGGAAGCAAGCCTAGCGAGGCACCTCAAAATGTGAAGAATCATGAGGTTCTTGAAACCTTCCACAAGGAGAAAATGTGCTCCAATGTTGATACTTCACTTTATGTTATGAGCTACAAGGTAAAAATGTTAATTCTTGCACTTCCTTAAGCTTGGAAATTCATTGCTTGACTAGCAGCCAATTGGGTATAAGTGATAGCTTGATTTCATGTGAGCTTAATGATTCCTTGCCACATAGTGATAATGCATTTGTTGAGAGTGTTCATACACAAGTTGATCCTATTGATGACCGAATAGATTCTTCTTGTAAGATCAATTTGTGTCCACCTAGTGTTGACACTTGTGCCTTGAGTGATATTACATTGTCATGTAGTTCTTTGACATGTTTTGATAATGTACATGTTGAGAATGTGGATACACTAGTTGATCCTGTTGATGACCACATTGATTCTTCTAGTAAAGTCAATTTGTGTCCACCTAGTATTGATACATGTGCTCCAAATGATAGTTCATTATCAAGTAATATTGGTGTTGATCAACTTGTGTGTAATAATCCCTTGTTTGATGTTGACATGACTAATGATGGTGAAATGCATAGTGGTGTGTCTTGGCATGATAGAAGTGTAGTCCCTCTTGAAGGCTACCAAGTGATTGAGAATCTACTATGGTATAATGACACACTTTCCGAAGATAGAACTCTCTTCTTGGAAGATGATAGTACGTCTATTGGAGGGGTTAGTGGTCAAAAGGAAGAGGGTGTATGTTCTCCAAAGAGCCCTTCATTCTTGTGTGACCCCATTCTTGAGCAAGACCTTAATTCTTGTGGATCAAAGTGTGACTCTATATGTGGGCACACTGAAACGACCCCAAAAATGCCCGAAAATGTGCTTCGGAAACACCTATAATTGTAATTTCCATATATCTCAAAATCCGTGCATGATTTCGGAAATTCGACTTCATATTCTTATTTGTGGGGTCAAATTGAGTGGGAAATGGGTCTAACCCGAATTTTAGAGCAACCGTATCAAAATTCGAAAATCGCAAAAATTGCGATTTGGAGGGTCAACTTTAAAGGGGCATATCTCTTAGCACACAAAGGAACTGGAAGGGCTGCAACCTATCAAATTAAAGCTCTTTGAGTTAGCTTTCCAACGCACTTGGTTTCACCTTAGTCCGAGTTAGGATGAGGGAGTTATGACCATTTTCGTAAAACCTGTCTGTGCAGATTTGCAATTTCCAGTGAGCTTTTTTTTGATGCGGGTTGGAGACGTTTTTTATAAAAAGGGGATATGTCCCATACTTAGTCATTTCTCTTAACTCCAAAAAACACTCTCTAAGCCCTCTCCAAAAATTCCACCAAGATCTTCAACCAAATTCAAACATCTCAAGCTCTAATTCCGGATTCAAGACTCAATCTCAAGCTTCGATTCTCCATTCCAATCTTCATCAAGGATTCTCCAAAGTTGAGGTATGTGGGTTTGATTGTGGAACCTTCCTTTCCACAAGTCCAACCATTTATCCTCTATTTCTACTTCAAGTTTATGGGTCCTTATGATTATTTATGAACTCTTGAATTATGGAATTACTACTACACACCCTATTATGGTCCATTTTGCATATTATCATGAAATGGAATTATTATGTTATGTTTATGGTTTACATGCTTCCATGATCAAATTATGAAGGTTGATATATATATGTATGTTGTTGGTGGGCTGATTTATATGGATTTTGGAATTGGTTGGACTTAGTATTCTTGAAATACATGATTTCATTTACATGAACAATTGCCCACCTTGTGTTTGATAAAATGCCCATTTATAGAATTCTTAGGAAAGGGAAGGTCCAAGGTACGTCCTATGAGTCGGATGGTTATGTAATTACTGAAATGATGATGAAATGGACACATGTATATGATTTTCTCTATATAAGTGTTGTGAGTCGACCAAGCCTAGTACGGGGGGTAGTAGGCCCGTATAACCGTATCGAGGGGTTGGTACCTTGGTTGCCTAGTACGGGGGGTAGTAGGCCCGTATAACCATATCGAGGGGTTTGTACCTTGGTCCCTAGCTCGGGGGGTGGTAGGCCCGTGTAACCATATTGAGGGGTTTGTACCTCTTTCGCCTCTCCAAGGGGGTGGTAGGCCTTGGAAATACTGTATTGATGGTCACTCGCCACACATGTACTACGTTCCCACTAAATATGATTTTTATGTAAGCATCATTATACATATCATTTCATTAATATGCTATCTATTGGGTATGATTACGCATTTTTCCTATGATGTCCATCTAATGTAGCATTGCATTGCATCCCATATACTTAGTACATTCAAATGTACTAACGCATACTCTATGCCTACATGATGTCACCATGTAGGGACCGGAGCACCGCTTGACCATCCTCCTCCGCGTGGCTAGTACGATTTTCTATAGTGGTTATTGGTGAGTCCTCCATTTCGGGGACGTTGCTCATGATCTTTTGCTATGTATAAAACTTTTCCTTTCTAGTTATGTTTTGACTATGAGGGTGAGCCCGGTAGTTTGTCTTGGCCCCCGCTAAGTACTCATGTTTAGAGGTGGTGTTGGACAAGTTGTGTATTATGCTTGAGCTTGACTCATCTATGGTATTTATGTATCATTTCTTTTTTTTGCTCCCTTAGTCCCGATTTCCCCCTTGATTATGCTTATCGTTTATGGTCATTTAATTGCTTCCGCGACCAAGGATGTGTAATGATACGCTATGAGGCTTGTTTGGGGTTCCTTCGGGTTCCCCATTCGCCGGTCACATCTAGGCCCTAGGCTTGGGTCGTGACACACACCTTGGATGAAGTTCATTTATGTAGCACCTTTCTCTATTACTTGTTTGCATATGATGATGCTCATGCATTTGAGTGGAGTATGATATTGGAAGATAAGGGTGCCAATCGGGCAAAAAAGGGTGTGTTTGATCCATGTTCATGAATTTCCTTTCCATTTGACCCCGGTAATGAGTTAAATTGTGACACTTGCTTAGTGATGCTTGGTCAAGATGACAAGCACAATTTGGAGGATTTTGTTGGCACCTTTCCCTATGATGTAAAGTTCTTATTGAGGGTTTATAATCCACTTGAGGGGCCTACATTGTGTATGGGGAAGGGTAGTTTTCTAACCCCCTTTCTTTACTATCTCTTTGCATATGATCTTGTTGATTGTGCATCTTATGGGGGTAGGAGTTATTTGTCAAGAGAAGGTGAAGTTTATCTTAAATTTGTCATGTAATCTTTGTGTGTTCCATCTTGTGATGTAATGAGTGGTAGGATCCATGAACCTAATTGTGATCTTGCATATAGGAACACCTTAGATGACCCTGATGTGCATGACACCTTTCTCTACTATCTCTTTGCATATGATGAGTCTCATACTTGTCTTAGATGTGCTTTGCATGTGGGTCGGGGTTTCATTGAGGTCTATCCATGTTTGTATGACCCGATTATATGGACCTATTATCATTTTGACCCCGATGAATGTTTGGGGGTATAGGAGCTTGTAGTAGTGCCATCATTTGGGTGGTATTATCCTTTTGATGTGTGGAATAGTCAATTTCCTTGTGCTCCATGTATGGGCTTAATAGTCATGATAATGGAGGATACTTGGTTGTTCCTTGAGATTGAGTCTTCTTGGTATAATGCTTTTTGTGCTAACAATTGTACTAACCCTCATGCTATGAGGACCTCTTGGTTGCTTGTCCTTCTTATGTTCTTGCAAGGTTTGGATTCGAGGACGAATCCTTTTCAAGAAGGGGAGGATAATAACGGCATGGGTAGCAAAGATCATATGATAGCTTTAGAGGAGCTTAATGGATACCAAATAAAGACATAAAATGTGTTAAAGGTCCATCAAAGTGAAGAGAAGGAAGAAAGTGGCCATGTGTGCAAATGGTCATCTCATGAATTCAAGAATTCACAAAAGAAGACAACCAAACAAGGCCCTTATCTCATTAAGGGTAAAATTTTCAAAGAAGTGTCTTCTTTATTTCCTTAGTATAAATAGTAGTTTTATTATTTTTGAAGACAGAGATTATGAATATTATGATGAATTGAATGTTTGAAAGCTTTGAAGCTTGTAGTTTCTAGGTGTAGCAAGCATTAGTATAGTTCATAGTTGGTAATTGTAGTTGAGTGATTAGGGTGGATTCCCGATATTGCTTGTGTTAACTTCTTCTAGCTTAATCGATCATTGAGTCACCCTCTTTGTGGATTCAATTTGGTTTTCTCATTTTTGATTGAGTTTGGGTTATTGTTGTTTGATCGGATTCAATTGAGAGGTGAAGGTATAAAGTCCTTTGTTGCTCATAAATTCAATTAGATTTCGATAATTCTACATATGTTTTCTTATTTCTTTCAATTGTCCCCTTTTTTTCTTATCACTAAATGCTGTCAAATAATCAAGTTCAAGGGGTAATTAAGATTGTGAAAAAATTAGATGTTCAATTAATAATCCCGGCTCAAGGGGTTGCTTACTGTGATTTTAAGACAAAAAAAAAAGATGTTAGAAGAATGGAGATGGAGTACAATGATCCCACTATATGATAACAAGGGTGACATAAAGAATTGTAACAATTATATGGATATCAAGCTGCTAAGACACATTATGAAGGTCTTGGAGAGGGTGGTGGAGATAAGGGTAAGGAGAGACATGTCTATTTCCGAGAATCAATTCAGTTTCATGTATAAAATTTCAACTACAGACGTCATTTATCTGGTTAGGAGACTATTGAAATAGTATAGGGAGAAGAAGAGGAATCTCCACATGGTATTTATCGACCTAAAAAGGTTTATGACAAAGTTCTAAGGAAGGCTCCATGGAGGTGCCTAGAGGCTAAAGAAAATAGGGAGATTAAGGAGAATAATAAGATGGATGTGTAGGCATACTATGAGAGATAAGATTATAAATGAAGATATTTGGAACAAGATAGGAGCGGCCTCGATGGAGGATAAGATGCGGGAAGTGAGACTAGGATAGTTCAAGCATGTGAAGAGGAGATGCACGGATGCCTTAGTACGTAGGTGTGAGAGGTTGGCTATGGATGGTTTCATAAGAGGTAGAGGTAGGCCGAAGAAATATTGGAGAGAGGTAATTAGATAGTACATGAAGCAATTCCAACTTATCGGGGACATGACATTAAATAGGAGGTCATAGAGGACACATATTAGTGTAAAGGGCTAGTTAAATAGTTGAGAGTTGTCTCGCTTATTCTTTCAAACTAGTAGTCACAGTATAACTATCAGAGTTTCTTGATTCCATCTTTGTTACTAGTTAATGTTTCTTGCATTTTGATTATCGTATCATTTTGAATAATGGTTGTTTCTTTGCTAGTATGCTTTGTCTGTTTTTATTAGCATTTTTTCTTGGCTTCTTCTCTCTCATTTTTTCTTTTTTAAAGCTGCTTTGTAATGCTTTTTCTTGAGCCGGTGGTCTATTGGAAGCAACATCTCTATCTCCAAAAGTAAGGATAATGTGTGTGTAAACACTACCCTTTTGAATTTGAAGTGCAATCGATAAATGATAACCTATTCAATAATCCGGAAAAAAAACAGTCGTTATTTTGCCATTTCGTATCATGAATAGTGTATAAGAACCCTCTTCTTCCCTCTTTCTATTGTACTCCTAAATCCATCACAGTTTTAAATTTGATGCATGTCTTGGTGGAAGTTTCACTCCAGCTCTCAGGGCTTCATTAATGATTAGAAGTTTATACAATTAGATTCATTATAGCAAACTTCTTATAGGGGAAGAGAACACAAATCGAAAGTCTGCATAATTTTTAGCCAAGATCATGAAAAACAAGCCATCTGATTCTTATATGTCAGTTTTAAGTAACAAAACTGAATTGACAAGACTTCATTTTGCTTCAACCGAATCATTCCTCTATAACACAGTAAACACCATATCTTTAAGCAAAAGTTTTCCTCCATTTGCAATTGGTGTCATACTCATAGAAACTCGATACGGAACTACAAAACCCGATTCAGGGGGTAGACATTTATCCATACCTTACATGGAAAGTTCAATCTGTAATAGGACATTCAAAAGCCTATGTACAAATATAATCACGATTTTAGGAACTTGCAATTACGTGTTGCCCAGATACACATGCGACCTCAAAAATGAATTGAATTGAATGTATATCAAAAGGAAGAAACCCACTTTACAATTACACATGGATTAGAAATTTACACTATGATGCAATTTTAGGCATCTCGCAATAGCTTGCTCGTGACGTTCATGATAGAAGGAAGACCAACATCCAAAAGTGGGACCCCCAAAATGCAACAAGTATGAAAACCAAGATCGTATATCACTCATGAAGTGTGAACTTCCAAGTTGCCAGAACAGGTTAAAAATTCAGCATGATGAGCCTGGACCATGGAAACATCCAACCACACTTTATTCCCTTTCAGACTCCAGAATCCTGAGAGGTCATAGCATGCTATGGGTCCAACAAGAATAAATCAGAAGCTCCGGCGAGAAGCCAGTTCAGGAGATACTGGGGGATGCTACCAATTTTCTAAAATAGCTTTGATTTCACTGGCATCGAACAATCAATATCATCCTCAAGATCACTAAATGAAATTTCCTCCTCATTTCCCATTAAAATGCCGGTGCCAGAGTAGCACTCTGACTCTTCAATATCTTGTAGCCAATCATCCTCATGCTCATCATAATCCAAGAGCGATGGTTTAGATGGACCAGCCACCAACTCCTTTTCTAAGATCTTACTCGGAGGATTTTCTACAATAACAGCCTCGTCAATAAACTGGATCTCTGTACTTCCATGCTCGAGCTTCTCAGTTTCAATGTCACGAGTGCTATGGTAAGTTGTAGGCTCAAATCCAAAACTTCTTTGGGGCATAAAGTATTTACAGTGAGCGTCTTCAGATGAGGTAGAATCAAAGTTTTCATGTGGTGAATATGTGCTCTCCTTCATGAGAAGAGTATTCATACCAAAAAATTCTGAGTCGGGTTTTGTCTTCTTTTGCATCCACATAGACCTTGCTTCAACAAGCTGAAGAAATGATCACACAATATTAATAGTGCAGTGAAACTAGCTATTATCATGTCAAGCCTTGTACACAAGGGAAGGAGGACAAACAAAATTGCAATCACTTCCATCATTGGAACTACTCTCGTGATGCACAATATTCCATTATGGGGAAGCACTATTGGTTAAAGCTACCCAAAATCAAGAAAGAAAAAATTGCTTCTAGCAATGATAAGAGGAGCTTGAAACAAATCAAAGCTGCTTCAGTTCCCCCACTCCCAAATAAAACTACCTCTTTTTTTAAAAAAAAAAAAAAAGAACAAAAAAACTAACATTGATGAAAGAGTAATTTGCAATTTGCACCGCTAATGTATGCACTCTTTTATGACTTACACCTTATCCTATCATTTTTAATGATTTGCACCCTAATCTCCTTAGTTCTTTGCAAAAGCATTAAAAAATTCATTTTTCAATTATTTACAAGCATAAAATAGAAAAATTAACAAATTATTACATTTATTAAGATTTAAAAATATAATAATAATAATAATATAATTAAATTACTTTCTACCAACAATATAATTTATTGTTCTGGTCTTTCTTTCTCAATACACGTACAATGAGATATAAAACATAAAATTATGAAAAAGTTAAAGATAAATATATAAATTATATTATAATTAAAAAAATTATATAAAATAAATTTTAAAAATTATATATATGATGTTGGATTGGTTTGGTCTCGGATTGACATTTTTTTTAGATAAAACCAAATCAACCCAAAGTATAATCGGGTTTTTTCCCCAATACCAAATCAAGTCAAACTAAACCATTAGCCAGGTTTTTTTTTTCGATTTGACTCAATTTGTAGTTTGCGATTCGATTTTGTTCACCCCTAAAAAAATGTACTAGAAATGAATGATTGTTTCTTCATTTTAATGGAAAAGAAGCAGCACATGACTTGAATTTAGTATTGCCTTTATTTTTAATTTAAATCACTTTTTATTTTTCTTTATATGTAATTTTCTATTTTATTCCTTTAAATAATTGAAAAATGAGACTTTTTATGATTTTGTGATTAGGGTGCTCATTAAAAATGATAACATAAGGTGTAAGTCAAAAAGGAGCGCATACATTGGGAGTGCAAATCGCAAATTACTCTAGATGAAAGCATAAACTTCCAGACTGCAACTCAAACAGCTGTTGCTTTAAAAATCAGAAATTAACCCCAAATTATGTACCACTTGTTGACTTATCATCAGGATTGTGTAACTCACTTCAGTAATGATCTTATAGCATAGTATTAACATACCTGCGGTGTAGACAAAAGCTCAGCATCATGTTTATTAAGTCTCGTGTGGAGAAGAACAAAATAAACCATCCAAAAGTAAACATCACTCATATGGACGGGGCAAAGTTCAATTCTGAGAGCAGCTAATCTTGGTGCCAGACGTTCAACAGCAAATGCATGCTTTTGTTGCGTTTCAGAGATCTCAAAATCTAAATATAGGATAAGGAAATACTAATGATAGTGTTTGGAAGTTTACTACGTTTTCAACTGAAAAGCATAGAGTCAGGATCCCATTAAGTATCAACAATACCTCAAACATATATATAAACATACATACATACATGTGTACTTATAAATGTTTCTGTATACACATGTACATACATACTTTTTTTGATCGGTATACCTACATACTCTTATAAATTTATGTATACACATGTACATACATACTTTTTTTGATTGGTATACCTACATACTATTATAAATGTGTACTTATGTACGTATATCAAAGGATGCTTTCATGGTTAACTCTCTATATTCTAACATGATTAACAAAGGAAAGAAAGAAGAGTTTCGACCATCCAAATGAGGCAGTGATCTTATAAACTACTAGATATTTATCTCCAAGACAGACAAAAAAAGCAAGGAAGGAAGGAAGACTGAACATGCAGGCAAGGGAGAAGCGTGTACCACCTAAGGCAGTTGGGGCGTACAACAAGGAAAGCTTATGCCAAAGGAAGTTTAAAATAGCTCACTCATTTGGAAAATCAGGTCTGTAAATACTCAGTAGGCCTTTGAGAGAGTGGCCATGAAGAATAGAAAAAAACAGTTCAACTATATAAGTTTTGATGGAACCATTTCAGCATTTTAGCATATCAGGAGGCTTTGATATGTATAGATTGTGGCTGGGCATGGGAACTGCATGACACAATATTAATAGAAAGATTAGGATGTTTGTGAATGAGGAATACCAAGTAGAGGTAAAAAGATACTGAGCAGCTATTAACATTGACTCTAACTAATCTGGAGTCTGACCAAATGATTACCGTTACATTGATTTATGCAAGTACTGAAAGGGCTAATGGAGTAAGCTTATGGGATGATTTATATGACATATCCTCAAACATGGATTCCCCATGGATAGTAGGAGGTAATTTTAATGTAATTTGGGATGAAGCTGAGAGATATGGAGGACTGCTAGTGCATTATGATGAAGTAGAAGATCTTGGTCATTGTCTGAACATATGTCAATTGAAAGATCTGGTATTCTGGAAGCATATATACCCGATGGAATGGGATATCAGACGAAGTATGTATCTTTAAGAGATTGGACATATTCTTAGGAATTCAAGCTTTTCAGAGCACTTCCCGGATTTTGAAGTGGAGAATGTAATCAAGCAAGGATCTGCTTCTCCATTTTGTCAATAAACCTATTCTCCAGTAAGATGAGTCAGAGGGAAAGTTGTTCCTAATTAGTCAAAGTTGCATTAGAATGATGTCATGAATTTCTCCAAAGACTCCAAGTCAGAAGGCATCACCCAGAGTTCTACACACTGTAACCTTGAAGGCTGCTAAAGCAGTGATGAACCATCCACTTTAAGAACATCATCACCACAAACTAAACAATCAATTAAATATGACTCAATCTCAAACTAGTTAAGGTTGCAATATATATCATTCATATCCATTTCATTCTATTCCAACCTTTTCTGTTCCAAGACTAAATAATTTATCTTTTAGGGCGTGTTTGGTATGAAGGAAAATATTTTTCATGGAAATGTTTTGCTAGAAAATGTTTTGTCCGAAAATAAGTGTGTTTCTTACTTATTTTTTAGTATTTGATAAGTAAGCAAAAAATATTATTCCAAAAGCATTAATATGTAATCCAAACAAAACATTATATGTGTCGGTACTATATGGGCGGGATAAGGTAGGGAGTGGGGGTGCGGATTGGAGATATTGGATGGATGAAGAGGACACAATGAAGTTAGAATGTCACTTATCTGAGTAAACAAGTCATTTTACTCATTCTAGATAAAATATTTCGACCATGAGAAAGTTGGAAACATCGTAGGAAACACACACTCAATGTCTAATACATTAATAAAAATAAACAATGGCAACGTAAAATTCAGTGTATCCACAGAATGAGAAAGGAAGACAACATACCGTCAAACTCCTCTTCCTCTAAGGAAAAATCCAACCAAGTCTCCGGATGATGAGCTATAGTTCTAGCGAAGGTTAACGCTTCATTAGTTACTCCAACAGCATCATAAACACTATCCTCCACTTCATCCTCCTCATAATTCGAATATCCCAGATAAGCCCCCACATATTCTCTCTCTTCCTTCTCCGATTCACCACTTAAATTAGATCGATCTACCGACTCTATCCGGTTCAGATCCAATTTCACTCTCCGAACCACCGGCACCGGCGGAGGAGGTGGAGGTGGAGGTGGAGGTGGAGGAGCCAGAAATGAAGCCACACCCCATAGTTGACGAGTTAAAGTTTCTTTCAGTTCCGATAAGTCTTCCTTAACACCACCACCTTCGTTAACATCAAAGGAATCAACAGTATTATCAAATCGATTTTCTAAATCCATTTCCTGGTAAGTTGAATTTTCGTCCAAATGGTCGTTTTGGGTTTTGTCCTTGTCTCCTTCTTCCTCTTCTTCTTCATCCAGACGGAGAGAGTTGGCTAAAGAACGAGGGAGCCATGACATGGCTACTTGTAATTGTAATGAAGATTGAAAATTGATTGGATCGAGGAAGAAGAGGACATTTGAGAAAAGGGTTCCTCTCAAAACTCAAAACTCAAAACAGATTGCACATTATTTCATTTCTTTTGTTTGCTTCTTTTCGGGTCATTTAGAATCCGCTTGGATTGGCTTAATAAGTAATTTTTAAAAAATTACTTTAAAGTCATTTTAAAAATAAGTAGTTATGTGTTTATTGATGTGTTTGGCAAAAAAATATTGAAAGTCACTTTTTTTATCAAAATGTCTGAAATACCCTTAAAGTTGTTAACATTATAAAAGAATTAAGGGTAAAAAGTAATATATTTGATCAAAGTAGAATGATATATAAGTTAAAAAAAAATAAGTAGGGGCACCACTTTTAACTTTTAACTTATTTTAAGTTACTTTTGACTTATTTTAAGTTATTCTTATAATTGCCAAACACTCTAATAAGTCAAAAACTGATTTAAAAGTTAGTTTGACCAACTTAAAATCACATCCAAACGGGCTCTTAATCTATTCAACTTTACGTGGAATTTGTTTCCATAATACAACTAAATGTTTTTCTTGTAAATTACTATTTTACTTCGATTAAGACCCTAATTGGCATCCGTTAAAAATTGTTTATTTCTAGAACGTTTTTTTAAAGTAAATTTTTGGAAAAGTGTTTTTTAAAAAAACAAATTAAGTGTGTTTGATAAGCAATTTGTGTTTAACTAAAAAAAAAATTTTAATGTGTTTTTGAGAGTTAAATTACAAAAAAATAAAAAACCAAGTATCAATATGTTTTTTAATAGGCGAAATGGTCTGGTGGACCCTTGTACTTGTATCGATTTGTATTGTGGATCATTCTACTTACCCATTTGTCATCTAGACCCCTGAACTCATCCAAACCCAACATTTTAAACACATTTTTTGATGTGGCAAGAGTCCACACGGAGCGTGTGAAACACACAAAGCAGGAGCGTGAGACATTCCAAAAAGGCATTAATGGTCCTTTTTGAGACATTTAAGTTGTCTCTTCTTCCTCATTTGCATTCATCACCATTGTTGCCCAAATTGAAGCTTTTTTTTCTTCTCTTCTCGATCTTGTCTCTCCAAATTTCTTCTCCTTTATTTTTTTTCCTTCGATTTAAAGGCATCTCTTCTTCCTCTTTGTGCGATTCTATTGTATTTTTGTTGGTTTGATTTAAATGCTTCAAGCTCATTTCCAAATAGTAGTCCTCCTATCTTAAATTAAAAACTAATAAACAACAATCTCTTCAAGAATTTCTTGAAGCATCAGAAAACTAGGGCAAAAAAACCTCATCACGAAAAACCCTTCACAAAAGATAAAAACCCCAAAGCAACTCCACCAATAAACTTTGATCTTCACAATGCCGCCAGCCCCAAACTCCGGCGAGATTGTGAACAACCTGACCACCCAACAAATCCCCACTCTTCCTCAACGCCACCAGTCACCACCAAAATCCTAACCCAACAGAACCCAAAATCAACTCCGAGTTTTGGGGAGATTGTGAACAACAAGAAATCATTCCGACATTTTTTCTTCAACAGAAAGAGTAGAAGAGGTTGGGAAAGGAAAAGTGTAAGGAAGATGAGAGAGAGAGAAATGGAATGAAATTGTGGGAATAAGGATAGGTATGACAGAGGAAAATAAAAATTGGAAAAAGAAGTACATATACATTAATCAAATATAATAAAAGGAAATGATGATGTAGCGGGGTTATATATACATTTGTCATTTTATAATCATACATGTCAATTTATAATTATTTTAAAAATTATGTGTCAAGCGTTTGTGAAACACACACAACTGAGTAGGAAAAAATGTGTTTAAAATGTTGCGTTTGGATGAGTTCAGGGGTCCAGATGACAAAGGAGTAAGTAGAAGGTTCCACAATACAAACTGATACAAGTACAAGGGTCCACCAGACCATTTCGCCTTTTTAATATTAAAATTATTTTATAGAGAGAAACTATTTTAAATATCTAATACAAAATTTTAATTAAATTAAAATGTAAATATTCAAATTTTCAATCAATATTATACATAGATAAATAAATAAAATATTAACATGATGATTTAAATATAATTAAAAATATCAAGCAATTTAGAAAAATAATTTCAAAAATTAAATCACTACATACCAAAAATTCACCACAAAAAAAAAATAAAGTCCTTCATAAATCACAAAAAAAAAATTCACGCAATATCTTCATAATAATAGAAAATTTGTCTTGTATTTCTGAAGGTATCTCTCAATTAGGCCTTCCATTTTCTTCTTCGGTCTCTCTGATAATGTCTTCATTTACATAATAGTTAAAATCTTTATCAGTGGTAGAGAGTCGTCGTATGAAATTATGTATAGCCATAGTACTTATAACAAGATGAACCTGAGTGTTCGAATTTAAAAGATGGCATTAAGCATAAGAGAGAAAATCTATTTTTTCAAACTGTAAATGTTCTTTCAATTGTACATCTCAAACTGGAGTGAAAAAAATTGAAAGTCTCATTTGAATTTCTGAAACTAGAGTTATGTCTGAAATTAGAGAGATGGTAACAATCTCCCTTAAACGGTCCTAAATAACCAATCATTTGTTGGATAATCTGAATCAACTAGATAATATTTACCTACATCAATTTATAAAATAATTAATTAATATAAATTAATAATTATCTAATAATACAAGACATATATGAATATTACTAACCTGATGGAGGGTGAGAAAAATTAAGATCATGCCTTCTAAGTGCTTGGTCAAATATTCTGACATAATGTGCATTGTCTTCCCATTCAGGCCATACAAATGCGAAGCACATGTCCTAATCACATACAACCATAATATTTTGAGAACTGAAACCGTTTCTACCAATGTATTTTATTTGATTCTTCACATGAACAAAACAAGATACATGTGTTCCATCTATAGCTCCAACATAATTTTTAAAATAGGGTCAATGCATGTCATCTTCTTTTAATTTAGGATGAATATCTGAGAAGACTAAATCGTTTGGTTTGATAATATTCATAGTCAATTTCAAGCATGCTAATAAAACATAATGAAAATGTCTATTAAGTATATCTCCTGAGTGTTGGAATCTTTCTTGAATCATTTGATTCTCTACACTATGTACTACTACCAATAAAAACATCGCAACCATCTCGTCTGTGGTTATTTTTCTTGTTGCTTTTAAACTATATTGTTCATTTCAAGTCTTGCACAAATGAAGAAAAATATATTTTTTCATTTGAAACATTTTGTAACATCGTTTATCATGCTCTTCAAGTATGTCTTTGATAAAATAAAAATTTGTATGAGGTGAAGTTTTGCATTGAACCTTTAGAAAAAACTATAAATAATATTCTGCTGCTGATGTGATTCTGGAAATTGTCGTATCAACAACATTATCATCATCATCATCAATATCATTCATAACAACATCCTCATCAGACATATCATTATTATTTTAGTCACTGATAAATCTGTAAAAAAAATACAAAAATTATTTACGTCTAATAAATTAAAATATAATTTATTTATCATACAAAAAGTAAATTTTACTATTCTCGGGATAATAACTTCAAATATTAAAATTTAGAAACTTGAATAAAAGACAAAATTAACATCATAAAATCTAATCTATATGAAGTTAAAACTATCTTTCCCAACCATCGCAATTGTCACTTTGCATCTTCTTGTGCTAAAAATATTTCTCTCATTGATTGTTTGATAAACAAACCACTCGCTTTTCACCATAAATCACTACCAATGATCATACCAGGAAAATTACGAACCATAGCCATTACAATTTTAATACTAAGTGATGTTTTCCTTGACACCATTGAAGTGCGTAATTTCATGGCTTCAACAATTCTCTTTATTGATGAGCTAATTTTTAGACCACTATTGAGTTTATTTTTTCCATTTCTGTTACAGCTGTTGATGCCTTTCCTTTTCTTTTATTACCACTCTCGTTGCTACTTTTTTTCCAACTTCATTTGATTTTTCTAAATAAATTTATTCAATGCCTTCTTCTACATTGTTTTCCAAACAATCAAAAGTCACAAAGTGTCACGACCCAATCCCTCGAATCATGATGGCACCTACAATAACCCACCAGTAGGTAAGTCTGCCTGTAACCCAGAATGCGAGTAATAGGTATAAGGGCAGAGCTCAACAGAAAATAATACTAACAATAAGAGAAGATAGAAATGGAAAGCAAAACCAAAAGCTATATACAATGGAAACCCTCCCAGAACCTGAAAGTCACGAGTACAGAGCTATCTAGTAAGAACAAATACAAGTCCCAAAAGTGGACCACAACAAGTTGTCTTAGGGACAAAAGACTAGCTAACATAAATACATAACAAGACAGACTTGTCGAGGATGCCAAGTGCTCACCCTCATCTCCGGTATCCACAAGCTGCAAAAGATGGCACGAACGATCACCGCTGATAGCTGGTACTAGGACCTATATCACAAAAAAGATGCAGAGTGCAGCATAAGTACCAAAACAAGGTACTCAGTAGGCATCATAGGCCGACTGAGCAACAAAGGTAAACACAATCAGAAAATATAGAATCTAGACACAAACAAAGGTCAAACGGAAAAGAAAGAAGGCACATGAGTATACAGAAAGTAAATCTAAGTACATCTAAACTAAACCTAACTGGCCCTATAAGCCCAGAAGGTAAACTCGTGCGCAAGTTAAGTAAAAACTCGAACGGACCCCCATAAGCCCGATAGGTACACAGAATAGCTAAATCTATAAGTAAGGATGAGTAACCCAAATTCAAAACCAAGAACATCAGCTGGGCTCCCAGCCCAAGTAACCACGAAACCAATAACCCAGTCAACTCCCATCCCAGCTAGCAAGAATGACAATTGATCAATCCAGCCTAGCCATACAGTCCACTCCCAGGGGCATAAGCCGCCCAGCTAGCAAGAGTGCATCGGGAGCGTATCAACTCCGAAGAGGATCTCAACTATCAAGGCTGCCCAGCCAGCCAGTCCACTCCCAGGGGCATAAGCTGCCCAACTAACAAGAGTGACTCGGGGGCATATCAACTCCGAAGAGGATCTCAAGTAAACTCTAGCTAATGTGGATCGACGTCCACACCCAGAGGCTTAAACCGCCCAGCTAACAAGAGTGCCTCAGGGGCGCATCAACTCCGAAGAGGATCTCAACTATCAAGGCCGCCCAGCCAGCCAGTCCACTCCCAAGGGCGTAAGCCACCCAATTAGCAAGAGTGACTCGGGGGGTGTATCAACTCCGAAGAGGATCTCAAGTAAACTCTAGCCACCATGGATCGACATCCACTCCTAAAGGTATCAACAGAAAGCTCTCAGCCTAGGACAACTTAATCTCCAATCCTCGCGATAACACAAGCCTTCGGTAACTCCTCGGAGCCGTAGAAATAGGGAGAGAGAAGGAGAGTATAGAAGGTCAATGAAGCAACGATAATGCCTGAGCTAAGGCTCAGACTATCATACTCAAGTCTGCTATTCTAGTCTACAAGGACCTAGTTCGTCCAAATCAACGTCGGAGACAAAGCAAACCACAAGGTTCAACAGTCTAATGCAAAACTGGCCTATCCTAAGCTAAGGCCAAACATGCATAATGAAGCAAATAAAACACAAGTAAATTCACATAGCATGCAAGTCACACAAACAACCCTACTAGCATGGTACTACCCTCATAATAGCCTCAATCAACCCTAAGTAATGGTTTCTAAGAAGAAAAGCATAAATAATTAGGTACACGCCCCCAATTCACACTTACCATCATGATTTTACACATTCACGTACAATCTAAATAGAAAAGAAGTCGTAGCCTACCAGAAGGCCGATCGCGCGCGCTCCAAATCACAAGGCCGGAGCTTTTCCTTTCTGAACAGCCTCCGAGCGCTACCACGCTATCAAAAATTGGATCATAATTTAAGTACAATAGTTTAGACACTAAAAACACATAAAAGGGAGACAGACCAATTTTAGAATCAAATGGGAAATATGGGACCCACGCGGAACTTCCAGAGCTGACTCCATCAAGAGGTCCTAAACTACGACTCGAACTTGTGTCCCAAAATTAAGCACAATCTGAGACCCGAAGCAGCCACAACAACAACATGCAACTTAATCAACGAAAATACTAAAGAAAAGGGAGGGGTAGTAGCTTTAAAGGAGAATTCACCTAAAACGGAGGTCCACCAACATGATCCAATCCCACCCTAGCGAAGCCTCAACAATCACAGACGTGTGGGACTTCGAATCACCCAAAATCGACTCAAAATGACCAAGAAAATGCAATTTCAGCTCTTCATCACGATCGCGAGAAGAAGGGCTGTGATCGCGACTCATTAAGATGCTGACAATCTCGATCGCAGAGACCCTACCTCGCAGTCGCAATGACCAAGGAAAGTCACCATTTATCATGATCTCGTCAATGGGCCACGCGGTCGAGAAGCACTAAGGCCCAGGCCTTTGTGAACGCGACCAAGGGGCACACGATCGCGAAAAGCGAATTGGCCTACACCAGCGGATGCACATCAGCTAGTTTTGGCAAGTTCCAAATCTCTTACGGGGTGCTCCAAATTCGTTCAGAACCCCGCACACGTAAACGAGATATGCAACCCTACCAAATTTGATATTTCAAACTCAAAGGAGCAATCCAAATTCCCATACGAGGTCATCTCAACAAAAAGTGGGTCCCACACCCAAACTCCATTTTAAGCCAAAATCCACAAAGGGGCTCAAAACTAGCCAAAGCCCTCGGGATCTAAATGAATGGTCGTTCTAAATCAAACTCAACATTCCAGAGCTAATCGCGCTGACGGAATCCTCATCCGAGCTCGTTTAATCAGAATGTTGACTAAAGTCAAACTTAGGCCTTAACTTAAAAGTTAAAACGCCTAATCACACAGACTTACATTGAAAGTCTCGGGAGTCAAGTCAATCATTCTACTAGCCTAAAATGACCCTTTCGAAGCTGATGGAATCGTCAGAATTGGATTTTGAGGTCATCTTCTTAAACTTTTGATCAAAACTAATCGTTCAAGGTTCAAAAGCTCCAAAACACTAAAACTCGCACAAAAACTAAACGAACGACCAAGTGAGCGAACTGCCAGTCCCATTAAGTCATAAATGACTTGGGGTCACTACAGAAAGCTCTAAACAATGAATAGGAGGCATAAACACATAAATGACCGGGAGGTCATTACAACATCCACTACTAGAAAGGACTTTCGTCCGCAAGAGTAAGGGTCAAGAAGTACCTGAAGGCTCAAACAAGCCAGGAAACTACTCTCACATATCATGCTCGGTCTCTAGGCAGCCTCCTCAACTGGTCCAACAGACCTTAACCACAAGAATGTCTCTCAAACGCGACCGCCACACATCTCTAGCGAAAATGGCAACTAGCTCTTCCACGAAGGTCAAGTGATCATCCAACTCTATTGCATCATACTGGAGCACATGAGATTCGTTTGGAAAATACCAGCACAACATCGAAACATGAAAGACTAGGTGGATAGCTAAGAACATCGAAGGCAAAGCTAACTCATATGTAACCTCTTCAATTGTCCAAAGGATCTCAAAAGATTCAATTTACCTGGGGCTAAGCTTGCCCCACCTCCCAAATAACATCACACCTTTCATTGGTGACACATAGAGGAGCACTCTATCACCAACAGAGAATCTCAAAGGCTACTGCCTACGATCCACATAACTCATGTACCTACTCTGAGCTGTCTGAAGCCGATCCTGAATCACCCTTACCTGCTCTAAAGCCTCCTGAATCAAGTCTATACCACGAGGTCTAGGCTCTGTAGACTCAAACCAATGTCCCAAAGAACAATAATGCCTACCATATAAGGCCTCAAACGGGGCCATCTGAATGCTAGAATGGTAGTTGTTGTTGTACGCAAACTCCTCCTAAGGCAAGAAATGGTCCCACTGACCTCTAAACTCTAATACACAAGCCCGTGACATGTCCTTTTAAACCTGAATAGTATGCTCCAACTGACCATCAGTCCACGGGTGGAAGGTTGTGCTAAGGTCAATGCAAGTACCCAGCTCATCTCGAAAAATCCTCTAGAAGCTAGAAGTAAACTGAGCACCCTTATCTGATATAATTAAGACCGACACACCATGAAGATGAACTACCTCACGAATGTAGATAAGAGCTAACCTCTCGGTGCTATATGAAGACTGAATAGGGAGGAAGTGTGCTGACTTTGTCAATCAATCAATGATGATCCAAATGCTATCAACACATGTAGAAGTCTGAGCTAAACCTGCCACAAAGTCCATAATGATGCGATCCCACTTCTACTCTGGAATGGATAGTCTCTAAAACTCACCACCAGGTCTTAAATGTTTGTCCTTCACCTGCTGGCAACTAAGGCAACAGGACACATAGTCTGCAAAATCTCTCCTCATACCGGCCCACCAATAATGCTGCCTCAAGTCACAATATATCTTCGCAGTGCCCAGATGAATAGAATATCTAGAATCATGGGCCTCACGAAGTATCATCTATATCAAACCCCCAACTCTCAGAATATAAATACGACCTGCAAACCTCAAAGCCCCATCTTAATCCAAGGTAACCTGACCGAAATCACCCGTTAACACTTGATCGCGAAGGGCCACCAAGGCCTTATCCTCAAATTGAAGGCTATGGATTTGATCAAGTAGAGAGGACTGAACTCCTACACATGCTAGAACATGCCTAGAATCTTAGACATTCAACCGAACCATCTAACTAGCTAAGGACTGAATGTCCAAAGCTAAAGGTTGCTCCATCGTAGATAGAAAGGCTAGACTACCCATACTAACTGCCTTCCAACTCAAGGTATCCGTTACTACATTCGCCTTGCCCGGATGGTAGAAAATAGAGAGGTCATAGTCCTTCAGGAGCTCAATCCAGCGATGTTGCCTCGAATTAAGGTCCCTTTGACTCATGATGTACTGAAGACTCCTGTGATCCGTGTATATCTCACAACGAACTCCATACAGGTAGTGCCTCCAAATCTTAAGCGCAAAAACTACCGCCGCCAACTCCAAGTCATGGGTGGGGTAGTTGCACTCATATAGTCTAAGCTGTCTCGACGCATAAGTAATAACCCGGCCTCGCTGCATGAAAAAACAACCCAAACTAATGTTGGATGCATCACAATAGAACGCAAAGCTCTTGCCCTCATCTAGAAAAGTCAATATAGAAGCAGTAGTCAGCAACTTCTTGAGCTTCCAAAAGCTCAACTCACACTCCTCAAAACACTCAAAGGCACATCAAGGCGAGTCAACCAGGTTAGATGTGCTGCAATGGTGGAGAAGCCCTCTAAAAATCATATGTAGTAGCCTGCTAATCCGACGAAGCTTCGAACCTCAATAACTGACATAGGCCTAGCCCAATCATGAATAGCCTCATCTTAGCCGGATCTACCATGATGCCATCATTTGACACCACGTGCCCCAAGAATGCTACAGACTCAAGCCAAAACTCACACTTTGAGAACTTGGCATAAAGCCGCTGATCTCTCAAAGTCTGGAGCACAAACTTCTAATGCTGCTCATGATCACTCCTGCTCCGCGAGTATACTAAGATGTCATGTATGAACACAATGATGAACAAATCATGATACGGTCTGAACATCTGCTTCATTAAGTTCATGAAGGTGGTAGGGGCATTAGTCAACCCAAAAGACATCACTAGGAACTTATAGTGGTCATATCATGAGCTAAATGTGGTCTTAGGGATGTCCGCTATCCTAATCCTCAACTGATGGTAACCAGACCTCAGATCAATCTTTGAGAACACTGCGGCACCCTGAAGTTGATTGAAAGATCATCAATCCTAGACATGGGGTAACAGTTCTTCACCATCACCTTATTCAGCTGCCTATAATCAATATACATGTGCATCGAACCGTCTTTCTTCTTTATAAACAGAATGGGAGCTCCCCAAGAAGATACACTAGCCTGATGAATCCCTTACCCAGGAGGTCTCAAAACTAAACGCTGAGCTCCTTGAGCTCTATAGGAGCCATCCGATAAGGCATAATAGAAATAGGCTCAGTACCCAGCTCAAGCTCAATGGGAAAATCAATATCACACTCTGGGGTTGGCCAGGTAGGTCGATAGGAAACACATCTACGAACTCATGGACAACTAGAACAAACTCCATAGGAGGGACCTCCTTACTCACATCACGCACATAGGCCAAGTAGGATAGAAATATGTTTGCCACTAGCCTCCGAGCCTAAGCAAAAGATATAACTCCAACCAGTGTGCTACTATCGGAACCCTACCACACCACCGAAGGAATACTATGCATATATAAGGTAATGGTCTTAGAGAAATAATCTATAACCTCATGGTAGGGAGATAACCAGTCCAGGACCAGAATCGTATCAAAATCAAGCATATCTAACAATATAAGGTTAGCCCGGGTGTCACGCCCTTGGATAGTAACTAAGCAAGATCAAAACACCTGATCCACCACCAAAGACTCACCCACGGGGATCAACACACACAAATACATTGGGATAGGCTTAGAACTCATACCCAAACGAGAAGCGTAATACACAGACACATAAGAATATGTAGAACCAGGGTCAAAAAAAGCCAAGTTGGGCTAATGGCATAAAAGAATCGTACTTGTGATTATATCATTCGATGCCTCAGCCTCCGCCCTCGCTAGAGCTACATAGAAATGGCTCTGTCTGCCTTTGCCCTAGCCGTTATTCCTACCACCTGATCTGCTTCCCCAGGGACCACCCTGAATACCCTGTTGTCCACCACGATGATCTTGACCATGACCTCGACCCTTAGCTGGAGGTACTGGTAAAGCTGGTGGAGCTGGAGCAATCTATCTACACAAAGAACAATCTTTGTCCTAGTGACCTAACTGACCACAGTCAAAATAACCCGAAGGTGATCTGCTCCTAGAAGAACAACCACCACGGTCTAAAGCACTAGACTGGGACCCATGAATCTGGCTAAAGCCAACCTCACTCCAACTATACCGATCACCCTCTGAACTTTGCAATAAGGCCTGAATAGGCCAACTAGGTTGACCTTGTTGAAACCATTGTCGAACCCTATCATATGCATCTCTGGGTCTGAAGCAGGACCCGCTGTAGCAAACCTCATATCTGGCTCTCTTATCACTGCCCCTTGGACCTCACGACAGAGCTCCTTAATAGTGCGGGTGAGATCAATAACATCAAGAAAAGAGTGACCCTCGGAGACCATGAATTGAGTTTCACTACGAAGCTGGAGCCTCAACCCATGAACAAAACACCGAACTCTCTCCTGCTCAATAGGTAGGATCATGGTGGCATGACAAGAGAGCTCGTGAAACCCAACCTCATACTTTGACATAGTCATGGAGCCCTGCTCCAATCAAGAGAACTGATCTCGGAGACGATCTCTAACGCTTCGGGGGATGAATCTCGCTAATAAATCCTCAGAGAACTCGGTCCAGGTGACCGGAGGGGAACCAGCTAGCCTAGTCTCAATAAATATATACCGCCACTGCCTAGATGTCCCATCTAGCTAATATGCAGTGAAGTCAGCTCCTCTTGACTCCACTAACCTTAAGTATGAAGCAACTCCCGGTAGGTAGAAAGAAACTCGTGGGCATCCTCACCCTCAGCCCTAGAAAACCTTAGAGATAAAAGTCTCAAAAATACTCTGAGCATATTATGCTCCTCTAGTGGCATAGCTCCAGCCGCAGTCACGGGCTAGGCACCCCCAGGTGGTACCTAGGCCTTGGATGCCTCGCTGCATGATGATACTGCTGAACTGGTGCAGGTGTCAGTAGTGTTGCTGGGGCTGGGGCTGCTGCATGCCTCCAAGCGCTGTCAAAAGCTGGGAAACAGCTGCCTGAAGATTTAGAACCACAGCCAGTCAGGGTGGTGGCTGAGCTGGTCCCGGCTTTACCAACTGATCGGAAACATGGGTTGTTGAAGGATTCGATGTGGGCCCCGGATCCCACTCTCTAACCAGGGGTGGTGCTGCACCCCTACCAGACAAGGGAGGTCGACCCCTACCTCTAGCTGACGTGCGGCGCATACGAGCCATCAGAATGAAACAAGTGAGATTTTAGGAAATGAATAACACACACACTGCACGAACAAGATACAAAAGGAAAGAATTCCTTAAGACACACTGTAGCCTCCCAAAGATAGGATACAAATGTCTCTTCACCGATCCATAGGACTCTACTAGGTATTAGCTTTGTACAAGTGAGATCGGTGAACCTGGGCTCTGATACCAACTTATCATGAACCAATCCCTCGAGTAATGATGGCACCTATAATCACCCACCACTAGGTAAGCCAACTCGTAAACCAGAACGCGAGTAATAGGTATAAGGGCAGAACTTAACAAAAAATAATACTAACAATAAGAGAAGACAAAATAAGAAAGCAAACCAAAAGCTATATAAAATGGAAACCCTCCTAGAACCTGAAGTTACGAGTATAGAGCTATATAGTAAGAACAAATACAAGTCCCAAAAGTGGACCACAACAAGCCGTCTCAGGGGCAAAAGACTAGCTATCATAAATATAGAAGGAGACATGATGGTCCAGCATGCCAAGTGCTCACCATCGTCTCTAGTATCCACAAGCTGCAAAACATGGTACAAACGATCACCGCTGGTAGCTGGTACTAGGACTTGCATCATGAAAAAGATACAGAGTGCAGCATAAGTACCAAAATAAGGTACTCAGTATGCATCATAGGTCGACTGAGCAAGAAAGGTAAAGACAATAAAAAAAGATAGAATCTAGACACAAATAACGGTCAAGCGGGAAATACAGAAGGCACATGAGTATACGAAAAGTAAATCTAAGTATAGCTAAACTAAACCTAACTAGCCCCCATAAGCCCATAAGGTGCACTCGTGCACAAGTTAAATAAAATCCTAAATGAACCCCCATAAACCCGACAAATACACATAATAGATAATTCTATAAGGAAGGATGAGTAACCCAAATTCGGAACCAGGAACATCAGTTGGGCTCCTAGCCCAATTAACCATGAAACTAATAACCCAGTCAAATCCAGTCAAGCTAGCAAGAGTGACAATCAATCTAGGCAACCCAGCCATACAGTCCACTCCCAGGGGCCTAAGCCACCCAGCTAGCAAGAATGCCTTGGGGGCATATCAACTCTGAAGAGGAACTCAACTATCAAAGCTGCCCAACCAACCAGTCCACTCCCAGGGGCGTAAGCCCTAGCAAGAGTGACTCAGGGGTGTATCAACTCCGAAGAGGATCTCAAGTAAACTTCAATCACTATGGAACAACGTCCACTCCCAAGAGTGTAAGCCACCCAGCTCGCAAGAGTGCCTAGGGGGCATATCAACTCCAAAGAGGATCTCAACTATTATGTGCATTTTGATGAAATTGCATTCATGTTGGGTTGTTAGTTCTCTCCTACTTTATTCATGCTAGCTTTAGTCTCATTCGAGGACGGATTTTTCCAACGGAGAGATATTTTAACACCTTAGAAGTTTGAAAGTTGAAAAGGTTAGAAAATACAGAAAATTTAACTGAAGCAATGAATTACAAGTCCCATCCACAGACCGTAGGAAGTCCTACGGGCCATAGAAAGGCAATTGTAGAAGTTGGGTTGAGTTTTTGGAATTTCAAATTTCTGAAATTTGACCTACAACTTGAAAGGATGAATCATGGGAAATTTGACGGGTCGAAGGACTGACCCATAGGATTGATTCAAAGAATTAATTTAGGACCTCAAGTCTACGGACGGTTTTGACAAGTTGTAGTTGGCTCTACGGACCGTAGGAAGGTTCCGTAGAAAGGATCCAGACTTGGTGAAATTTTTGAGTGAGAGTTGATTTCTACAAATAAAGTCTTCTGTAACACCCCGGATTCGAAAAGAACAAAAATTCCAACTTTTGAAAACTTTGGTGACCTACTACTTGACCTACTAACCGTTGGTTGACCTACAAACAGTAGGTCAAGAGGAAGGGAGTCGTAGGTGAGGCTGCCTAGGGGAAGAAATTTGAAAAAAAAGATTTTGGGTGACCTACTACATGACCTACGGTCAGAAGGTGGACCTACCTGTAATGACCCTCCAGATCATTTATGTGTTAATGCCTTTTTTCTGTCGTTTAGAGCGTTCTTGTAGCAACCCCAAGTCATTTATGACTTGCTGGCACTGACTGTTTGGTTGCCTGGTCATTCGTTTGGGTTTTATGCCTGTTTTTCAATTTTGGAGCTTTTGAACCTTGAAATGTTGATTTCGGTCATAACTTCAGGTAAATGACCTCAGACGAGAATTCCGACAGTTCCTCAACTCCGGTGTGATTTTGGGGCTAGTTAGCTCTTTAGTCTTTGAAATTTTGTTTAAGGTTGACTTCGGTCAACATTCTTGGAAAATGCACTCGGATGAAAATTTCGACAGCGCGGTTAGTTCTGGAATGTCGAGTTTGGTCTAGAACGACCCTTCAAAAATTACCGGGAGCTTCCGATCTAATTTTAAGACCTCTGGTAGAAGTTGGCTAAAATGGCTCATTGGGTGTGGGACCCACTTTTTTTCGAAACGACCACGTATGGAAATTTCAACTGTGCCATTGAGTCCGGAATGTCGAATTCGATGGGGTAGCATATTTCATTTGCGTGCATAAGGTTCCGAACGAATTCCGAGCACCCCGTCGGAGTTTTGGAATTTCAACAACTTAGCTAGTGCAGCTGTCAAAACTTAAGACTCATTTACCCTCCGCGTTCATGGAGGTGTGGGAGAGACTACTCCGTGTTTGCGGAAGGCTCTCCGCGTTCGTGGAGGTCTGGGTCCCTGAGCTCCGCATTCGCGGAGGCTTGTGACGTGAGGGTGCTTCTGTGCTCCGCGTTCGTGCAAGGTTCTCCTCGTTCGCGAAGGTCTGTTGGTGAGAGGTGATCTTTGCTCTCCGCTTTCACAGGCTCGGGGCCACGTTCGCGGAGTACTAACTGGCTCACCTCTGCGTTCGCAGAGAAGAGCGGGCCTGACAGTGTCTACTTAATAAAGTCGAAGCTCACTTGGTGGAGATCATCAAAACTTCATAGCTCCCTCGTTTCTCATCGATTTTTGGCAGTTCAAAGTTCCAGGCATTCAGAGTCTCATAGGCTTCGGGGGTTTTAGGTTGGGGTTCGTTAGGTGTTCCTCGTTTTCCATGAATCGAGGGTAGGTTCTTTGTTGGCTGGCCTATTTTGTTTAGTTTTGTGATTTGTTGTTGTGGGCTTTTAGGAGCGGATTCGAACCCTAATGGGCGATCCATTTTGGGATTCATGTTTGGGGAAGGATTTGGCACCTTTTCACAGAGTCAATTCCAGAAAATTCTGAGCGGGTCCCACTTTGCCCGATTTGACTCCAAAATTGGTCTGTCTTCGATTTTATTGATTTTAGTGTCTAAACTATCGTATTGACGCTGTGATTCTATTTTTGATAGCTTGGCAGCAGTCTGAGGCCATACGAAAGGGAAAATCTTAGGTTGAGTGACTTGGAGCGCTTGTGATCGATTTTTTGGTAGGTTACGGCTTCCCTTCTTTCTAGATTGAGCATGAATGTGTAAATGCTAGTTGATATGTGTGAATATGGGGTGGCTAGCTAGTATTGTTTCCCTGCTCATCCGATTTCCTTTTTTATAATTGATGGTTGGGCTGTTATGGGCTAGTATCATGTTGTAGATTGGGTTGTTGACTTGGATAGTTGGTATTTGTGTTGGGGACTATCTGTTGGGTGGTTATCTATTGATGCATGAGTGGGTCTGGGTCTTTCGATTCTTTGATGGGTTGATTATTGTGATTTCGGACTTAGAATAGGTTAAGGTAGTATTGCCTTAGTCCTATGCACCTGTTGACTTGAGTATCTATCCGACGGCGATTCGGATGGACTAGATCCTTGTAGACTGGTATAGCAGACTTGGGTCTGATAATATGAGCCTTAGTTTAGGTGATTTCCTGGCTTTCAGACCTTCCGATTCTTTCCCCTCTATTTCTGCGATGGTGGGATGCTGCCGGAAGATGTTGTGTTTACGTCTAATTGACGACTGGGTTGTGCTAGGCTAGGAGCCTTCGGTTGATATCCTTCTGGGGCGGCAGCCCATTATGTTTGGTCTTGCGTTGTATTGTTCATAGTGGCTTTATCTGGTTTGAGGTCGGTAGCTCCAGTACGGGACTGATGTTACGCGGTTCCCATCCGGTATTTTTGGCGCTAGGCTGTCGGGGGTAGGCTACCAGCTCCGGTCCGTAGCTGAGTTATACGATTGCAGCCCGTTATTCCCAGTGCGAGTCCGTGGAGCGTAAGCTACTAGTCCCAGCCCACAGTTGACGTTACTCCGTTGGAACCAGTATTTCCAGTGCTAGACTACTGAGCGTAGACTGATTAGTTCCAGTCAGTGGCTAACGTTACATGATTAGAGTCCCTTATTTCAAGCTCGAGACCGTAGAGCTAGAGATATTATTCCAGATCGAGGCTGACGTTTTCAGTTAGCGTCTGGTATTTCCTGCTCGTGACTGATGATTGGGCGAGGCCTAGATATTGTTCCAGCTCGAGGCTGAAGTTTCCGGTTAGAGTCCGGTGTTTCCAGCTCGTGATTGATGATTGGGAGGGGCCCAAATATTATTCCAGCTCGAGGCTGACATTTCCGATTAGAGTTCGGTATTTCTAGCTCGTGACTGATGATTGGGCAGGGCCCAGATATTATTCCAGTGTGATGATTGGGAGGAGCCCAGATTTTGTTCCAGCTCGAGGCTAACATTTTTTATTAGAGTTTGGTATTTCTAGCTCGCGGCTGATGATTGGGCGGGGCCCAGATATTATTCCAGCTCGAGGCTGACGTTTCCGGTTAGAGTTTGGTATTTCCATCTCTCGACTGATGATTGGACGGGACCCAGATATTGTTCCAACTCGAGATTGACGTTACCCAGTTAGAGTTCAATATTTCCAGTTCGTGACTGATGATTGGGCGGGGCCTAGGTATTATATTGTTGGGTCCGGAACCCAAAGGTGTTACGGCTTTTGGTGATGGATCTTCTTTCATTATGTAGCATAGCTCTTCTGTGTACTTGTCGGGCTTGTGGGGGTCCGTTCGGGTTTTATTTAAACTTGCGCACGAGTGTGCCCAGCGGGTCTTATGGGGGGCTCAGCTGGGTTTAGTTAGCTATCCTCAGTTCACTTTCCTCTTGTTCTGTTTCCGTTCTGTTGACCTCTGTTGTTGTTGTTGTTGTTGATTCTATCTTGTCTGCCTGTTTTTGCCGTTCTTGCTCAGTCGGCCTATGATGCCTACTGGGTACCTGTTGTCTTGGTACTCATGCTACACTCTGCATCTATTTTCGTGATGCAGGTCCAAGCACCAGTTATCAGCGTTGAGATCAGGCCAGGAGCTGTCCTTTCAGGAGACTAGGGTGAGCACATGGCATTCTGGGATTACCTGTCTCCTTCTGTAAATCTATTTTGGCTTGTATTTTGCTTTCAAGACAGTTGTTTCTGTGGTCCACTTTTTGGACTTGTACTCTAGTTAGTAGTTCTATACATGTGACTTTCAGGTTTTGGGAGGTGTCGTATGTATTTAGTTTTGTTTCGTTTCAGCCACCGTTTATGTGTCCTTATGGTATGCTTCTGCTTAGTTTGGACTAGTTTCCACTCTTAGTCCCATTACTGTTAAGTTCAGGGATAGAGTTTGCCTTGCCTACCGGTGGGTTGTAGGTGCCATCATGACTTGAGAAATCGGGTCGTGACAAATTGGTATCAGAGCCTAGGTTCGTTGGTCTCACTTGTACAGAACAAACATCTAGTAGAGTCTTGAGGATCGGTGTGGAGTCGTCTGTGACTTATCTTCGAGAGGCTGCAAGATGTCCTTAGGATGTTTTCTTACCTTGTATCTTTTTCATGCATTGTTGTCCAGTTGGTTTCTTGAAATCTCTCTTGTTCCACTATGTTACAGGATGGCTCGCTCGCATAGTAGAGGTCGACCCCGAGGTCGAAGGGGTGCTGCGGCACCAGGCCGCGTTAGAGAGAGGACTCCGGAGCCGAAACCAGAGCCTCAGGTAGATCAGATTCCTCCTCAGTCGATGGGGCTGGGACCAGCCCAGCCACCGCCCATTCCAGCTGCCGCTCCTAACCTTCAAGGCATGCTTGCCCAGATCTAAGCTGCTATCAGGGGTGTGCAGCAGTTGCTATGTCGCGAGGCCCAAGGGAGCAGCGGCAAGAGGGTCAGACAGGATGGTAGGGCTAGTGGGCCCCGTTCCAGGCCTACAATCACCCTGGACCAGGTTTATTAGAGGTTCCAGGTAGGTCAGCACAGTTACCCATTTCAGGCAGCCTTGCAGAAATCAGAGGGTGACCAGTACCGCCAGGGAGCATATAGTGCCGGGCCGAGTAAGGGCCGGGGTGGTTCACAGCCGGGTTCTTCTGGTCGGGGTGGCCAACCTCCATCTGGGAGCAGATTTTCGCAGGGTTGCTTTACCTGTGGGGCACCTGAACATTGGGCCAGAGAGTGCCCTGTCTCTAGATCAGCTTTACCAGCCACTAAGGCAGCGAGACCGATTTCGGCAGTAGCACCTCCAGCCAGAGGAGGGGATCAGCAGCAAGGTTCTCGGGGAGGCCCCCGGGGAGGCAGGTCAGGCGGTGGAGCGGATGCATGGGGTACAGGCGCCCAGGGCCACTTTGATGCAGCTCCAGCCAGAGCAGAGGTCGAGGCGTCAGATGATGTGATCACATGTACAGTTATCCTATGCCATCAGCCCGCTTCAGCCTTGTTTGATCCAGGTTCTACCTATTCATATGTGTCTGATTACTGTGTGCCTCGATTGGGAGTGAGTCTTGAGCCCTTATCGGTTCCATTGCGTGTTTCGACCCCAGTAGGGGATTTTTTAGTAGTGGATCGATTTGCAGGTCTTGTGTAGTGACCATTCGGGGGCAGGACACTCTGGTCGATCTTATTGTGCTATGTATGGTAGACCTTGATGTGATTTTGGGCTCCTTCGTCATAGAATTTATTGATGACACCTTGGTATGCTCGCGGGGCCATCGTGAGCATGAGCACCATTTGAGGATAATGCTCCAGACTTTGAGAGGTCATCAATTTTATTCCAAGTTCTCAAAGTGTGAGTTTTGGCTTGAGTCTGTAGAATTCTTGGGGCACGTTGTGTCCAAGGATTGCATTATGGTGGATCCGGTGAAGATTGAGACTATCCATAGTTGGGCTAGGCCCACTTCTGTGACTGAGATTCAGAGCTTCGTCGGATTGGCAGGGTACTACAGACGCTTTGTTGAGGGTTTCTCCACTTTAGCGGTGCCTTTGACTCGGTTAACTCACCAAGATGTTCCCTTTGTGTGGTCGGAGGAGTGTGAGAGGAGCTTTCTGAGGTTCAAGGAGTTGCTTACCACCGCTCCTATATTGACTCTTCCAGTTGAGGGTGAGGGCTTCAAGGTCTATTGTGACGCATCCGTCATTGGGTTGGGTTGTGTTCTGATGCAGCAGGGCCGGGTTATTGCTTATGCGTCGAGGCAGCTTAAGTTGCAAGAGCGCAACTACCCCACTCATGACTTAGAGTTGGCGGCGGTAGTTTTCGCGCTTAAGATATGGAGGCATTACTTATATGGAGTTCATTGTGAGATATACACTAATCACAGGAGCCTTCAGTACATCATGACTCAGAGGGACCTTAATTCGAGGCAGCGTCGGTGGATTGAGCTCCTGAAGAACTATGACCTCTCTATTCTCTACCATCCGGGCAAGGCAAATGTAGTAGCGGATGCCTTGAGTCGGAAGGCAATAAGTATGGGTAGTCTAGCCTTCCTTACTATTTCGGAGCAACCTTTGGCTTTGTACATTCAATCCTTAGCCAATCAGATTATCAGACTTGATGTTTCAAATTCCAGTAGGGTATTAGCATATGTGGAGGTTCAGTTATCTCTGCTTGATCAGATCTATAGCCGTCAGTTTGAGGATGAGTCATTGGTAGCACTCAGAGATATAGTGTTGGCAGGTGATGCCGGTCAGGCTTCCTTAGATTCAGATGGGGTTTTGAGGTTTGCTGGCCGATTGTACGTTCCTAGAGCTGGTGATTTTATCCAGCTGATCCTTAGCAAGGCCCATGATTCCAGATACTCTATTCATCCGGGCACAGCTAAGATGTATCGTGATTTGAGGTAGCATTACTGGTGGAGCGGTATGAGGAGGGACATCTCAGACTATGTGTCCCGTTGTTTGTGTTGCCAGCAGTGAAGGCCGAGCATATGAGGCCTGGTGGAGAGTTGCAGAGATTACCCATTCCTGAGTGGAAGTGGGAGCGTATCACCATGGACTTCGTTGTTGGGTTGCCACGGACTCCTAGGGGTGTTGATAGTATCTGGGTCATCGTGGATCGACTGACCAAGTCAGCACACTTCATCCATGTTCATACATCCTACCATGCTGAGAGGTTCTGTATCTACATCCGAAAGGTAGTTCATCTTCATGGTGTGCCTGTTTCTATCAACTCAGACTGGGACCCGCAGTTCACTTCCAGCTTTTGGAGAGCATTTCAGGAGGAGCTGGGCACCCGTGTGGATCTTAGCACAACATTTCACCCGCAGACTGATGGCCAGTCAGAGCGCGCTATTCAGGTTCTTGAGGATATGTTGTGGGCCTGTGTTATAGATTTTGGGGGTCAGTGGGACCATTTCTTGCCCTTGGCAGAGTTTGCGTACAACAACAGCTACCATTCCAGCATTCAGATGGCCCCGTTTAAGGCCTTATATGGTAGGCGCTGTCGCACTCTAAATGGTTGGTTTGAGTCTACGGAGCCTAGACCACATGGTACAGATTTGTTTCAGGAGTCCTTGGAGCATGTGAGGTTGATTCAGAACCGGGTCAGGACAGCTAAGAGTAGACAGCGGAGTTATACAGAACGCAGGCGCCGACCGTTGAGTTTTGCCGTGGGTGACAGAGTATTCCTCCGAGTATTGCCCATGAAGGGCGTGATGAGATTTGGGAGGCGGGGCAAGCTTAGCCCCAGGTATATCGGGCCTTTTGAGATTTTGAGGGCAGCTGGTGAGGTGGCTTATGAGTTAGCTTTACCTCCAGCATTCTCAGTTGTTCATCAAATTTACCATGTTTTGATGTTGCGCTGATATGTTCCAGATAAGTCTCATGTGCTCCAGTATGATGTTGCAGAGTTGGATGATCGCTTGACCTATACTGAGGAGCCAGTGGCTATTTTGACCAAAGATGTGAGGCAGCTGAGGTCGAGAGTCATTTCTGTGGTTAAGGTCCGTTAGAGGCATCGTCTAGTTTAGGAGGCTACTTGGGAGATCGAACGGGAGATGCGAGAGCTGTTCCCCAGCTTATTTGAGCCCTCATGTACTACTTGATCCTTACTTTCGCGGACGAAAGTCCTTTTAGTAGTGGATATTGTAATGACCCTCCAGGTCATCTCTGTGTTAATGCCTTCTTTCTGTCGTTTAGAGCATTCCTGTAGCGACCCCAAGTCATTTATGACTTGTTGGCACTGACTGTTCGGTCGCCTGGTCGTTCGTTTGGGTTTTATGCCTATTTTTCTTTTTTGGAGCTTTTGAACCTTGAAATATTGATTTCGATCATAACTTCAGCTAAATGACCTCAGACGAGAATTGTGACGGTTCCGTCAGCTCCGGAGCGGCCAAATAAGGCTAGGAGCATGGTCTGCCCAAGTCCCGGGGTTTCTGGTGTAATTTTGGGTCCAGTTAGCTCTTTAGTCTTTGAAATTTGGTATAAGGTTGACTTCAGTCAACATTCTTGAAAAACACGCTCGGATGAAAATTTCGACAATGTGGTTAGTTTCGAAATGCCAAGTTTTGTCTAGAACAACCCTTAAAGAATTATTGAGAGCTTTCGATCTGATTTTGAGACCTCCGGTAGAAGTTGGCTAGATTGGCTCATTGAGTGTGGGACCCACTTTTTATCGAAACGACCTCGTATGGAAATTTTGAATGCGCCATTGAGTCCAGAATGTCAAATTCAAGGGGGTAGCATATCTCGTTCGCGTGTACGAGGTTCTGAACGAATCCCGAGCACCCCGTCAGAGTTTTGGAATTTCCAAAACTTAGTTGGTGCAGCTGTCAAAACACCAGACTTATTTACCCTCTGCATTCGCGGGATAGGCTTCGCGTTCGCGGAGGTGTGGGAGAGTCTACTCAGCGTTCGCGGGCCAGAGGCCGCGTTCGCGGAGGTCTGTGAGGATGAGAATATCCTTGTGCTCCGCGTTCACAAAAGGCTCTCCACATTCGCGGAGGTCTAGGTCCTTGAGCACCGCGTTCGTGGAGGCTTGTAAGGTGAGGGTGCTTCCGTGCTCCGCGTTCGCGGAAGGTTCTCTGCGTTCGCGGAGGTCTGTTGGTGAGAGGTGATCTTTACTCTCCGCGTTCGCGGGCCTGGGGCCGCGTTCGCGGAGTACTGACTGGCTCACCTCCGCGTTCGTGGAGGGTTGACCGCGTTCGCGGAGAAGAGCGGGTCTGGCAGTGTCTACTTAATGAAGTCGAAGCTCACTTGGTGGAGAGCTTAAAAACTTCATAGCTCCCTCATTTCTCATCGGTTTTTGGCGATTCGAAGTTCCAGGCGTTCAGATACTCGTAGGCTTCGTGGGTTTTAGGTTGGGGTTCATTGGGAGTTCCTCATTTTCCGTGAAATCGAGGGTAAGTTCTTTGTTGGCCTATTTTGTTTAGTTTTGTGATTTGTTGTTGTGGGTTATTAGGAGCGGATTCGACCCCTAATGGGCAATCCATTTTGGGATTCGTGTTTGGGGAAGGATTTGAGACCTTTTCACTGAGTAAATTCTGAAAAATCCGGAGCGGGTCCCACTATGCCTGATTTTACTCCAAAATTGGTTTGTCTCCGATTTTATTGATTTTAGTGTCTAAAGGACCGTATTGACGCGGTGATTCTATTTTTTATAGCTTGGCAGCAGTCTGAGGTCGTACGGAAGGGAAAATCTCCAGTTGAGTGACTTGGAGCGCTTGTGATCAGCTTTTTGTAGGTTACGGTTTCCCTTCTTTCTAGATTGTGCTTGAATGTGTAAATGTTGGTTGAATGTGTGAATCTGGGGTGGCTAGCAAGTATTGTTTCCCTGCTTATCCGATTTGCTATTTTATAGTTGACGGTTGGGCTGTTATGGGCTTGTATCATGCTGTAGATTGGGTTGTTGTCTAGGATTGTTGGTACTTGTGTTGGGGACTATCTGTTGGGTGGTTATCTATTGATGCATGAGTGGGTCCGGGTCTTTCGATTCTGTGCTGGGTTTATTATTGTGATTTCGGACTTAGAATAGGTTAAGGTAGTATTGCCTTAGTCATATGCACCTATTGACTTGAGTATGTATCCGACGGAGATTCGGATGGACTAGATCCTTGTAGACTGGTATAGCAAACTTGGGTCTGATAGTATGAGCCTTAGTTTAGGCGATTTCGTGGCTCTTAGACCTTCCGATTCTTTCCCCTATATTTCTGCGATGGTGGGATGCTGCCGAAAGATGTTGTGTTTGCGTCGAATGACGGATGGGTTGTGCTAGGCAGGGAGCCTTCGGTTGATATCCTTGTGAGGCGGCGGCCCGTGATGTTTAGTCTTGCGTTGTATTGTTCGTGGGGGCTTTATCTGGTTTGAGGTTGTTAGCTCCAGTACGGGAGAGATGTTACGCGGTTCCCATCCGATATTTCTGGCGCAAGGCTGTTGGGGTTAGGCTACCATCTCCGATCCGTAGCTGACGTTATACAATTGCAGCCTGTTATTCCCAGTGCGAGTCCGTGGAGCGTAGGCTACTAATCCCAGCCCGCAGTTGACGTTACTCGGTTGGAACTGGTATTTCCAGTGCAAGACTGTTGAGCGTAGACTGATTAGCTCCAGTCCGAGGCTGACGTTACACGATTAGAGTCCGTTATTTCCAGCTCGAGACCGTAGAGCAAGAGATATTATTCCAGCTCAAGGCTGACTTTTCCGGTTAGAGTCCGGTATTTCCAGCTCGTGACTGATGATTGGGCATGGCCCAGATATTATTCCAGCTCGAGGCTGACGTTTCCGGTTAGAGTCCGGTATTTCCAGCTTGTGACTGATGATTGGGCGGGGACCAGATATTGTTCCAGCTCGAGGCTGACATTTCTAGTTAGAGTCTGATATTTCTAGCTCGTGACTGATTATTTGGAGGGGCCTAGATATTATTCCAGCTCGAGGCTGACATTTCCGGTTAGAGTTCGGTATTTCCAACTCGTGACTGATGATTGGGCGGGGCCCAAATATTACTCCAGCTCGAGGCAGAAGTTTTCGGTTAGAGTCCGAGATTTCCAGCTCGTGACTGATGATTGGGTGGGGCCCAGATATTGTTCCAACTCGAGGCTGACGTTTCCGGTTAGAGTCTGGTATTTCCAGCTCGCGACTGATGATTGGACGAGGCCTAGATATTGTTCTAGCTCGAGGCGGATGTTTCCGATTAGAGTCTGGTATTTCCAGCTCGTGACTGATGATTAGACGGGGCCCAGATATTGTTCCAGCTCGAGGTTGATGTTTCCAGTTAGAGTCCGATATTTTCAGCTCGCGACTGATGATTGGGCGGGTTCCAGATATTGTTCCAGCTCGAGGCTGACATTTTCGGTTAGAGTCTGGTATTTCCAGCTCTCGACTGATGATTGGGCAGGGCCCAGATATTGTTCCAGCTCGAGACTGACGTTACCCGGTTAGAGTTTGGTATTTCCAGTTCGTGACTGATGATTGGGCGGGGCCTAGGTATTATATTGTTGGGTCCAGAACCCAAAGGTGTTACGGCTTCTGGTGATGGATCTCCTTTCAATCTTTAGTATAGCTCTTCTGTGTACTTGTCGGGCTTATGAGGGTCCATTCGGGTTTTATTTAAACTTGCGCACGAGTGTGCCCAGTGGGTCTTATGGGGGACTCAGCTGGGTTTAGCTAGCTATCCTCAGTTCACTTTCCGCTTGTTCTGTTTCCGTTCTGTTGACCTCTGTTGTTGTTGTTGTTGCTGCTGCTGATTCTATCTTGTCTGCCTGTTTTTGCCGTTCTTGCTCAGTCGGCCTATGATGCCTACTGGGTACCTGTTGTCTTCGTACTCATGCTACACTCTGCATCTGTTTTCGTGATGCAGGTTCGAGCACCAGTTATCAGCATTGAGATCGGGGCCGAGGTTGTCCTTTCAAGAGACTAGGGTGAGCACATGGCATTCTGGGATTACCTGTCTCCTTTTGTATATCTATTTTGGCTTGTCTTTTGCCTTCGAGACAGTTGTTTCTGTGGTCCACTTTTGGGACTTGTACTCTTGTTAGTGGTTCTTTACATGTGACTTCCAGGTTTTTGGAGGTGTCTCGTATGTATTTAGTTTTGTTTCATTTCAGCCTTCGTTTATGTGTCCTTATGGTATGCTTCCGCATAGTTTGGACTAGTTTCCACTCTTAGTCCCATTACTGTTAAGTTCCGGGATGGAGTTTGGCTTGTCTACCGGTGGGTTGTAGGCGCCATCATGACTTGAGAAATCGGGTTGTGACACTACCAACCATAGGTCAAGTAGTAGGTGGGGTCGTTGGTTGAATTTTGGGGTGAAAATTATTGGATTTTAGGGGCTTGGGCAGAATGACTTACGGTTGTTCACCTACGGGCAGTAGGTTGACCTACCAACCGTAGGTCATGAAGTAAGTGGGGTCGTTGGTGGAGTTTTAAAAAGGGATCTTTTGGTCTTTTCACCCAATGACTTATTATCAACCAAGGTCGGTTTCCTTCAACTCTATAAGCCCTTTTAATCCTAAAATCTACCCTTCCAAATCACTTTACAAGTTTCCCAAACTCTCCTCTCTCAAATAATTCTCTCTCTAGAAGTTAGAAGAAGAAGAAGAAGAAGAGGGCAAGCTAGGGTTCAAGAAATCAAGTTTTTTCTTCATCAATTGCTTAAGAAATTGGGACTCTAAGGTATGATAGTGTTCATTCATGGAGCCCTTTCCTCCATAAAGTCCTTAAATCTTCAATTTTCAAGTTAGAAATCCTCCATTGATGCTAGGGTTTTCTTCCATGTCATGGGTTCCTTGCAATGTTGATTTAATTGATTGTTTTTATGAATTTTGAAGTATAAATTGAGTTGAATTTCATGAATTTAGATGAATCCCCATGAACCCATGCCAATTCCCCCAATTTTGAAATCTATGCTTTGTTGGTGGGTTGAATTATAAAGTGATGAATTTTATGAAATCTCTATGAATACATGCATGAATTATGATTTCTAAACTAAGGTTTCCATGATGATATTATGAATGACCTAAGGATGGTTTTATGAAAGCAAACATGTTCAATCAAAACCTATGATTTTCCTCTATCATGTGGGTTCCTTCAATTATGATCAAATTTCTTTGTTTATGGTTTTCTAAGCATGAGTTTGCATGATTTAAGATGAATTCTTATGAACCCATGTGAAATCTATGATTTTCAAGTTATGAGTATGATAAACCATGTAAAGATGAAGTTGATGAAATCACGCATGTCTCTTATGAAGTTAATGATGATTTAAAGGTGCTTTGAGATTGAAGCATTAAAGTTTATGATATGTTGATTTATGTTGGGTTGTGGAAGGATTTCTCAACTAAAAAGAATAGGAAGTTATTCTAATGGGAGGGACAAGAGGAGATCCCTCATGTTTCCCTCTCCCCAGGATAGACTAGAGGAGATCCCTCATGTCTATCCATAATAAGACAAGAGGAGATCCCTCATATCTTCTATGGAGCTATTCTAATGGAAGGGACAAGAGGAGATCCCTCATGTCTACCCATAACAAGGCAGAGGTGATCCCCCATGCCTTCTAATGATATGATAAGATTATGACTATGATTAATCCATGGGAATTATGCTTAGCACCGAGTGGACACGAGGAGATCCCTCATGTCACATAAACTATGTGCCACCATAGGATGATTGTCTAGATAGACATTAGCTAGTGGATCCACGTAAGCTAGAACTTCATGGTCTTACCTTGGCAAGTAGGGCAACCTTCTTCGGTGTAGGGGTAACACCGGATTCCATGTTATAGTTCGCATGGTCCATGTCGGTTAAGGCTCACTTCCCACAATAATGAACTTAAGCGACTCTCAAGATATCTCACAAGTGTTTTAAATATGTTTAGCTTGCATTGACTATGATTTATTACTTATGTTTCTGACCCTTTTTCATTTTTTAGCTTGTTCATTGCATGCCATAAAAATGTCTCGTTTTAGCATGTTTAAGTGATTTTGTGCATTGCTATCATACTTGGTACTTGATTGTACTAACGCATACTCTTACCTACATTGACTTGTTAATGTAGGACTTGGCTATTCTTCCCATTCCGCTCGTGGCTAGTGAGTACATAGAGACTTGAATACTTGGTGAGCCCTCATTCATTCGAGGACGTAGCATTGTTTTTCTTTTATGTTCTTTCATTTTGACATTGTATTGGGTTACGTCCCAACGTTATTTTTATCCTTATGCTAGATTGGCTTTGAGACAGTTTATGTAGACTTCCGCTACTTTTATCAAACTCTTATGATTTGAACTTGATTTTTATACTCTTCATTTCTATTATCTTGTCTATGTATGCTAAGTGGCTTGTATGAAGTCTTTTGGGGTCTTGTACGCCATGTCACGGCTAGGGAGTACTTTTAGTCGTGACATCTACGGACCGTAGAAAGTTTGACGGACCGTAGAATGGTCTCGTGGGAAATGATCGAATCTTTGGGTTTCTAAAGTTGGTTCCATGGTTGACCAGTACGGGCTGTAAAAATTCCTACGGACCATAGGTCCAAACCGTAGGGCTGTCTTGCAATTATTTTTAAAGGGTACTTGGGTCTTTTCCTATGCATTTAATGCATATATTATGTCATGTTTACCTTAATCCTAAATCTTATAACTACCCCTCACCCTTAGAAAATTCCCCAACTCTTTCATTCCCTCAACTTCCCAAATTCTCTCCAAGGTCTTCGCCAAATATTCTCTCTCTAGATCAAGAAAGAAGAAGTTAGGATTCATCAAGATCAAGTCTCCTCTCTCTATCAATTGCTCGTGGGCTTTGAAATAAGGTATGTAGGGAGTTCATCAATGGGTTCCATTCACCCATTGAGTCCCCAAAGGTTCTTCAATTCTCCTATTCAAACTCCCTAAATTTGTTAGGTTTTCATTCAATTCTTCATGGGTTCTATTTGTATGGATTTAAATTGTTTGATTTTGATCATATTATGATTATTTATATTCAATTACATGTTTTCTAATCAATTCCATATGAACCCATGCATTGATCATGATTTTGACTATGAACCCTAATTTGCATGAATTTGAAGTAAAGTTATGAATCTATAAATGATGTTTTCATGAACTTATGCATGATTTATGAAAAGGAATGATTTATGATCTAGGTTGCTTTAAGATGAGCATCAATGAATTGTGAAAGGTTTTCTAACATACTAAGGGGTCGTTTGGTGTGATGGATAAGAAGAGTTAGTCCTGGGATAATTTTTGAGTGCCCTTTAATCCGTTGTTTGGTTGCAAAGGGTGGGATAACTTATCCCAGGATTAACATTTAGTCCTGGGATAAGTTATCCCTCTCTGGGGGTGGAATAGTAATCCCAGGATAAGTTATCACGGGATAAAGTGTATGAAATAACAAAAATACCCCCTTAAACTATCTTTTATATACCACTTTTACATTCATGTATATTAACATAATTTTTAACAACATCCGCAACCTTAATTATTCATTGTTTTTATAATAATACACTTTTCTATTAAAAAATTACATTTTATAAATACAATTTTTGTTTATGAATATATTATAAGTTGCATATATTGTAAGTTGAATTTATTTGCCTAATTCTTATATTTATTTATATTTTAATTTTTGTTAAAATGTTCACTCCACTATAAATTACATATTTTTAATTAAATAGTTTATTACTCGCTTAAAATTTATATTTTATATATCAATTAAAATGTAGATAACTTTAATAATAAAATTTCTTTTACTTTAATAAACTTTAAATGGAAGTTTTATTTTTAAGATAAATAACATGGAAGTTTTATTTTAAAACTAAACAAGATGAAAGTTTTATTTTTAAGCTAAATAAGATGGAAATTTTATTTTTATGTTAAATAAGATGAAAGTTTTATTTTGAAGTTAAATAAGATGAAAGTTTAATTTTAAAAACAGACGGCACAATCATGGAAATGCACATACAAAAATATTTAAGTTAAATAAGATGAAAATTTTATTTTTAAGAATGAATAACTAAAGCTTGTAAATAAAATGTAAATAATAATAATAATAATAATAATAAGGTGGAGGGTATTTTTGTAAACAAACAACTTATTCTTAGAAATTATGCAATGAATATAAGTTTGAATATGATAAACCAAACAAGCAATAAAAACTACTCTCAGCATAACTAATCCCAACACAACTTATCCCAGCATAACTTATCCCATCATAACTAATCCCATTATAACTTGTATTCAAACCAAACGACCCCTAAGGGATCATGGTTTGGTGAAAGGTTTTCTTACTTAGACTTGATTCAAGATTTAATGAGCTACTCTATGATGTTTTTATCTTGGACTAGATATTGAATTATACTTTTACATGGATGATGATATGTTTATGAAAATGGAGGCTCAAATAGGGTAGTCTCTAGCAGCAACCTCTAGTTCCTAACTACGTGCTCCCGTAGGTTTTCCTTAAATGGCCTAGCTAGTGGATCCACATATAGAATATAGTATGATGCGGAGTTCTACCTTGACAAGTAGACTCTCCCTTCTCGATGTGAGAGTTACATTGGATTCCATGTTATAGCTCACATGGTCTATTGTCAGTTAAAGCTAATATCCCACAAAATGAACTAAGTTACTTACACATGTTTTAATGAAGCTTTATCTATGATTTCAATATGCATTGACCATGTTTATGATTATGATTCTCTTCATAATGATTCTCTTTAAAGGTTTTTACTTTATTTAGCTTGGTCATACATATCATGTTTTTTATTATGTATCCTTATTATCATGCCTCATGTTTTATTGCATTCTCCTCATACTTAGTACATTCCATGTGTTAATGCATACTTGTGCCTACGTTGTTTCATTAATGTAGGGCTTGATGGTTCCTCTTCCTCCGTTCATGGCTAGTGATTACCTTAAATACTTGAAGACTTGGTGAGTTCTCATACTCCAAGGATGATGTAACTTTTATTTTTTTCATGTGTCTTTTATGTTTCAGATATTGTACGTGGTGTACAGATTACGTCCCGACTACTCCTTTTGATGTAATATATGACTTGTCTAAACTTTGATGAACTTCTGCTTTTATGTCAAACTCTTTACTTCTTATAAGATTTCTTGCTTTTCTCTATAATGTTGTGTATATTTATGTCAAGTGGCTTGTTTAGGGCCTCTCAGGGTCTTATACACCATATCACGTCTAGGGTGTACTTTGAGTCGTGACAATAGCCTGATCTAAGGTCTATCTTTGAAAATAAAATAGCACCCTGAAGTTGGTCGAATGAGTCTACAATACTGGGAATGGGATACTTATTCTTGATTGTGACCTTGTTCAGCTGACAATAATCAAGGAACATTCCGAGAGAACTATTTTTCTTACGCACAAAAACAACTAGAGCACCCCATAGAGATATATTGGGTCTGATCAGACCTTTTATCTAAAAGGTTCTTTAATTGATCTTTCAACTCCTTAATCTCATTGTGGTCATTCTATTAGGAGGGATGGAGATAGGCTGGTATCTGGAAGAAGGTCTATTCCAAAGTCAACCTCCCTTTCGGGAGGGACTCTTGGAAGATCTTCAGGAAACACTTCCAAAAATTCATTCACTATGGGGACGACTAAAGAGTTGGCGTTTCAAAATTAGTATCCTTAACTCGAACTAGATGATAGCTACAACCCTTAGAAATCATCTTTCTGGCCTTAAGGAACGAGATAAATTGACCTATAGGCGTTGAGGTACTATCCTTCCATTCAATGACTGGTTCATTCGGAAACTAAAATTTAATGACTCTGGTTCTACTGTCTATTGAGACATATCAAGCATGTAGCCAGTCCATGCCAAGAATGATATCAAAATTGAGGATGCCTAACTCTACTAGATCAACTGAGGTGATTTCTACAAAACTGAGACCGGGCGATTTTTATATACCTGTGTAGCTAAAACTGACTCACCAACAGAAGTACAGACTGAGAAGGGTTCTGATAAGATTTTGAACTAACATCGAATTTCATTGCAACATAAGGAGTCACGAAGGAAAGTGACTCTCCTGGATCTAATAATGCATAAACATCAAACAGAAAGACACATAACATACCAATGGCTACATCAGAGGAAATTCTCTTGATCCTGTCAAATCTAAAGAGCATAAAACATGTTCTGATGATGTCCTCCACCAGTGCTAGATGAGGTAGCCTACTGAGTCGGGCGACCTGCTGAAGCGTTAGGATGAGCTTGCTGATGAACATCCCTAACCTTGCATATAGCCAATGGGCAATCCCTTAATTTGTGATATGTCTTACCGCTTCCAGAATATCCACTAGTACCAGCCATGCACTCTCCCCCCCGATGGTTCTTAACACACTTCTGACAAGTAGGGAAAGAACGCTTACTAGAAACATGCCCTATGACTTAGAGCCTAGCGTCCTATCCTTGTTAAACTTAGGCACCAGAGCACTAGGAGAAGATGGAGCTGGACTTGAGTACTTTTGACGAAACTGAGATCGACTACCACCTTCTCATTTCTAATAAGGGTAGTCCAACCATCGGTTTGAGCCATTTTAGTCTCTCTAGTACTCTCTTTAAGCTTTCCCTCCTCATTCTGTTGAACATGACTTATCAAACGGGCAATGTCCATCTCCTTGATCAACATTTCAGTCCTACACTCTTTCATAACCATCTTAGAAACATCTGAGACAAACTTACTCATGTGGGCTTGAGAGTCAGCCACCATGGTCGGAGCATACTTGGAGAGTTGAGTAAACTTCAAAGAATACTCCTTCACTGTCATGTTACACCGCCTTAGATTTATGAACACTTGGACCTTATCCTCTCCTCTAAAGAAGAAAGAGCATGTCTAGAAAAGCAACCTTAAACTTTTCCCAATCCAATAGACCTGCATCAATAGCCCTTTCCTCATTCAATTGCTGGTAGAAAATCTGAGTCACTCCCTTCAGTTGATAAGTAGTCAAATCTGCACTCTCAACTGGAGTGACACCCATAATCTCAATAATCTTCTAAATACCCTCAATGAACTCTTGTGGATCCTCATCTACGTTCAAGCCATGAAACTCTAAAGGGTTCACCTGAGTAAAATCTCAAACTCTAGTTTTAGCCATGCCCACATTCGAGTTGGCTGGGGCCACTACTTCCTGATTGGCTTGAGCACCCATGGTTTTGGCTAGAACTTGAAAAGCAACCCTAAATTTAGCATGAGTGACTTTTCCAACCAAATGGTCAATCAGAGCTAGAGGTGCTTGTTGCTCCTCACCCTTGTTCCTTCTAACATAGGCTCTTCTAGGAGGCATGATGTTGTAAACATGTAAATCATGAATTAGAAGGAAACTATATAGATTTGCACTGTATTGCACGACTAAGAGTATAAAAGAAGTGAAGTATTTCCTAAAATGTTTCATAGCCTCTCTTTCATAGATGTGGCACGCTTCACACCCATGAACAAGACTCTACTTAATGCAGCTTTCAGACACCCTAAGACACTTAACCCTGATGCTCTAATATCAAGTTTGTCATGCCCCGAGACTACCTCTTAGACGCGACATGATGCTTAGAGACACATGTGACCCCAACATAACCTCATGGTATGGCATGACACTAAGATTTGCATAAAACCAAAAAAATCTAAAAAGTAAACGCGAAAGCTAAATCTAAAATATCTTAATAAATTATTGATACTGAGATAGACTAATATCTTAAAGTTATGACATAAGTTGAATCTATATCTGACTATTTGAAAGCCTCTACTAATATGAGGAAATCCCCTAGCTAACTCCAACTGTCTAAAACTGAAAGTGAAATACTGAAAGTCCAAGGTAAAGGGGTCATCCTCGGGTAATGAGAACTCACCAAAAGCTCCTACAACGCTGGCTGGATCTGTACGAACCACGGGCTAGATACTGACCATTTGAACCTATATTATCAAACAATATCGGCAGAAATTATACTGTCAGTACTTTGAATGTACTAAGCATGGGGAATATGCATAGTAAACATGATATATGAACATACTAAATATGTGAAAACATGCTAATGCAATGACCAAGTTTTTAACTTGAAGCTGAGATATACTGATCTAAAATACATAAGTACAAGGTCATGCAATAGCTGAAAATTTGATTGTGGGAGATACTAAAACCGACATAAACCATTTGAGCTACTACATGGAGTTCATTGTATCACCCCCACACCAAAAATAGGGTGTCCAATACTTTCCATTGTAAGGGACCTAATAACTGAACTAATATGGATCCACTAAGGTAATGTCTATCTAAGACAAATCCTATGGTGGCACGTAGCTTTGGGAGTTAGAGATTGCTATTAAAGGTCCACAGACGCTGACGAGAAACCTTTCTCCCTAAAATCTACTCAGTGCTAAGTATTACTCCTAAGGGAAACATGTATATTATGGAAATCATAAATATGATAATACAAAATAATACTAATAAGTGATGCATAATGAGCGGCTCATAAATCATGATAACTAAAATCATACTGAGAGATACTTTATCTGAAGCATCTTATATCATGATAACAGAAAATAACCTGGAAGATACTTTATATGAAATCATCTAAATCGTGAAAATCTGATAATCTGAGACATGCATCTGAAATAGCAGAATTCTGAGCCATCATAATACTTGCATGCTATGGGTTCATGAAATTATCATTGAAACATGGAATTATAATTGAAATCATGGAATTCATGAGTAAAACATGTAATTAGGGACTGATCATGAAGAAAAAACTGATTTACAATGAAAACCTGTGAAGATCATAGAAAGTTCTAACTTGTAGGAATCATAAACTTGAAAGTCTGAAGTTTTTGGGACTCAATGGGCGAAGGAATATCCATTGATGAAATCCCACATACTTGGAGTATAAACCTTAGCTTGATTCTTGGAATGGTGACTTAAAGCTTGGAACCCTAGTTCTTGCTTTGGAAGAACACTTAAGAGAGAAAAAATCTAATTTGGGGAGGTTATGAGTGAATGAGGAGTTTTGGGCTAATAAAATCCCCCTAATCTCATTTCGAATAGATTAAAATGACATAGTATAGGAATTAAAAGAGTGAAAAAGATCAAAGTAACCCTGAAAGGAGTTTTGGGTTCTGAGGATCAACTTCAACGGACCCTTCTACGGTCTGTAGAAAATTGCACTTGGAAACTCTTCTCACAAGCTTCCGACCATTGAAAATTTTACCTTCTTTTGTGTCAACGTAGTCAAAGGCAAAGCAATAGAGGAAAATCCTTCCACAAACCTCCTATAATAACCGGTCAAACCCAAGAAACTCCACATATCCGAAGGGGAAAGAGGTCTAGATCAGATCTTAACCACATCGGTCTTCTTAGGATCAACACAAATACCATCACCGGAAACAATATGGCCAAGAAAAGCAACGAACCTCAACCAAAATTCACACTTGCTAAACTTATCAAACAATTGACAACACTTGAGGATTTGTAGCAGAATCCTTCGATGATCAACATGCTCATCCTCATTTCGTGAGTAAATCAAAATATCATCAATAAGCACAATTACAAACATGTCAAGATATTTCTTGAATACTCTATTCATAAGATCCATGAACGTTGATGAGGCATTATTCAATCTAAATAACATCGCCAAGAACTCAAAGTGACCATACCGATTTCAAAAAGCCATTTTCGAAATGTCATTCTCCCTTACCCTTAATTGATGATACCATGATCGAAGATCAGTCTTTGAGAAGAAACTCTCACCTTGGAGTTGATAAAATAAGCCATCTATCACTGGAATATGATACTTATTCTTGATTGTGACCTTATTTAATTGTCGATATTCAATACACATATGAAGAGAACCATCCTTTTTTCAAACAAACACCGAAGGGCCCCACGAAGAGATGCTCGGTCTAATAAAATCCTTATCCAACAAATCTTTCAACTGCTCATTTAAATCCTTAAGTTCTATCAGAGCCATACAGTAAGGAGGAATAGAGATAGGTTGTGCATCTGGAAGAAGGTCAATACCGAAGTCTATTTCTCTTTCAGGAGGAATAACAGGAAGATCATCAGGAAACACTTTCAGAAACTCATTTATAATCGGAACTGACTCAAGAGAATGGATTCAAAATATGTATTCCTTAGCCGAACAAGATGATAGATACAACCTTTAGAGATCATTTTCCTATCCTTTAGGCAAGAGATAAACTGACCCTTAGGTGCTGAATTTCCACCCTTCCATTCTAAGATAGGTTCATTCGAAACTTGAAATGTCACCAATGGGGTACAGCAATCTATGGAATAACAAGAGTGAAGTCAGTCCATCCCTAGAATAACATCGAAATCTAACATGACAAGCTCTACAAGGTCAACAGAAGTGACTCTATGAGAAACTAAAACTGGGAAATTTCTATAGACTCGTCTAGCAACAATGGAGTCACCAATAGGTGTAGAGACTAAAAAAGGTTCTAAAAGAATTTTGGGAAAGACATGAAATCTCATAGCCACATAAGGAGTCACAAAAGACAATGTAGCACCTGGATCAAGCAATGCATATACATCAAGATGAAAGAATCATAACGTTCTGGTTACCACATCTGGAGAACCCCATGATCATGTCGAGTCTGAAGAGCATAGAATGTGTTTTGACGAGGAACACCACCCGAACCAGAACCACTAGGCTGAACTTGTCGACCATCCTTACCTTTGCTAGCTTGCGAAGGGAAATCCCTTACCATGTGATCACTCTTCCCACAACCATAGAAAACATCGGTACCAGCTAAGCATATTCCCGAATGACTCTTGCCACACTTTTGGAAAGTGGGAATAGAAGATCCACTCGAACCACCTCTTTGAGGCTTAGGGTTAACCACCCTATCCTTGTTGAACTTTTGAGCTAGAGCATTTGATGAATTCTGACTGGACAACTTTTGGTGAAACTAAAAATGTCCATGTACACCGGACCTAGAGTGAGAGAAAACACCATCACCCGTTCTTTCCCTCTTTGACTCCCTAGCCTTCTCCTTTAGCTTTTCCTTCTCTGTTTGTTGGGCATGTATCATTAACCTTGAGATATCAATCTCTTTGATTAACATGGTTGTTCGGAATTCTTTGACCACCATCTTGGACACTCCCGATACAAACTTACTCATCATTTCCCTAGAGTCGGCAACTATAGTAGGAGCATACTTCAACAATTGAGTGAACTTCAACAAGTACTCCTTCACACTCATGTTTTCTTGCCTTAGATTGATGAACTCTTGCACTTTACTCTCCCTCATCTCAACGAGAATGAAACGATCAAGAAACACCCCTTTGAACTTATCCCAATCCAAGGGACCCGCATCTAATGCTCTTTCCTCTTTCCATTGGTCAAACCACACTTGAGCAACACCCTTGAGTTGGTAAGTAGCCAAGTGTGCCTTTTTCACCTGAGTCACACCCATAATGTCCACAATCTTGTAGATCCCTTCAATGAACTCTTATGGATCCTCATCAACTTTGGACCCATGAAATTCCGAAGGATTCATCCTTGTGAAGTCTTTTACCTTCATTGTTGCCATACCCACAATTGGGTTCACGGGAGCTACAACTTTCCTATTAGCTTGAGTGGTCATAGCTTGAGCCAACACTTGGAAAGCGGCTCGATATTCGGCATGTAACACTTGCTCGGACAAAGAATCGACCAGAGCTTGAGAAACTTTGGGTTTCACATTGTCACCAACATTCCTTCTCATGGTAGCTCCTCGTGGCGGCATATTCTGAAAAGCACAAAACAAGAGTTAGGAGAAAGACCTTTATAGAGTTCAACTTTATCACACGACTTTAGAGTAGTGAAAGAAGTAAAGTCTCCTACATGCCTTATAGCCTTCTATTCATAAATGTGGCACGCTTGACACTCATGAACAAGACTCTACTTGACGTGGCTTGTCATACTTCTAGAACCTTTACAACCTAATGCTCTGATACCAAGTTTGTCACGACCCAAAATACACCCTAGACGTGACATGGAGAATAGGACTCTGTGAGGTCCTAAACAATCATTTTTCCATAAGCATGACACTATGAATCATATATTATTAAAATTGGAAAGCTCCAAAGTGTAAAGTTGAATTACCATTTTACTCCTATACTAAATTTTAAAAAATATAAAACATAAGAAAATTAAACTAGACCTCCAATGTGAGAATTTGAAGAGTTGTAATGACTGTATATTTAGATCAGATTCATTAAAATAATTCACTGCAATTCAGAAACGTCTTCTATAATATTTGACTGGTTGCTATTTAAAACCATTAGTTTTCCAATCATTAATGCCTTTTATTTTCTTTAATAACAAAACCATTTGTGTCTTATATGAAAATAAGGTTGATTACATAGTAATGAAGATTTTGGTTGAGAATCTGGTGAAACAACATCGAAGATGAAGGTGTCGTAAAAAAATGAATGTTGTAGTTTTAGGCGTTGATAAGGAGAGAGGTCACACATGGCTGAAGTCGGTGGTGGAGTTGGGACTGATACGACGGTAGGATTTTTTATCTATACCACACTCTTGAGGTGCAGTCTTTCTTTAATCCTTGCCTATGCAATGAACTACCCTTTTTATAAAGAAAAATAAATAGTATATGTTATTTTTGTCACGTTAGTATGTGTATATATTAGGTGTGCTTTAAATCACACTAGAAGTGTTTCATAGGCAGTAATCCTGATTATATCATTTAAATAAAAACAGTCCAATTATTTAAGGGGTCATACAATATTTAGTCAATATTGAACATAAGAATTGGAGATCAAAGTCAATTCCTTTTGCAGACGTATTGTACAAGCACATAAGCCAATTCCAATCTTTGACTTTTTTATCACCTTCATTGATTATTCATCACACCATTCTCCTAAAACTTGACTGAAGAATCATAGATATTTGCTTTCATATAGATAAAAGTTTAAAAATAAAAATGATTCTTCATCCAATTTTTTTACTAGCAACAACTTCTAATTCTTCTATCTTTTTTTCTTCTTGAAACTTAAATTATGCAAAAGACAAAAGAGGCAATTGAGTTCATCATTAGTCTTACAAAATAGTATTTTGATGAGTAAAATAAGCAATTTATGGAGTTCTTCAATTTTGGAATGAAAATCGTCATTGGACATGTCATAAGGTATTTCCTTTCAATTATGTTTTACTAACTTAGTCAAGGTTACTTTGTTCTCTCCGTTACCGTAATCTAATCTTTTGATATGCTTATTTTTGTCTCTATCCTTCATGTTATACCTTTAATTGTAGTGTTTTCAAGTAAAAAGAGATTCCCTCTTATATATCTATATAATGGGGAAAAAATATAATCTCAGTGTGTATATGCACACTCTTTTGAGTCCAATGGTGGATATGTGTACCTCTTGCTTATAAAAAAAATGACAAAGCAGACCAATTCTACCCAATTAATATTCCTAGGGGGGGTTATATTTAAAGATAATCATATTTAGAGTATAGACTTTTTTCGTATAAGTCTAATTCCTATGTATTGACCGTGTGTAAAAAAGCATATTATTAAAACACTTATAATGTTGTAGGTAAAATGATTAGTTATGTGGAATACCACTATGCAAGCTACTAACGAATACGGTATTGTCAATGCTCTAATAAACATATTTTTCTTCATTTTTGGTTTTACTCATTGTAAATGTGTGATATTGCAATTTATGTGCTTACAAGTTACAACTATAAGTTGTAACGTTGTTGGATATCCTTTAATTGCCTAAATGGTAAATGATGATATATGTCATATTTCATCAAATAGTACTGCTTGGCACTTATGGACTCTTTTGTTGTTGTTGTTCAGTTTTCTTTGTGGAATAAGGATTTTAATATGATGTGCTTTAGACTAATTTGTGCAATAAATTCAGGTAAACATCTTACAATAAATTTAGAGCTTAGCCAATTTCGAGGACATGATTTTTAATTAATTGAAATACCTAAAGAAGATCAATGTTCATCATTTTTAGTAATCTAAGATTTTCTTAATTACTATTTTTAATGTTATAACTCAAACAACTATTTACTTGAGTAGTTTTTAAAATTTTATATTTAGAAATATAGAGTACACGCGCAAAGTGCATGTCTAGAAACTAGTATCAAATAAAGAGAATACAACGTAAGAACGAGATATAAGTGTCAAGACTCTTTCAACTCATAGGGAAAATATGAAGAAAGTACATGACTGAAATAAAGCGGAATACATCATCTATGTCTGGCAAGGCCTCTACTAATCATAATGTGGTTAGGACAAACTCCTAAACCACGAACAAAGTCAGAAAACTAAAAAGACATCAAAAGTAATAAAAGAGTGATAATGGATATGCCCTCAAACCATGACGACTCACAAATCTGCTAGCAATGCTGAATCAATCCAACTAGCCACGACCAGATGGAGGAGTGTTAGATCCTATATTATGAAATAATAAATGTAAAATGTATGCGTCAGTACTTTGAATATACCGAGTATGAAGAAAATGCATAAAAACATAAACATGACAATATAAAGAGTTTAAAGCATGAAATGCATGGCCAAGTAAAATGTATTAAAGCTCAATAAGGTAAATCATGAATCATGGGACAAGGTCAATGCACATTTGAAAATCATGATGATAGCTTAAGTCATAATCATTGAGGAAATCATAAATCATTTGAAGTAAAAGCATAATATTATGTGGGATATTCACCAATAACCGACATAGACCCTGTAATTTATAACATGGAATTCGGTGTCTCACTCCCACACTGAAAAGAGATGTCCTACTTTTTCAAGGTAAGGACCATACATATTAGCTTAGGTGGATCCACTAGCTATAGTTTTCTAAGACAAATCCTACGGAGGCACGTAGTTAGGGACAACGGAATTGCTTCTAGAGACCTGAACTCTACTAACAGTGGAGCCTCCATTCCAAATTCCTCTCAGTGCTAAGTAAAATTCCAACGGAAATAGGTATAATCATAATCATATCATAATACTTGGAAAGGTAAGAATCTAGTCATACCAATCCAATCATAACTTCATATCATAGAATAGCTCCTTTCAAATACATGATTTCATAAGACATTAATAAAGACACTTATCTTAAGCATAAAAATCATGATCATATTTCATAGTGAGAAAACATTTCACAAATCATTTAGATACTTTATCTAAAAGCATCATTTATTCATAAATTCCTCAATTTCACGATGCATACATAATTTCATAATCGAAGTTCATAACGAAGACATATAGCTTGGGTTCATATGAAATTCATTGAAAAGTATGTAATTGGATCAAATTATACATAATAAGATCAAATGTAGACAATTGTATCATAATAATTTGAACCCATGAAGAATAACATGAAACCTTAGAAAAATTGTGTTGAAATCATAAGAGGGATTGAGTTTCTTTTGGGATCCAATGGATGAAAGAGATCCACCGGTGAATTTCCCACATACCTTGGGTAATGAAAGCCCTAAAGATTGAAGAAAAAGCCTTGAAATTTGAAGAAACCCTAGAACCTTCCTTTTTGAGAGTCTTAAGAGAAAACTTGGAGAAGAAGATTGAAGGGATTTGGGGGGTTTTAGTGAATGAGAGGGAATGGGCATATTTTTAAGAGTAAATATAGTTATAGGACTTATTTATAGGGCCAAAACGATGTAGTATAGGTATAGAAAGGATAGGAAAAGACTCAAAAGTCCTTGACTTAAAATTACTGGAGGACTTAACGGTTTGACCTATGGTCCGTAGGAACTTATACAGGCCATCCTGGTCAATCATAGAATCCCTTACAAAAATTTTCACGGGTCGTCGAACTTTCTACGGCCCGTAGGGCCCTCTCATAGAACCCAAAATCAACTCCAAAATTTTACTAAGTCTGGATCACTTCTATGGACACTTCCTACGGCCCGTACAAACTTCTACAGACCGTCCTTCCGGTCCGTAGATCCTCATCTAGGACTTGATATTTTTCATAACCTCAACTCAACTTCTACTACTGGGCTCTACGGACTATAGAAGTTTGTACAGACCATAAACCCATCCGTAGACCAGTTGCACCAGCAACTTTTCTGAAGTTTTCCTTTCAACTCAACTTACCAAATTTTGAGGTGTTACAATTTATAGCCAATAAAGGTAGTATGAGCATGTGCTTATTGTGTCTTATCATAAAAGTCACAACCCTTCATAATAGTCGCAACCCTTCGTAAAGATCACAACTCATTGAAAAAGTCACAACCCTTTAATGTGAAAAAGATATCTGCTTTTAATATAATATAATATAAATAAATATAATATAAAAAATATACTAAAATGGGTGTTTTAAGTTGTGGATATTATAGTAATTTAACATTCAAGTTAAGGAGTTCATGCTATTAATGTAATATAGAAGATAAATGCAAGTTCTTAAGCAATCTTTGTTAGATTTTATGGTTTTTATGTCTTTTGTACAGGAAAATATACTAAAGCAAGAGATGGGGCAAATTATGCTGAAAATGGCCAGTGACAGCTTACTTAATGGCTTGTCAAGCATAAGATGGGGTGTCATTTCCCTCAGGTTTGATAAAAGGAAGTCACAAACTATTTAAGGAAGATGACCCAAGTGACGGCTTGTCAAGCAAGTGACGGAGCGTCTCTACTAGCATCAGGCGTCATCAAAGTTGGTCACACACTGTCTAAGAAAGACGGCCTAAGTGATGGACCGTCACATTATCGACGGGCCGTCAACTATGGCGTCATATGTAGAAGTGAGCTTTCAAGTTGAAGTGTAGTTTGAAATTTCCCTAGAACTATAAATAGTTTTTGCTCGGTTTATTTTCATCATCAGACGTTTTGAGAGAGAAAAACATATTGTCATACATTACTTTGGTGTTCTTGAGAGAATTGACTTGGTTTTGAAATTCAAATTGAGATCTTGCTTTTACTTGTGTAAGTTCAATCTTCTTATATGAATACAATATATGTGTTGTTTCAAGCACTATGAGTGGTTGAACTTCTTAACTAGGGGTTGTATGAAACATGGCAAATTGACGCTCTTAGGATGACTATTGGTGAAGATTTGTATAGTGTTAATGTGTGTTTTGTTAATTCTTCCATATTGATCGATTTCTAATGGTTGCAAACATTATAACATTCCTCAGGTTTAACTTCCTTGATTAAAGGATATAAAACTGAAGAAAAGTATTAACAACAAGAATTTGAGGTTCCTGACCCTCATCTAATGGTTAATATTGTAATAAAATTGGCCAACATAGGGAAATTACCAACTATGTTCAAGAATAAGATCTAGTTTTATCTTTATTGAATCACGTCTGACTTGTTTTGCTTCCCACGTGTCTTCTTCTTATTCATCCACCAATTCAATCCAGATTTTACCCTAAATAGAATAGGATCACTCCAACTCTTACACGTGTGTATGGTTAGTGGTATTTAACAGATAGATAATGGTAATTCAATATGGCAAAAATTTGATGGACTTGTGCAAATGATTTAGGCACACATATGACTGAAAAATTCTTAGATGGTTACTTGTACGTATCAATCAAAAGTCAAAATGGCTACTGGGTAATTCAACAATTCATATATAGAGCGCACTTGTTCATCTCAATTCTTAAAAAAAGTAAAAAAAAGAATAACTAGTCCAATCTCCACCCTACTTACTTTTGTTTGTTCGAAAGCCAGAAGTAGCTATTGACCTTGATCCTTGGAACAAGACCTTTTTATATATTTCCTCTTGATAAATAGTTGCCCCAATCACTGTCCTACTGTTAGCTTAGAGTTAAATTTGCACGATAAAAAAAATATAAGTTCCACAATTTGTAGTCCCACCGCTCGGTGTTGTGCACTTATCAAGTAAAAATTCAACTGCAAATAATTGTATTTTATCATTCTGTTTCCACATCTATAGAACATATCTTTAGGTAAAAGAATGTCTCGTTAATGATAAGTTTAAAGTAAATTTAAGCTATGAAGGATAACACCAAATAGTCCTGTGATTAAATTGTGGTGACACATAATTTGTAGTTAGGTTGGCAAGTTCAGAATAACTTATCCCAAAATTAATAATTAGTACCAAGATAAGTTATCTCACCCCTTGGGTGGTATAGTAATTGCGAGATAACTTACCCCAAAATAAAATAGATAAAATGACAAAGATATCCCTTTAAACCCTTTTTATACATCACTTTTCACATTCATGTGTATTTACATTATTTTTAATACCATGTATAATAACCTTCATAACTTCCACTACTCTTTAATTTTATGATAATTCTTCATATTTCTATTAAAAAATTGCACTATATAAATATAATTTTTGTTTATAAATTTATTTGACTAATTCTTATGTTTATTTATATTTCGATTTCTCATAAATTCTCTTTTACTTTAACAAACTTAAAGATGGAAATTCTATTTTTAAGCTAAATAAGAAAAAAGTTTTTGTTTGAAATACATACGATACTATCATGGAAATGCGCACACAAATATTTAAGCTAAATAAGATGAAAGTTTTATTTTTAAGAATGAATAACTAAAGTATGCAAAGAAAATATTAAAAAACTAAATAAAAGATTTTTGTAAACAAGCTTGTTCTTAAAATTAATGTAATGCACTCTATTTTGAATATAACAAACCAAACATTCAATAAGAAATAATCTCAATAAAACTTATCTCAATATAATTTATCACATCATAACTAATCTCATTATAACTTGTATTCAAATCAAACGACGGTAGGAACTATGACTTTACATAAGCTTTCCAATTATGAGTGGCTGAAACATCTTTTCCTTTTCCATGTCTAATGACTTGGACATGAAACCTATCCAGCAATGAAGCATAGAAACCTCAATGGACATTTCACTCTGAACTGTAGCAAAGGTTACGTGACATTAATATGAAATATCCGAGCTCATTATTGTTTTTACGAGAGATTCAAATGTAAGCCAGCATTGAACTCGGACTCGCATCATTTAAACTGCAACACAACCTAAATTAATCATGCACTCTTCACACAAGGTTCAACGTTCATAATACTAAAAAACTAGCCTCAGACAGATTAAGTGTTAACCGAGGCACGAGGATAAATAATACAAATTTGCCAACTTGAAAGACACGTATAACTAAACTTAAAAACAAAGCAGGAGAGAGATCCATGGCAGACTGCCAGTCAAAATTTCTCTATGCTATTATATGACGACAGGTAAATAAGGAAATCTGTCCAGAGGCAAGTACTAGTGCGAGGAAAAAAGAAGTGCACGGGAAGCTCTTCACAACTCAACACATCAACCTCCAACTGGTAACACCCTTATCTTTGAGTTCCTATTTTTTCAAGATGAAAATAGCAGCTGACAATACAAGTATAGGGGAGATTGCCAATATTTGGAGCACATCAATACAGCAGTTCTAACAAGTCTTTTTAGGTACATAGACATTGTCAGTAAAATACTTATCAAAACATTATGAGATGTCAGATGCAGGAGTCAGCATTCCCCTAATATATGCTAGTAAAACTGTAAGAACTACTCAACTTTCTCCATCTTCACCAAGCTCACCATCTTCTAGCTCTTCATGACCACCATTTCGACGCGATCCATCCCTATCTCTTCTGTGTCTTTTATGCCGACTTTCACCATCGGATTCAGGTGAATGTGCATGCTGTCATGAAAGCAGAAAAAGAATATCAATATTGCAGACTGCCAAAGAGTATAATAAGATCAGAGAGCTAACTTTAAATGGAGTTATTAGAACCTTCTTTGACTTTTTACGATCACTGCTATGTCGGTGGGACTTTCTAAATTCCTCTTTCTCGTCCCTGTCGGATGCCACCTCATCGTTAGAGTTATGGTGACGCTTCCGGTGCTTCCTTTCTTTGTCTCTTTCAGGTTCCTCTTTCTCATCCTTGTCAGAAGTCACCTCATCGTTAGAGCTATGGTGTCGCTTCCGATGTTTCCTTTCTTTGTCTTTTTCTCTCTTTCTCTCTTCTTTGTGCTCATAGCTGTCTGTTACATCCATAGTCACGCTATCTGGCTCATCTTTTTTTGATCGCTCTTTTCCCCTTTCTTTCTCCTTCTCACACTCTTTTTCCTTCTCCCTTCTCTCCTTATCCTTTCTCTTCTCTTTCTCCTCTTTTTCTTTCTCTTTTTTGACCTGCAAAGTAGCACAATCTAAACAATGAAATGATATGACATAGAATCTAATAGCTATTCCGGAGTTTGTTATTATAGAATCTAGGCCAAATGCATAAATAACCCCTTGAGGTTGGCTCCAATTTTCATTTTGAAACTTCAACTAAGAAAAGTTTCAATTGAACACTCCAGCCTAACAAAAATTGTGCCTATTAAACACAAATTTGGCAGTCCCAATCCAATAGAGGTGTGTGAGCGCACTCTCTTATGCCGTGGCAAATCAAATCAATTATAAAAACAAAATATACATATCAGTAACGGAAGTACAAAAAAGAAAAAGGAGACACAAAGATACACATCAATCAGACCTCCTTTGGGTGTTCATGGTATACGTCCTGCAATCAAATCCTTCATGCCAAAAGGATAAACATCAATCCAATGAAACTGATTATATTATTCGCCACAATTTAGCGAACTAAAGTGGCTGCATATTGAGGGTGGGCATATTTGGAATCGCAGAAGAATTGGGTGAGTCCACATTTCCCTAACACTTGTTGGAGTATCACCTTCGCGAATGAGAACCTCACTGGAACACTCTCTTTTCCTCTACTCTTTCTTCAACGAGAAAGAGCTAAATGTCACGGACTTAGACTTCTTCTAATGACATAAAGCTCTCCAACACAGACTGATTTTGGGGAAGAATTTTGTGGGTTCACATTTCCCTAACACTTGCCGGAGTATCACCTTCTCCGACGAGCACCTCACTGCAATTCTCTCTTTTACTCTCCTCTTTCTTTAACGAAAAACACTAAGGCTCTCCAACAACTTCTCCAGTATCTGAAATCAGTTGAAGATCATGAAACAGTGCCCATTTCAGTCATAGCCATTTAAAGCCCCTTAAGTTCATTGTTACTTCCTAATTTGTGTTTATCCCTTATTTGTTGATTTTCTTTTGTTTTCTTCCAATTCACCTCTCTCTTCTCCTTATCATTTTGGGAAATTGCTCTATGTTGAATTCATAATTTGTTAAGGAATTCCAAGATGTTGCATTCCACTACTTCTTCATGTCCTTTGCTGAAGGAATTGTGGACATGAATATACCGGTGGCATCACTGTGTATCCACTTTTTCTGGGGACTGACTGCATTCTAGTGGTCCAAACTAATGACCGAAATATTTGTGTGGAGGCAGACTTAATGGACAGGAAGAGAGTGGTCATGCCATCGCCAGATTTGAAGGGGGGAAGAAGAAGGTGGTGGCGACTGATTTTGAAGAAAGAGGAGGGGAGGTGGTGGATAATCGAACCTAAAAAATATAGTGGTGGAGGAGATGGTTGCAGCAGATAGGAGATAAGGAGGAAGGAGTTTAAAAAAATGAAAAGAAGCTATAGTTAAGCATTTAGGCGCTCATCTTTTGGTGAGAGTCACCTCCTTGTGCCACATCTAGTCAAAACCCACCCATTTCAGCCCATTAAGAATTGGGTTGATGTGTAGCCCAAATTGACTCATGAGTCTAGTCAAAATATTTTTGAAAAGACATTTTTTTTTAATTTGATATGTTATTTATAGTCACAAGAAAGAAAGAAAAATAAGTATTAGGTACTAAAAATTTATAAAAGAACAAACAAAGCAATTAAAACCTTAACAAGAATTGGGTGGGTTGGGTTATAACCTGCATTTCAGCCCAAGTAGCTTTTGGGCAGGTCAATAACCCGCTCATTTATTTACTCAGCCCAATTTGACCCGCCCAAATTTAGCCCAACCCCCCCCCCCTCCCACTCCCCCTCCCCCCCAAATTTGCACCTCTAGCCACATTAGAGCAAGGTGTTCAATAGGTATTGGCCTTAGTTAAGGTGTCAAAATGAAAACAGGAGCCAAATGAGTTGAGCTCAACCAAGCTTTTTGCAATATCAAGTCGCGCTCAACCTAGCTTAGCCAAAGTATAACCTAGAGCTCGAAACGATTCGATCCCGAGTCAGCTCTTTGATATTTTGTTTTGCGTAATGCTTCACCATTAGAAAATTTAATTTATAATAAACTAGTTGATTAAAAAAATATTAACTTTACTAATTTAAATTGGTAATTACATTCAAGTGTGATTGATTTATACACATTATTAGTCTAAATTAGAACTCAATTTAGCTGACGTTAACTTAATATTGAACATAGGATAGAACTTTCAGGCAAAATAAAAAATAAAAATAAAGCAACAATATATTCAAAAAGAACTGTACAATATTTAAATTCGTTAATTTTTGAATTCTTAAATTTACAACATTTCTTACCACCACAAAGTAGTCTTAAGTAATGATGTCTATAAAAAGTTCAATTACATCAAATTAATTAAGAAGTGTAAAATTATAAATTTATGTTAACATATAATAATTATTGAATCGATAACATATAATAATTATTGAATCGATATTTTGTTAACTTAGTTAAAAGATTAATGATGAATTTAGTTTCTCGGTGCTAAATCAAATTCCATCTCCATTTGGGGAAACATTTAGAGAAATACTAGAAGTTGTCAAACTAGAAAATAGATCATATTTCCTTGGGCGGAAGAGTGGTGCTTATCAATAGTGTGTGAGATTCTCTACCCACGTATACTATGGCTTATTCCGTTCTTGCAAAGTGTCTCTAAAAGAGTTGGACAAACTTCATAGAGACTTCCTCTGGTAGGGTAACCGTGAAGAGAACTTTCAACTTGGTCAAATGGGACTCGGTTATCAAATGCGAAAAAACTCAGGGGATTTGGGGATTTTAGAGATTTAAAGGCACATAGCAGCAGTCTTCAATGCAAATGGGTATGGAGGTTCAATTGTGAATGTAGTTCTCTTTAGAGGGAGGTGAGTTGTACTAAATATGATCTACTAAACCCTTGGATCACTACAACTACCCCCCCCACCCCCCCACGTTGGCACCGCATCTGGAAACACATTTGGGCATGGTGGGATTTCTTCATGTTGAACTCCTCAATAAAAGTGGGGAACAACAGAAAGGCTAGATTTTGGCATGATGGATGGTACAGACTCTATTATTAAAGATATCTACCCAGGCCTTATCAGCTTTACCTCCCGTAAAGATGCCCTCATTTCTGATTTCTGATTTCAGGCAAGATCACAGCAGGCTTATCACCTTCAGAAGGAACTTAAATGATTGGAAACTAGAAAGGTACCTGAGTCTATTGAACCTTCTCAGTGGCTCCCCTTCTGCATCTTCTGCCCTTGAGAGCCTTATTTGGAACAACCAAAAGCCAGAAGAATGGTGGTCGAGTACGATGATTCCATTGTTCAAGAACAAGGGTGACATTCAGAATTGCAACAACTACAGGGTATCAAGTTACTAAGCCATACTATGAAAGTTTGGAGAGAGTGGTGGAGTTGAGGATGAGGAGGGATGTGTCTGTCTCCGAGAACCAATTCGGATTCATGCCAGGGCGATAAGAAGATTGTTGTAGTATAGGGACAAGAAGAGAGACTTACACCTGGTGTTCATTGATCTAGAAAAGGCATATAATAGTCCCTAGGGAGGTCTTTTGTAGATGTTTGAAATCTAGAGGTGTACTTGTGGCATATATTAGGGCAATTAAGGGCATGTTTAGAGATTTTAGAACAATGGGAGGTGACTCAGAACACAAGTTGCACAAAAGGTGTTGCCTTAAGCCTTAATGATGGACGAATTGACATTACATATTCAAAGAGAGGTGTCGTAGTAAGTATTTCCAAGATGACATAGTATTGATTGATGAGATGCATGGTGGAGTTAACAATAAGCTGTAAGTTTGGAGACGACCCTAGAGTCCAATGATTTTAGGATAAGCAAGACTAAAAAAAAGTACGTAAAATGCAAGTTCAATGACTCGTGAGGCGGAGAGACAAGTGAGGATCGATACACAAATATACCTAAGAGAGAGAGTTTCAAATGCCTTGGGTCCATAATCCAAGGAGATGGGGTTATTGATGATGATGTCGCACACTGTATCGGTGCAGGGTGGATAAAATGGAGGCACGCCTCCGGGGTACTTTGCGATAAGGAGGTAGCCAAAAAAGAATTGGGGAAGGTTATTAGACAGCCATAGTGTCCTTGAACATTTTAGAACCAAATGATATCTCACTAAATTAACCTTAAAATTAACTCAACTCTCATAGCATTTTTTTTTTTGAACATTAACTCAACTCTCATAGCATTAATGTGTTAAAATCAAATATTTGGATTAAAATATACTCCCTCCTCCGTTCCTTTTTATATGTTACCTTTTTAGATTGCACTTGCATTAAGAAATTAACTTTACCCTTTTACCCTTATTTAATGTTTTCCTAGGTAGGTCAAAGTATATATTTTCAAGACGAATTAACTACTCTATCAAGGGTATAATAGGAAGAATGTGGTAATTTATATTTTTGGCTTTTTCTTGCAAATCTAATATCATTTCCTTGATATTGACATCTTTGACATATATTGTGGTCCAACCATTTATAGAAAGGGATGACATATAAAAGGGAACGGAGGGAGTATCACATAACATGAAATTCTCCATCTAAAAGTTTTGCGGGAAATACAATACTGTTAATGTCCTTCCATAATAGCAATTAGAGGATAGATATAGTCAACTTGATCCTTATTCCAAAAAAGAATTAGTCAGTTTATAAACAAGTTGATATTATTTTATTTTTTTGGTAAATACAGTTTATAAACATGTTGATATACTGCCTTAATAGTCTAATTGGTTCACTTTTTATGAATATTATCTAATCTTGATGTATGGTTCTTTTCTCCAAATTTGCAATGTTTGGCCTCCTTAGATTAGGTTTTCCTTCCCTTAATAACTTGTAAGGACCATAATGGATTAAGCCTTAACTCTATAATTTCTCCATCGGAGTATTAATTTAGTGGAGAATAGTCACTTATCCAAAAAAAAGTTTAATTAGTATAGAGCTGTGCATAATTTTCTCACAATTTAAAAAAAAACCCTTGAAATAAATCTTGTTACGGGCAATTTCTGGTCAAGGTACTCGCTCAATTCCAAATTGAACACCTTTGTTCGACTTTGTAAGATAATGCAAAGTTACAAATTTAAACGATTTAATATTCTTCGGAGCACACAAAGTGTCATATGCTAAATTTTCTGTTTTCGGACAATGTATTAAAAAAACTATGATAAAATTAGTAAAATTATGTCTTTATTATTGTTGCCTGAGTTGCACAATATGTGCTAATACTTTCAGTAAAAGTGAATATTGTTTTGATGCAAACGAAAAAGGAATGGTGGACACTGTACTTAGGATGTATAAGTTTCCAAATTATGGTGTGAATCAAGAGTCTTTCTGAATGTTATCTGGTATAACGAGTTAAAGGGTTTTACAAGGAGACTTTGGGCACATTACACTCTAATATTTGTCATCTTCCCGTTCCTTTTTTTTTTTTGGGGATAAGTGAAATAATTTACTAACCATATTGGGAAGTGTACAACACCCAAAAATGAAATCTAATGCCCAAAGAAGAAAACCCTCCAAAGTATGAAGTCCTACGCCCTCGAGATATTTTCTTGAAAGTCACATTAATTACAATTTACACTGTTCTTCCTCGTGGATTTTACTTTATACTTGACACCTTTTGCATCAAGCTCCCATTATACTGTCTGTTTCTCCTACCAACTAGATTTGCACTCACAATTGATTCAAACAGTTACCCTGCTACTCATGATCTCCAACTTCCTCCTTAATTAATTTCTATAGAATGGACTACTCTCTCCAAGGTGACATTTGCAACAACAATTTCTTCTATTCCACATGCACCCCTAGATTTACGCAACTTTCCCATGTATATTCACTAATGCTGGAGAGAAATTTTAGTTATTTGTATTTCTTGCATCCATGGGATGTTTTTTTTTATACAACTCTTACTTCATCAAAAAAGAAGAAGTTATTTGTATTCTCTTTTTTTTATAATTAATATTGTGAATATGAGCTAGATAAACAACAATCGTGATTGTGCCAACTGCCAAGTCCAAAGATGACCCTTGAGAATATGCACTGACAGTGCAGACGTAGATTGAATGCTAAAACTGACAAAGAAAGAATATATTATTTCATATTCATGGATGGCATTATTCAAAAACTCTTTAATCAACAACGAGATTTGTAATTAATTTTACATAATACTATTAAGCTATATAATACTACCAATCAAATATCTAAGAAATTTGATTGACGAAACTCACGACAGAGTTAACGCTACACTGGAGGATTGGAGACTGATCATAGAGTCTAAGGGGTCATTTGGTAGAGTATATAAGAAAAAATAATGTATGCATTAGCTTTATATATTATTAGTACCTTGCTTGGTACACTTTTTTAGCCTATGTAAAACTTGCACTAGTTACACTATATATTGTGTATTGAGGTATGTATCATTAATACCATGGATTTCCATGTATTAGTAATACAAAGGGTTTCAACACATGCATTAGATTGATTAATGACATAACTACCCCTCAAATTCCTCTCAAAACATTTCATATTTCCCAAAGCTAGAGAGTGGAGGATATTTTTGTAAACAAACATCTTTTTGTAGAAGTTATGCAAGGCTTGTTATTTCTAATACATCAAACCAAACAGTGTATAAGAAATAATGTCATCATAACTAATACCAGCATTACTAATACACCATATTTAGCATAATTCTTATACACTCTACCAAACAACCCCTAAGGGTTTCAGGTTGAGAATGACCAAGACAGAATACTTGGAGTGCAAGTTCAGTAATGTGCATGAAGTTGACATGGAATTGAGGCTTGATACACAAGTCATTCAAAAGAGAGATAGTTTGAAGTATCTGGGGTCTATTATCCAAGGAAATGAAGAGATTAACGAGGACGTCACTAACTGCATTAGTGTAGGGTTGGATGAAATAAAGGCTCGCATTTGGAATTTTGTGTGATAAGAAGGTGCCACCAAAACTTAAAGGCAAGTTCTGCGAAGTGGTGGTTAGACCAGCTTTGTTGTATGAAGCGGACTATTGGCCAATCAAGAACTCTCACATTCAGAAAATGAAAGTGGCGGTGATGAGGATGTTACGATGGTATGTATGGGTATACTAGAAAAGATAGGATTAAAAATGACGATATCCGATACAAGGTGGGAGTGACTTCAGTGGAAAACAAGATGCGGGAAGCAAGATTGAGATGGTTCGGGCATGTGATGAGGAGATGCACGGATACCCAGGGCAAAGGTGCGAGAGGTTAGCTATGGATGGATTCAAGAAAGGTAGAGGTAGCTCATCGAACACATGACCTTAGATAGGAAGATGTGGAAGACACAAATTAGGGTAGGAGTGTATTGATTTGTTATCCATTCTAGTAGTCATAGTATTACTCTTGTTTCTTGTTTTTCGGTTTCTCTTATTATATGTTGTTGTGTCGTTCGATTGTAGTATTGTTTTGCTACTATTTGTTGTTTTATTACCGTTTGTTGTTTTCTTTATTTCCATTTCTTCTTTTTCTAGACTATTTTTATCTTGAACCGAGGGTCTATCAAAAACAACCACTCTACCTCTGAGGTAGAGGCTAGGTCTCCGTACACTCTACCCTCCCCATACCCCACTTTGTGAGACTACATTGGGTATGTTGTTACTTACCTTTTCCTCCTCTCGTTTGCGTTCCTTTTCCTTTGCTTTTTCCTGCAACCATGCAACATATTCCTCAAAGACTGCCCTTGAGATTGTCTCTTCACCAATAGCTCTGAAAGTAGTGAAATTAACAGAAGGTATTATGATCCATATAGTGAAACCAAAAATGGAGTCCTAATAAATAATAACACCCATATAAAGCAACTAAAACGGGAAAAAAGAAGTCACCTGAACTCTGAACTGTCCTCCACAAGTTCTTTGCTCTCCTCCCAACTAGAGGAATCAGTTATTTCCTAGAAGGTCCCAGATCACAAAGTGAGCAACAAATACAAAGGTGAAGTAGGAAAAAAGGATAACTCAATAAATCTTTTCCACAATAATTGACATGCCTTGATGGAACTGAGCTTGTCAGTAAAATCTTTTGCAAGCCTTTGACGCTTTTTAGCTTCTTTCTCTTCCTTTTCCTTTGCTCTATCAACTAGATCCTCAAAAATAAGCTGCAATCAAGAAACAAAGACATTTGGCAAACAGCATAACAACAGCAAAGTCCTTCACCTCGTAAATGTACACACAATACTACATTATCAGAACAACCATACTGAGGACATCAGTAGACAAACGCAACAACAGGCCTCATTTTTTAAGGAAAAATTAAATTATTCAACTGATGGAAACTCACAGGCAAATGCGCTCCAATAAAATAGTCTGCCCCACATATAGAAGCGCTATTGTTTTAAAAGTTGAAGCAGCTGAACAAGTAGCTGTATATTCTGGTCAACAGATGAGACATCATACATACTGTATGCCAGAGAGGAACTATAGATGGGGTAGCATTCAGTTTCCCACAAGTATGTCTAAGTAGATCTGCAACTTTAAGACACTGAGAGACGTTTGATAAGCATAATCCCCAGATAAAATTACTTGGAAGCTTTATACATGTTCAGGATATCCCAACCAAGCAAACAAGGTATTAATCCCATGAAATGTCCTTGTTTCCCCTTATTTTTCATTTAGTGTGCCAGGTCACTCCCTCATTTTCCTCTCTTCCTCTTTCATCTATCTCTGCCCTACATTTCTGCACGAACAAAGACATCCAACAAGGTAATGAACTTCATCCACTCTTAGTCCCCTAGTTAAAGCCAGTGCAGAGGACTGTGGATTGCAGTCCTTATCATGCCCTGCTACAAATAATAAAAGACAGTAATATACCACCAAATACCAATTATAAATAGGTGATGCTAGTGAGGCATCGTTAATGGACCAGTTAAACTTTTATCCTATGGGACTCCTCAATTAAACATTCCCCCAGCTTGCACAGTGAATTAAGGTAATAACTGGTACCTTTTAGGAACAGTGAGAAGGCGCTCTCAGTTGAAAACTTAGAAGGAAGTGAAGTCGAAGACCCTGAAATGTTGCCTCACAACTACTCATGTGGTCCATGGACAGAAACAAATAGGAGACCTTCTGATGGCATATAGATCGACTATGTACATATGACGAATAGCCTCGTATTTCAAATTTCCTTTTTGGGCACTTATGAGGTTCCAATGTGTGTAGGAAATATGGTATCGTTCATAGAGTAGAATCAAACTATGTTATAGATTCTTTACTTCCTGGTATATTGCTTTTATATGGGAGATTTTTCTGTTATTAATTTAATTATTCATCTATATAAAAGAGTAAGTTGAATTTTAAGTTGAATTTTGCAAAGTGCTTATAAAATATGGTGCCAGGGAACATTATGAATAGAGTTGTATGTGTGCGGGGTGGGGAGAATATGACCTATTCGGCTATTCCTAGCTTGTGGGAGTGCTGGGAAATTCTACTTTCATGGGATGTGAGAGAACTCGATGAAATGGAGATAAAGGAGAATTTATGTTGGCTACTCACTTAAGAAACCATGGGAACAAGGTGGTGTGAGGTTTAGGAGGTGCACAAGGATCAATGCGGGAGGGTTCTATCTAAAGTGAATTTTTGGGAGAAAATGGGAAGTGTTTTGATGGAGTAGGAGATCCCATGGGTGACAGGTCACCCACTTTAATACTATTAAGGTTTCACGAGAAGAGGTAAGGATGTAAGACGTTGTCTACGATCATGGAGTAGTTCACGAAGTTTATTGATAAGCATCTACCTATTGACCTTTCTTTAACATGAGCTAAATTCACTTGGACCAAGGCAGAAAAATAAACACCGAGATCAAGACTTAGTAGATTTTTGGTGTCCACCAACTAGGAGGAAATGGCTCTCGATGTGTTACAAACTATGTTGCTAGGACTCTTCAAAAATATTGATGGGGGTGTGTCAAATTCTCCAAAAGTAGTGCATCTTTTAAAGAATCTGACACGAGTGCAGCAACATTTTTGGAGAGTCCGAGCAACATAGGTTACAAATTCCCTTATGGGTTGTCACCTTGGGCCATTCATTGATCATGCTAGATGAAAGGTGAGAAGAAACATGAGAGCCCTTTACGGGTTCGAGAATATGTGGCTGAGAGCAATTGACTTCAAAGATAAAAGTTTCTTGTAAACTTGTCACAAAAGGCACGACAGCTTCTAATAACTCGTTCATTTTTGTATTTTCGAATAGATTCCGAGAGTAGCAGAACGGTGGAATAGCTAAAAAGTGACGGATAACTTGTCATTTAAATCGCAAAGAAGTTGAAGATGATTTAATGAGATATAGAAGTGCAAAATAGAGAGATTCTTAAGAGGTTACAGATGAAAGTGAGGAAGATAAATAACGAATTGAAAGAAGAAGAGAGGGCGAAAGAGGTGAAAGATTTAGAGGAAAGGGAAAAAAAGAGGAAGGAGGAGTTGAAGAGTTAGCTAGCCAAAGAGACTAGTTGAGAGTTGAGACAAAATCGTGGGTTTGTGCTTGGTGAAGAGGGATTGAGCACAAAATTCTTTCACATGGTAGTCGTAGCAAATAGCAGGAGAAATATTATTGAGTCAATAACAGTGAATGATGTAGTCTTTGAGAGGGAGGAGGAGGTAAAAGAAGCCATAGTGAGCTTTTATGAGCATTTATTTAAAGAGGAGATGGGTTGGAGGTCAAATGAGGGGATAATTTGATCATATAAGGAAAGATAAGTGGGAGTCATTCGAGAGGGTGATTGGAGAAGAGGAAGTGAGAGAGCATGTGGAGTAGAGCTGTCAATATAGACAAGCCCAGCGCAGCCCAACCTAGAACAGCTCACATGGGCTTTGAAATTTGAAAAGTTGGGTTGGGTTGGCCCACCACTTTGATGGCCCTTAAAATGGCTAGCCAAGCCCAAGCTCATGTCAGCGATCAGCCTCCGGAAGGCTTCAAAGGAATTTATATGGGACTCGATAGATAGCGCTAGGAACTTTTACTTAGTTTGTTGGAAGATTGTCACGAGCCCAACAAGTCAAGCCATCTTGGGATGAAATATCTTTGGGTTCTTACCAAAACCTTTAGGGAAATGTCCACGCAGATTTAGGATAAGGACAAAAAATCACTTCCTCTCACGTGCGGCATGTGAGGGATTTAAGGGCGGGAAAGAGTCTAATGATGATATTACTTTTAGGGTTGAGGAAGGGAGCACGGCCATTTATTTTAATTTGGGGGGGGGGGGGATAGGTGGTGTTAGGATGATGCACTAACATTCATATTTTCTAACAACAATAGAATTTTCTACCAGAATGAGATGATAAATAGTCCAACAAGTTCAAAGGTTGCAAGAAGGGAGATTCAGAAGGAACCTCTAAGATTAGAAGGTAGCCAGAACTCCAAAGTTTGGTCCAACTGCTCTATGAATGAACTTCCTTACATGATGGTCAAGATTCTTGGACGTTAGGGGGTACCGCTTCATGGTTTAAGTCTTGGGACTGACACGATGAACCAATTGTTTTGTTACTTTTTTATAAGGTGACTATTCAAAAATAAAAAACGAAAGGGTACGGACCTATTAAGAAAAAGGGAAAACAATTGCTTCTTATATATGACTAAGGTTCTCACTATGACTTCTTCTTCTTCATTTCTTTGTTTTTCTCGTTCGTTGTTGCAGCTTCTTTCATTATTCTCCTCTCCGTTTCATTGCTTCTGCAGCTTCAACTTTATTTTCTTTGTTTGTCTATCTTTTTATTTTAGTTTGTTAATTAATTTTATTTGGTTTTTTTTTCCTTTTTCCACATAAGTCAAATGGACATATCTATTATTTCAATTTCAAAATACTTTGCTAATCTTGTTTAATAATAAAAAAACAATTCAACTTATAAATTGACTAATGTTGCAGCTTTTTTCCTTCTCTCTCTGTTTTCAAAAAGTTAGCATACCGAAAAAGAAGCCCAAAATAGTTTCAACTTATTCTGCTAATCTTTTATTTAATTATAAAAATAAGCTAATAAATCTTCTGTGCAATGTTGATTTTGATATTCTTTTTTTTCAATTCAATGAAGCGAGCGCTTCACTTTTTTCTTAAAGCAATAGTGTCCCTAGTCGCTTTTTCCCACTGCTCGTAAAAAACATTGATTAGTTCCTTCATTTGGTTGGTAGTAGCACGGGGAGTAATTTTTAGTTTATTTTGTTATTTTGAGCAATAAACATATCTATTATAAACAAAGAATTACACCAAAGGTGTCCTTTAGTAATTGTTACTAGTAGTCATCATATGAGCGAAACCTACCACCTTTTTTTCTTTTTTTTGAGAAGGTAACATTAGTGTATATTCATTGAACCAGTGCATGGGTTGCACTAAAACCATATTTACAGCTTGTCAAAAAAGTAAGAGAACTGAATCTAAATTCTAACAGGAACCTAGGATATCTATATATAATGGATTCAGTGTCCTCTAAATACATCTGCTTGCACCAAAAGCAAAAAAACCTAATACAATTTAGTTTGATCTTTTGAAGATCACAGCTCTTGCTCTCAAAACATCTAGCATTTCTTTCTTTCCAAACAGTCCACCAAATATAGGCTGGTACAATCCTCCATCTATCTCTATCTGTAGCTCCCACCTCTACTTCTCCCCAACTGTACAAAAGATGTGTGATTCTGTTGCGCATAGCCCAAGCAAAACTCCTGAGCCTAATGAAAATCCTCCACAGCTGGGATGTTATTCTGCACTGGAGAAACAGATGATTGACTGTCTCAACCTCTTCCCCACATAAATAGCAACTATAACACATGGAGAACTTCCTTTTCTTGAGGTTTTCATGCGTTAAAACTGCTTCTCTTGCCAAAAGCCAAGTGAAGCATGACACCTTGAAAGGGATTTTAGGTTTCCAAATTTGCTTCCAAGGCCAAAGAGAAGGTTGTTGTCCACCCTGATTTAGCAACTTATATACAGAGTTTACCTTGAATGTGCCTTTGTTATTTCTGTTCCACCATAATCTATCATGTTCATCCCTTGTTCCCATAAAAACTTCCAACCTTCCAAGAAAATCAGTCACAGTCTCGATTCCCAATCATTGAAAATCCTTCTAAACTGGAAATTCCATCCATGTTGTGTCGAGACCTCAACTACACTCACTTGTTTATTCACTACCAAGTCATGCATCTCTGGAAAGATACTTTTCAAACTAGTAGTGCCCAATCATGTATCCTCCCAAAATGAAGTCTTAATGCCATTTCCTACCCTAATGGTTGTATTGATTTTCAAGAGAGCCCACAAGAGTCCACCAGGCTTACCCCATATGGTGTAAGAACCTCCTTTGTCATCCACTTGTTCTCCTCATTAGAGCACAGTTTTTGTAGCACCACTTGTTGAATTTTGCTGAAGCTGTCTTCCCACTCCTTGGAAATTAAGATCCTATCAATTCTAGAAGCAACATTGTTATTGTCCCCTTTAAATAATCAAAACCTACCACCTAAACCTCATAAATAATCAAAAACACTAGGAATGTCCTCTGCCTTTTGAGGATACTCATGAATAAAACAAAAGTAGAAAAGCACTAGACAATTCATCTTCAACCTCTAAAGGGAAATACTCTTTTTCTTTAAAACACCACTAGTTTCTCTCCTTCCAAATTGTCCACCAGATGCAAGCTGGGACAATCTTCCATTTCACATGGGATTACCATCTCCATTCCAACATGCTAAAACTTCCAATGTACCTTGGCATAATCCACCTAATTCCCTCAAAATGATGAAAACCTGCCAAAGTTGTTCTGTCACTTCACAGTGTAAGAAGAGATGATTTTATTGTCACTGCTTCAGCTTCACAAAAAAAAACATCTAGAGCATAGCTTGCAGAACCCTTTTCATTAGCTTATCTTGAGTTAAAACAGCTTGTTCTGCCACTAACCATGTAAGGCATGCTACCTTGAATGAAATCTTGACTTTCCATATCATCTTCCAAGGCCAAAACCCTGATTGAGAATTTGTGTTGTGGAAGCGCTTATATGCAGATTGATAGAGAAACTTCCTTGCTTATCTTTTAACCAGAATAGACCGTCATCATTAGTGGAGAAGTCTTTAAACTCTTTCCGAGTGTTGTAGAAATCTGTCAACCTCTCCACTTCCCCGTTATTGAGAAGTCTAAGTTATCCCTTAACTCCAGAATTGTAGCCTTTTTCTGTTGGTTCAGGTAGTAGATATCAAGAAACAGACGTTTCATAGTGTGTTGGCTAACACATACATCATCCCAAAATGAGATCTGCCCTCCATTACCTACTTTGATCTTAGAATTAATTAAGAGTTTGGGCCACCGATTCCTGATGGATCTCCACAAGCCAACACCATATGGATTTTTCACTTCTTGGTAATCCAGTGGTCTTCCATCCCATACCTTGTCAAGATAGTTTCTTTCCACGATGAATGTCCATCTGTTGCAAATCTCCAAAGCCATTTCAGTGGGAGGCTATGATTTTGTCCTCGGGTTCTTTATTCCTATTCCACTTTCCTTCTTGTGGTTATACCTGTATCCCATTTTACCAAGTATATCTTCTTGGTCTCACAATTTCCTTGCCAGAGAAAAATCCCTTCTAATTGCATCCAGTTTCTTGATAGCATTCACTAGCATAGGGAATAAGGAAATCATATAGAAGTTGGCATGGCATCTAATACACTGTTAATTAAAGTCAATCTACTCTTCCAATTAACAAGTTTCTTTTCACATTTCTCCAGTACAATATTCCAAATTTCTTTGATTTACTCTTAGCACCAAGGGCATACCAAGATAAGTAGTAGGCAGCTCTCCTATTCCACCACCCTATATGTTGGCCAAAATATTGATTCCTGGCACCTCATTTACTGGATAAACAAAACTCTTCCCCCAATTGATGTGAAGTCCCACAATAGCTTCAAAAAGAATAAAATATCTCTCAAATATTTCAATTGATCACTCTCTGCATCACAAAACACTAGTGTATCATCTGTATATGGAAGGTGAGAAATTGATAGCTCTTGATTGTCTCCAGGATTAACCTTGAATCACCTGACCATATCATTATAATTGGATGTTCTCAACATATCACTGAGTCCCTCCATGGACAGAATGAAGAGAAAAGGGTATAGGGGGCTCCCTTGTCTTAATCCTCTCTTAGAAGAGAAGAAACGAGAGGGTGAGTCATCCAATTTATCGTAATCAATTAGTTAACATGGGACTCACCCCATCTTTACATAAGCAATTTCTTGAACAGAAAAAATAGATGTTTTCATTGACTACTTTGACTTTAGGGATTTGCTTCATCATTAGCTAAAGAAGAGAGACAAGAAGGAACTATTATCAAGACAAAGAACTTTATTGTACTACAACAGAACTTTATCAAATTAGTTTGCCTGCTATCAAACTGCAGCCTCTCCCATGTTCTCCATAGGAATCCTCAGTTTAAGTTATCATAAGCCTTTTCTATATCTAACTTGCTTAGAATGTCAGGGACATTGGAAATCTTCCTCACATCCACACATTCATTTGTTATTAAAATGACATCCGTAAGTCGTCTACCTTTCATGAATGTCATTTGTTGGGCATCCACCAACTTAGACACAACTTTCTTAAGACTTTCAGCAAGGGGAGTGATTTAACAACTAAAAACTTAAGGAAGAAGAGAAATTGCATATACCAATTGGTCTTCTGTGGAAGAGTTCGGTGAAGACATGAACCACCTCTTTTTACATTGTCAAGTAGTATCTCGTGCGTGGGAAATCATTAAATGGTTTGTTGGTTTGCACTTCAATAGGTGATGCAACGCACCAGGAAGGCGGCACTATTCAACTGAACATTCAGAAGAATGAGGAGAAGACTAAAGAAGTGGGATATTACTCCACTAGCACCCATGTGGATTGTATGGAAGATAAAAATAGGAGCTCCTGAAGAAGGATAGAAAAATGATATTTTACATTTTTTGAGGAAAGCCTCTTTGTCCTTATCTCTTTTAGTGCACCCATAGGCAGAGCTAGGTGGGCAAGGGGGTACGGATGAATGCTTTTACCCGATAAATAATTTTTCTATGCATTTATAATATATGTTGAATTACCTTGGCTTTACGTGTATTTATTTCTTTAAATTTTAAATCCCCTTCACCGTTGGGTGCACCGACAAGATTCCAATTTGTATACAAGACTGGGTGTCTTTAGTACAGAATCGTATTTATTCGTACATTCTCCACTTTTTTATACCACTTGTATAAGGAATTTTTTCTTCCCATTCAATTATATTATTTTAATCTTATGAAAAATGGTTATAAGAATTTCATGTTATAAACCACCATAGAATGCTGGAACGCATATTCCATGTTATTTGGAACACGTAAAAGTTTGTGTTAGATTTGCATATTGAAATGCAAGAATAACAAATATCTGGAAAGAAAATAGAGACTAGTTTGCAGCTGTAAACAGGTAGAAATGGTTCCTACGAGTACGGAAACAAAGCTTAGAAAAAGCTCAGACACCAGCAAAATATATGATAATCCAACATATCATAATCTAAAACTGAAATAAAATGCTAGAGAAGCAATCACACTCCAAGTTTAACACCAAGCTCAATCATTTGAAAAATAGTCCTTTCCACAATTAAACACCAAAGTCCTAAAACCTCTATCTCCAATAAAGACAGCAAATGTACATCCAAACACACTACCCAAACATAACAAGTTTTGAATGCTTAATCTAAAAAAGGGAATTGCCTTCAGTCATCAAGATACGGAGATAAGATAACCAAAAACAGTGAAAATCCACCTTTTTTTTAGGTTTAGGGGGCACACTAATTAATACCTGTAGATTAACATCGTGAATGGATGGGGAACCAATTCCTTCCAAAATAGCAACTTTAAAGTCTTCAAATGTCCATGTTGATGAGATCGTGATCTGAAAATAGTGACAAGACAGACAGAAAATCATACACCAGCAGGTATTTGTGAGAAAAAGTAAATAACAGTACACAAACCTACCTTTTCTGACTTAACTACATCTTTTACACGAATCTTGTCTTCATGATACTGTTAAATAGAGAAAAAAACAAAGTTACTGGAAAAAGCACAACTATCACACTTCAAATTATAGCACAAATGGAATATATCAAGTTACCAATTCTCAAAAAAAGAATTATAGCACAAACAAATTGCATATATGCAAAACCCAATTCAGATGGCACAGTGCTGAATGTCACATATGGCGTAACTATTTTCTCAGTAATGTATCATGCATCTACCCAATATCGAGTAACGCATCAAACAGCTGAAACACGTACCCACTTCCATTTTTTCATATGGAAGGGGGTTCTGACATCTAACGAGTCCAGCAACAAATTTTGAAAAAGTAGTCGTTTTACCAGTTACTAATAAAATAGTGCTATATCACCTATCTTAAAAGAAGGCAAAAAATAGTGGGGCTATGACATATTGGGACCTGTTTTTCCAACTCTTCAGTGACATCTTCAAACAAATCCTTTGGTGTTGAACCAGAAGTATTTGATGCAACAGCCTGATAAGCCACAGACTCCTTAACCTACATATCCGCACATCCACAGGTCAATCCGTGAGAAAGGTGGAACTAATAAGAAATATAATGAAATGATACAATATTAGAGACTAAATTTTCTTAAAATAAAGAACTTTATTATCATTGTTTAAAGGTGTTGATGAAGACATAATTAAATAAATAAAACTGTGTTCCTTCTAAAAGCTTAAGCTTTTCAATAAGATGATCACACACTTCAACATGGTATCAGAGTAGATGGAGGTCCTGGCTTCGAGTCTCACCACCATGCACTATCAAAAAGATTTTTTGTGTGTTGAAAACATAATTAAATAAATAAAAGTGTGTTCTCTCTCTAAATCTTTAAGCTTTTAAATATCAGTCACACTTCAACAAAAGGTAGAAAAGTGGAATACCATCTGACAATAATCGCGCCAAGATGTTTTTGCAGTAAGCGTGCCTGCAGCAATATGCTCCTCTATCATATTTCGGAATGCATCCCGGTTCTTGCGCTCTGCACGCCTCAGTTGCTCCTTAAAATTAACAAAAATACACTTGGTGAGTTGATCACCCAGAATGAGGCATAGAAAAGGAGGGTACCCTCTTCCAACATCCCCCCCCCCCACACACAAACAAAAAGGAAGTGTTAGAAAGAACCTTTTGCAATTTTCTCTGTTCTTCGTCCTCCTTCTCCAGGTCACGGATGTATTCCTTCAGAGGAGAAAGATATCAGGGTCATCAATTATTACAAAATGGTGTATTTTTTCCTTTTAAAAAGGTCAAGAAGAAGAAGCTACTAGAGAAGAAATGAAAACCTCAACATAAGGGCATCAACTGTTTGAACTTCAAAAATAACGTGTACATTTAATTTTCACCTGTGTGAATTCTCCTTTTAAGAATTTGAAAAAGTTATGCCCCATTTCTCTTACTAGACTCTGCATTTCATTCCAGTAACTTCCTGAATTTCCTCTTAGAAAAAAAATTTCAGAAGTTGTGCCCTATTTCTTACTTAGGCGTGGCAAAATGGGCGGGTCGAGTCGATATGGGCGGACTGAGTCAGGTCAAAAAGGATAAAATATCCGACCCGACCCATATTTGATATGGATAAAAAGGGGTAAACCCAATGATAATATTGATATCCATATTATCCATTGCTTCTTATTATGTAAGGAAATAAGTACTTCTAGATTACAAGTTCATTTTTATTCTTTTTCTCCTTTTAGGGTGTGTTTGATATGAAGGAAAATGTTTTCATGTTATCCTAGAAAATATTTTTCTGGAAAATGAGTGGTCCTGAGTCGAGATTGGGAGATCAAAATGTAGGTCTCAGGGTGGGGTCGGAAGTCAGATCCCAGGTCTGGACCCATTTCAGGTGGTGAGGTCTAAGGAAAATTATGGATATTATTTTCCTGATTTAAGGGAAGTTATGAAAATTAGTGTGTGTTTGATATGAAGGAAAATGTTTTCATGTTATCCTAGAAAATATTTTTCTGGAAAATGAGTGGTCCTGAGTCGAGATCGGGAGGTCAAAATGTAGGTCTCGGGGTGGGGTCGGAAGTCAGATCCCAGGTCTGGACCCATTTCGGGTGGTGAGATCTTAAATTAGAGGAAAATAAGTTCATTTGAAAAATATTTTCCAGAATATTTAAGCCAAACAAACATGAGAAAATTGGGGGGGGGGTTCAAATTTTTTGTCCCCATACCAAACACACCCTTAATAAGTGTACTTTAAGAGATTCATACACCCTTACATACTTTAAGCGGAGTGCAATTCGATACCCATGGGTTGATTCATATTTGACCCATCGAGCAGATAACCATAAATTTTTACCCATTTTGTCACCCCTATTCTTACTAGACTTTGCATTCCATTCAAGTAACTTGCCTGCATAAAAACTTTACCTGGAAAATCTCTAAGCGGTCAAGTTTTTCAAGGCGTGAACATCTTTCATCATCTTCCAAAAGATCTTGGACTTTGCGCCACTGTGTATCTACCTGTGGCTCCAAAGAAACAAAGGATGAACTTCAGAGAAAGAAAAGGAACAAAAGGTAAAAGTGATAGAAAGCTCAACCCACCAGATCCACTTCCCTTGTGGAAAGGAGGTGAAGAAACGCTTAAAAGTAACAAATACCTTGATAAAGCCACAAGTCTCCAAAAACTGTTTGTACTCCAATCTATTCCGTCGATACTCTTCTTGAGCCTTTGACCTCTCCTGGAATAACAAACCAAATAACAACAAAAGACATGATTAACAACTGCACACCATAAAAATTACAAATGCTCAAGGAACAGGATGTGTAGGATGCACACAGGGTACATTCACAAAGAAATTAACCAAACCACAAACTGTTCAAAGAAAAAAAAATAGGGTTGCTCTTTCAATTGCTTATCTTTTATTTACATATTTTTTGAGCAAAATACAGTCGTCAACTTGAACAGATTTTATGAATGATCCATGTCTAGATCAAAAATCTGAGCAATGCATTTTCAAAAGTGAGAATAGCAACAGCGTACCTTTTTCTGAAGATCCACCAAGTAGTTCCTGAAGAGATCTTCACGATCAGCCTCTCGTTCAACAGCCTTGAACCGTTCATCATCCTCAAACATTGTTACTGCCTTACTGGTATCACAATATCACGAGATCATTAAAGGGTGAAAAGCTGCTTCTGTTATTACAGTTAGTAAGTATTAATAAAAGAGAAGCTTTTGTTACCTACCTCCATCTTGTAGATGAAGTGAGTTCCTTGGACTCCTGAAACAGTTAAAGTCAAACCAGGTTAACACTATAATACATAGTTTGCACACCATAAGTGATGTGTGACATGATAGATGCACAAGTGGTAAACAAATTCTTGATGCAATTTTCCTCTATAGAAAATTTATCAATCAATTAATTATCTTTAGAGCAAAGGTATTACAAGGAGTTTTACTCTTTCAAGAAATTTCTGTTAATATGCTTTAATCAATTAAGCAATCAACCCTGCCTCAATCCCCCATCAGTTAAGATTAGCTACATAAATTCTCTATATCTTTTCATTCTATTGAGGCCTATTTCATTCCCGTACTATAATCACAAAAGATATGTAGGATACTAAAATGGGACTCTTCTAATGCATAAGACGAAGGATTATTTTATTGGCAGATTGGCAGTAAGGTCAGTGGAAACTTTTTTAAGTGTTTTGTGTACACTGTTACTGACAAAAAAAGTAGAGGTAAAAGCACCAACACAACATGAAAACTGTACCAGCCTACCAAGAACCTTTAAGGAGCACATATTTTACCTCTAACATCTTTGTGAATTTCTCTTTTGCCTTTCTCTGTCTAAGGCGCCTCTCCTCAGCCTCCTGTTTCTTCCTTTGCATCAAGTACTGTTGGGCAGAAAAGGTACATCAACACTCAGAAACCAAATGGTGATAGCTTTAAACTTCCGCACTCCAGATTGACAGCATCATTGGGGGGGGAATCAATTTAACAATCACAAACCCAGTGGTTACCTCATTAAATGCTTGTTTCCGCTCACCAAGAGTTTTCAGAGCCCCATATCGTTTATCATTGATTATAACTCGCATTGTCTGGTATGATAGTTCACTGTCAGTCACAAGTGCACAGATTTTAAATTAAGATAGCATGTCTGACTAACCTGCTCCCATGTCCAATCAGATTCAACATTAGCAGACTCTAGTAGAGCTTTGAATGCATTTTTAGCCTCCTAAAAAGATATAAAATGAGCAATAGTGGAATATTAAGCACTAAACAAATAAATACTTAGAGGAACACATTCAATCATTTTACCTGCTTGGTGGCATATAGAAAAGGTTCTTCATCTGCTGATTTCTCCTCTGCAGGTACCACATTAATCTTCCCAGCAACTGCCATGCCTTTCTTTGCCTCCTGTAAGTCACGATTTTAAACAATTAACTTAACAAGACAGCAATAATTCATCTCAAAAATCTATTATGCACAGGAATCCACAATTTGGCAAAGAGAGGGAGCATTTCCAAGGTATGACAGGGCTCATGCAAAAGAGATGGGAACATTCTCAACCCTAGTTAGCAACTCGTGCTGGAGCCTGGAATTTAGGAGAGGGAATTTGAAAAAATATTAGAATGTCAAACTTGGGATGTGTACTTGTGACCTAAAGCAATTCTTGAACCCCCTTTTGCCAACTCCTTATGTCAAGGGGATTCAATATGACTCAAAAGAGGATTTTCACCCAATTAGCATAGTTCAATTTTTCGACAAAATCCGTTGGCTCTCATAGCTCCGACCATACTGGCAGTAGCATGGGGGAAGAAAAGTTAGAAGAGTCCTTTTGACAATGCATCTGCCAGCACAATCAAATTTCAAATAGAGCTGCTGAAGGAGTTGGGCATACCTCAATATCCAGACTAGAAGCTCCACTTAAAGAACTAGCAACTTGAGGAGATAAACTTTCAATGCCACTCCTAGAAATTGTCAAGATTCATCGTGATATTTCAGACATTAAAATCATGACAGACAACCAAATTGAAACCACCATTAGAAAATGCAAGGGTCCATACATTTGTGTCTGATAGGCATTAGCTAGAGCAGCAGATCCTGTACTCCCTGAAACAGCAGGTGAAGAGACACCAGCTGAACTTGTCACAGCAGGGCTCACAGTAGGAATGGCTGATGATCCAGAAACCACCAGAGGTGGAGTATTAACATCAGAAACAGCAGGCATAACTGGAACAGGGCTTGAAGCAACTCCGGAAACCGTTGAAGAAGGGGTGGAGCTAACCGGGGTGACAGCAGATGGTTGTTCTGTTGGGGTCACAGCTTCACTGACTTGCACACCAGAATTTGTGCTTGTTCCAGTCTGAACTACTTGACCAGCAACGTTTTCAGCGAGTTCACGAGCCAACTGATGATACATGCTGATGAATTAGTTCCATACCATATAGAGAAGAAACAGAAATATCCGATAAAGGCAATAATTTCTTCATGAACCTTTAGTTCATCAGGCATTGTCCACTTAGACTGCTTTGTTTCTTTGTTGTAGTAATACCTGAAAGATCCAATAACACATAAATCACTAAAACAAAATAAAAAAGCATACTGCAGTAGCCAAGAGAACCAAAATGCTTTTACTGGTAAATCTTACTTCCGACCATCGGCAGTTGTGAATTCTTTCCATACAGTCGAAGCATCAGCTCTCTGTTAAAGAACAAAACAAATGCACCGTTTAAATGTAAATCTCAAACTAAAAGAGCAGTAACGAACACCTGAACAGCATTGGCAGTCTCCCAATGTTCTTGCTCCAGGCACTAATGAACGAATAAACATAAGCAAGCCCAGCAATAATGAAACTAAAATTCTATTAGAAATAGGCAAGGCAACATGTTGCATATGCATATAAATTTATGTGATAATTAGTGAGGTAAATCTTTTCTGATCAAGCATACTTTGTTTATTTTTCCATTTGGATTGGAAAAATAAATGATCATTAGTGAGGTAAATGCTACCAGGTGTTGTTATTAATTCTGCCAAGTGCACGCATTTGTTAGATAAAAATAATGATTTGCCACAAATTTTGAGTGATTCCATCAGGAAAGAGTCAAACAAACTTGGTTAACATCATAAAAGACAGATAAATATCTCTACAAGGAACAACTCTCTACTGAACATTTTTATCAAGAAAACAAATTATAGAAACCTTTTATAATTATCTTTTTTAGATATATCTTTACTACTTGCAGAAAGAGGACATTTAAGCAAAGGAAAGAAAAGGCACAAGTTAAAAAATTAGGAGGAAATAGCAAAAGAAACATACTGTCAATGCAGATTATAAATCCAAAGAAGCCAACTTTGGAACTCAATTGAAGAAAACTGCTGGTGTGCTTAAAGTATAACTGTGGAACGTAATGTTAAAAGAGAAACAATATTTGGCCAAACCATATTCTTTTGCTAAAATGGTAACATCTCAATCCAAGCTTATTGGTCAGCAACAACTATAGCACTTTATGTTAATCACACCTTTTTTACATGAATTCAACCATCAATTGTACTTTTCAGTTGTGGTAATCAATTTAGTATTGATCATAGCATGTTACTTCTTGTCAAGTCAAAAAGGAAATTTTAACCATTAAAATGAACTGGTCTACCTGTAAAGATAGTTAAAAGAAACACAAGGAAATTATTGCAAAATATTCCAAGACAAAGCATGTACACTCCATGTAACATTACATGTGTAGTTGAGGATATGAGAATAATAGTTGTACCTGTAAAACTAGAAAGGTCATAAACATCAAGCAAGTCTTGTTCAAGAAGAGAAGATGTGATATCACAAAGAAACTGAAATAAACTGGCTTTTTGATGGTAATAATCTATGTTGCTCGGACTTCTCGAAAATGTCAATGGATGTGTGTCAGATCCTCCAGAAGTACTAGTACAGATTTTTGAAGGATCCGACACAGGTGTGGCATCATTTTAGGAGAGTCCGAGCAACACGGATAATAATTAGCAATGATCAGATTTTAGATCAAGAAGTAAAGACTAATGAAGCACTTACGCATCCATACCATTAGACCAAAAAAGTTCACAATCAACCTAAACTGTTTCCAGCTTATAGATTTGACAGATTCTACCTCAGATTCCAATTTGTTAGGTCAGGGAAAGTTTCCACAAATAAAGAGAGGAAAGCACGTGGAAAAATCTAATCTAAACAACTAAATATCTGTCAGCATCTCAATGTCTCCTTCCTCCTCATTAACACACTTTTAGAGAGGTAAGGATGTGAATCAAAATCTCCTCAATATTGGAAGAGACAGGATAAGAGAGAATTTAGAGCGTCAGATACCAAAAGAAGTTGAGGAAAGGTGACACATGGAGAGACAGCGAAGGCATCGGAAACCAAACGAGGCTCACATAGAAGCACTATCTACTTTGCTTCAGTTTTGAAGTAAAACAAGCAAGCAAGGGTGAAAACAAAAGGGGCAATTCCACTCATGAAGAAAATGGCTGGATGAGGAGAATCAACAAGCAAGGCTGACTTGAAGTAAAGGAGTACTTGAAAGAGGAGCTAATTACCTAATTAAGTCTATTAACATGAATAAGACAACATAAAATCTCCAAAGAGATCAGGAAAATTAGGGATGTCCAATATGTATTTCTAGATCTGATCAGGAAAATGGAAGGAAGTTCATGGCAATCATCAAAATATTCGGGAGCCAGGAAAACTAAAAGGGCAAACACCAACCAAATTCAGATAAAGGAGGCAATATTAACTTTGAAACAGACCAACTTCTCCGGAGAGTATCTTCTTTGTTTTTTCTGACAAAGAGAAAGTGAATCTCAAGTGTTAAGTCCTCTCATAAAATACTAAATTTGATGCAGAATGTCGATAAAACATTCTGCGCAATCGACATACAAGCTACTAGACTCCCCCTAACAACAAAACCAGGTGGTTGCTCCATATAGACTTCTTCCTCGAGATCAACGTGGAGAAAAACATTTTTAATGTCCAATTGATTAAGAGGTCAATGGCGAATCATAACCATAGATAAAAAAAATGAAGGCCAGCATATGCTATATTAGCCACGGGAGAGAGAGTATCATCGTAATCCAATCCAAATATTAGAGTATACCGTTTGGCAAAAGTGAATGTGAAACAAAGAGAAAACACAGCTGGGAAACTCGGATCTACCGAAAATAGTGCAGTGGTCGCCGAGAAGTGCTCAAAACTACACAAATCTGATATGAGAGAAAGTAGTCAACGAAAAGATGCACGGTGCTACGCAAATCGAATATGAGAAAGTAGTCACTTGAAAGATAGCACGATGCTACGCAAATCAAATATGAGAAAGTAGTCACTGGAAAGATGGCACGATGTTATACAAATTAGTTATGAGAAAATAGTCCCTGGAAAGATGGCACGGTGCTACACAAACACTGACAGATACAGGTTGACACAAAACATCCTTAGAAAGTCGCCAAAAATTGATACACGGTAACCTATCGAACTGAGTTTTCTTTCACTGAATATGGGGTTCATGCATATATCAATGAGACTTCATCCTTATTACATTACAAGCGATACCTAAAACTCCTAAAATGTGGCCCTACTTTTGTTAACATAACCATTGGCCAGACGGGTGGCATATATGGTCATAGCTGCCCGCCGACAACGAAAGCTCTTTGATTCTCTACCGGATTCATAGAAGCTTCGATACCATGTGCGAATATTGGAGAAGAATATTATTAAATTGTGTACCTACGTTATTACACTGAGATCCTATGTATATACACTATATTACAATCCTTTTCCAAGTAAGATTGTATGTACTATTCCTATTCCAAGTGGGTTTCTATATATTATTCCTATTCTAAGTAGGTTTATATATATTATTCTTGTTCATATTCTTATTCTAACAAAACTTAAGCAATAAAATAAAGAACAATGCTGGGAAGTTCCTCATAAATCAATGAATGTCAACAAGATAAGATAAAAGTAGAATGTTACTTCATCAACAACAACAAAAAATAGGATGTTGTGAATTTCCTCCACAGTGAATACATGGAGGATGGTGCAGGTAGCTAGCAACAACACAACTTCCTATATCCACTAATCTTTCAAGAGTGTACTTATGCACTTGCTCAGGATCATGGTTTAAATTGAAATAGGTTTACTTCTAGTTTCAACGGGAAATTTATAACTACCAACAACATGTATGACCAACTTCACATAATATCAAGTCACTAAATTGCAACATAAGATAGAATAACAAATTGTTGCCTGCCTTGAGAAAGTGAAAGCGCCTTCAATTTGAGCACTAATCGCAGTTGTTTATATGTCCATGACTTGCCATGACATCTACAAACCAGTGGAAGAACATGCAAAGAAAAGTAGAATACACATAAAACGGTTTGAACTATTTAATATCTAGTGCAGTTGTTAACATCCACAAAAAGGAAACAATATTTGCAGATTTTGAGGCAAAAGAGAATATGTGCACTCCACCAAACAGTAAGTAAAGACTTCAATTATCAAAACAGCAGCAATTAAGTGTATAACTAACCTCTAAAGGTGTCATCAGCTCCAAAGGCTTCTCCCAGCTAGATTGCTTTGTAATCTTATTGTAATAATATCTAAATAAGCAAATTAATTAATTAATCACTGAACTACACCTCAATCCCCAACTAAATAAACAGGAAAAATAGGAAACATTGGAGAGTTATATCTTAGCACTGCAAGCAGCATAATACGAATTCTGAGAGATTGTCAAGTAACATGATTTAATTGATAAAGGGCAAAGTTTAAAAAAGAATACCAAAAACCAACTCACCGTCTCCCATCAGCAGCTTCATACTCTTGCCAGTCAGATGCAGTCTGCTGTGAAGCTGTGCTCGCCTAATTACAGTGCAAATTAGTAAGGTAATAACAACATGAAGACTAAAGCCAGTACAGATGACAGAATCAAAGCCAAGTACTTAGAGAGAGAAAAGTTCAATTTCTAGTTATGGTATTGAAGCTCCAGCCTCCATTTGCAATTATAATGAACATCCGGAATACTAAATTCACCATGCATTAGAAAATCTTGCAGTCTTTTTCCATGGCAACTACATTTGAAGTTTGAGACAATTAGTTGAAACGAGACATCCACAATCTCCAAATTGCTAAGTATCCAAAGAATAGAAATGCTCTACATATTTAGTAAGTTATAATCCAGAAAGAGAAATACTGCTTTGAGGTTATGAGGCTACACCCAATAACCTCCAAATTGCTAATATCCAAATAACAGAAATGCTCTACATGTTTAGTAAGTTATGATCCAGAAAGAGGATACTGTTTTGAGGTTATGAGGCTCTAGAAATATGAATCACTGAATTGATGAAAACATTATGTGAACATTATGAAAATGAGCATACCAAAATGACAATACCTTTCCTACATCCAGAGAAAGCAGTAAACGAGAACTCTAAAAGCCCTTGCACTCAAGAGTGTGGCTTAGTGGTCAATGAAGTGGGTGGAGAACCATGAGATCGCCGGTTCAAACCCCAGCCGAAACAAAAACACTAGGTTTCTTTCCATCTGCCTAAGTCTTGGTTGGAAATTACTCGGTACCTTTATTGATGGGAGATAGCAAGTACCCAATGGAAAGATCGACGTGCATGCTAATTGGTCCAGCCACCACCGTCATCAAAAAGACAAGTCATGGAGGTCATTATTAATGATACCACGTAAGATGGCATCATGAAAGATCTCCTAGAGACCACAAAAATTTCATTGGCACCAATAGAAAGGTTATTAGCAGATTGTCTTTCAGCTTCGAAAATAATCTTTTTCACATCCTTAATACTACCTATGTCTCAATGTGTGATGCACATCGATTGGAACTAGTGTTTAAGAAAGAACGAAAGACTTTTGAAACTTGTAGTCTAAAAAAACCACAGATATTTGTATGACTATAAATTATCGTATTATGGGTAAAATTGGAAAGTTTAAAATTGAATTTATTTCTACATATAAAAAGGTATCATTCTTCTAGGGACAATATAAACATTCATCAATCAGCTCTCATCTATTTGTACTTCTATGAATTACTTGGGGATAACATAATTTGAAAGCACAAATTCCTAGACAACCCATTAATCTTTCATCCCCTCATCCCTTCCACCATATCATCATCCTAGGGAGTACAAGAAAGAACACAATACAAAATCCTCCCTTGACCATGTGGAATTTACAACAAAGGATTACTCTTTATCTACTCCCGATAATCCACAAACTGCTCATCATTTTCTTCCTCAGCCATTGGCTCACCATAGACAGTGAGACACTAAGGAGATTTTGTAACATTAGTTTCTCAATCCCAACTTTATTTCATGGTGGATCAAACTAGGGTTGAGATTAAATTCTTTGAATGAGAATATGCAAGAGAGCTTGACCTTTAATGTCGCGTCTCCTTTTCATTGTTTCGTTGTTTTTATTAAATAAATAATTATTCACAAACTTCGTGTGGGGAAAATAGTTTTCCCATCTCATGGAAAACCCTTTTCGCTCCGCTTAGCCTTATCCACCCCTCTAGGGGTATTAAGAGGAAAAATATACATGCTTAATCTTTAAAATGTCTTATACAGACGATCAAAAGTTACTCATCACACTGCTTATCAAAAAGGTTACTGTCAGACTAAACTAGATACACCACTCAACATAAATTAATTGTACACTAATTAGTCAGGATAAAAGTTAGAAAAATCCCTGTATGACGAAGAATTACTTCAGAAAGGGGATTTTGACTATGCAGCAGGTGTTTTCGATGTGAAAGAGCAGGAGAGACTCCTAATCATCTACTTCTTCACAATGAATTTACATACTGGCAAATCTGGCCATGTTTTTTAATATCTTTGGAGTAAAATGGATTAGGCCATATGAGGTGAAGAATCTTCTTGTCAGCTGGAAAGGACAAGAATATGATATCAGATTTTAAAAGACCCTGGAGAGCTGCGTCCTCCATACATCATGTGGAGTACTTGGCTTGAAATGAACAAAAAAAGCTTTACTGGAGAGAAGCAACACATTTCTTTTGCAATATATAGGTGCTTACTAAGTTCATATTTTTGGTGCAAGGAACATATTTTTAGGGAGGTCTCACAGCTTGATGATTCATAGAAACTTTTAGCTGAATGCTACCTTGTCAAATAAATAATAATCCTTTAGTACTTTTGTGCTGCCTCCTTGGTACTAGCTTAATAAAATATCATTATCTTATAAAAAAAATTATAAACACTGTAAATGGTTGTGGCCAGCACGAATGGCAGACGTAAGGTTAGGGTGAAAAGGGGGAAGGGGGAATGAGCGACTCAGACACTACAGAGCCTTCACCCCTGTTGCTCTTATTTTGAGGAAGTGACCATAGCTCCAAATAGGAAAATGCAGAGTAGGGGATTAATACTCAAAGCTCAATTTCGGAAGCACATTTCAATTTTCAGGCTTGCCACAAAACTCACTGATTCTGTTTAAGAATCAGTAGTAACCTGGTTTTCTATTTCTTCATAGTTGTGATTTAACTTCCATGTCTTCAAATGATAATCTTATGCCCAAAATACCAGAACAAGTTGAAATAAGCATTAGTATCAAGCATGTATTATACTTTTTTTAAAATAACGGGGGTATCAAGGCCAGCTTCCAGCACCTTGAGTGGCCCACCGTGTACCAGTGCCCTCCCACCAGCATAGGTATCAAGTAACAGTGCCTACCAAAGCTTACACATGTCAGAATAATTCACTTAGCATTTTTGTCATTGCTGGGTTGAGCCCTGTCTCCTAGGATTGAACCACTTCATTGACCACTGCCCACCAAGTCAACATGCACTAGACTTGGTAATGGATTTGCAGAAAGTACTCTTTCCACTCCTTTTGGCAGGTTTTTCCCTATGTTGTTTCACATGTGGTTCATTCCTCTTGTTATATACAATGGTTTTCCACCAATGTCTGCATGTATAAGTCTAATCCAATTAAAGATGAGGACAACACGCATGAAGCACCACATACAAATAGATGGTTAGGAAGAAACAACCACTGATAGCATTTGCAAAGCTTCATTCCAATTGATAAGCATGCAACAGCGCACTAAGCTTTCTTCAAGAAAAAGTTCATCCTTCTATTTTTTTGAGAAAAGTAAGAGTTAGTCTATATTTATCCACAGGTATACTACCTCAAAAGAGTAGTTCCCCTCCAAAAGTGCTGTAATTACATAGGATCCTATAACTACCAAGTTACAGCCAGTCTATAGATGTGCTGATTAGTTCTGAGCTATCTAAGACTACTTGTTTACACCAAAAATAATACAGAGCTAAACAGTTTAGCATAAATCTTTGAATGTTGCTCTGCTTTCCTTCAAAACACCTCTGGTTCCTCTCTAGCCATACTGTCCACCATATACATGATGGGACAATCTTCCATCTCTCCTCCTTTCTTCCTGCATTTCCATCCCTATTCCAGCACTTCAAAACCTCTTTGATCCTTATCAATACAGATTTGTCTTTCAACATTGTGCTGTCTATCAAAAATTTCATATTATCTTAATATTTTAATTGTCTTTAGTACGATACTTCACACCTCGCATACTTACACCTCTCACCTATCTGAATGACAATTTACTCTTCAAAGCTATACGTGTGGGAAATGGAAGAAAGGAACATCTTCTTTACCACTAAAAATGTAACATAAGACCCTTATTTACTCATTTATTTTCTTAACTATGGTTCTAACAAGATTCCTCGTGTTATACGCTAGGTCAAAAATTCTCCAAAGAGTGATTTCCAGTCATAGTGGAACCTCAATTATCCAGGTGTGGTTTTAATTTTGGATGCCAATAATAGCATAGTTGCTTAGATGCCCTTCCTCTAAAGTATTAAGTCTTGGCTTTGAATAGGAATTACTTTGAAGATCTCCTATCAAGTAACAAGTGAAGAAATGCATAAAGATCTCATCTTACTCAGATTCAGCATTGATACATCACTGAGCAAAATGATAATAACAATATGCATCGACGATAAAAGGATTTATAAAAAAGTGGTATCCACGACAATAGGCTTCCACCAGATTGCAGACAAAGACTCAACCATTGTAAGTTTAAACAAGGGAAAAACATTAGCAGATGTGTTTTTGGATGATTTGGCTACCAGTTCAAGACTGGTCTGGAAAAAAGATGATACAACTATTAAAAATGCATGAACATGCTGCATAAACATTTTCCACGTAAATCAATTGATACCCACAAACTGGGAACACCTTCTACACTGCAAATACGGAAATCGACTACTTATACAAATATGCAGATCGTAAAAGAACTTGTTCTGCACAGTGTTACCCAATGGTAAAGACAGGATAAAGATTATACATGCATCAGATACAAACATAGCCAGAATCTTGGGCTGACCTAAAAGAGAAGAACAGACAAACAGCAAAATCTTGCAGAAATGTGGTAATTCAGAAGTTCACATGTTAGGTCTCAATTGAGTAATGTTGAAAGAATTTTCAAATAGGTACAAGAAAGAAGCACACCGGAACTGCTGGAGCTACAGCTGACAATTGGTGACTACTAGGGGGAGTAAGGGCAGCCACTGGTGTGGTTTGACTTCCAGATGACAACCAAGGCTGTCCCCCTGCAGGGAAAGTAGGACCATGCATTTGGGATGAAGATTGAACCTGAGAAGGCAAGTTCAGTCCACTTCATGTCTGGGCAAAAGGAGGTGGTGCAAACTGAAAGAAAAAAATAACAATAGAACAAAACAAAAAATTCAAGGAACCTAGTGCTATTTCTTACTGTATATGATGATGAGAATGGATTTCCAGCACCACTAACACCAGGCATGTGACTATTCAAAGGGGGATTGACTTGTTGAGGCTGTGGAATACTTGATTGGATATATGGCATCTGAATTGCCTGAGATGACGGTGTACCATGACCAGGCTGGCCGGGTCTTGGGGGAAACTGCTGCATTGTTTGAGAAAACTGGGGTATTTGACCTTGACCAGGAGGCATTCCAGCATTTGGTGTTTGTCCAACAGGGCGATATTGTGGAGAGGCTGAAATTGGTGGAGCAAAGTGCTGGCCTTGTGTTGATAGAGCAGGTCGAAACTGTGACAACAGACGCATGATGCACTTAAAATAAGTTTTCAAAGGTAACAGATAAAATAATTTTCATAAAAGCAAGATGCATAGCTTACTTGCATAGGAAATGAACCAAAACCTTGAGGTGGTGTGGATCCAACTGAAGGAGGCCAAAGAGGCTGTAAAAGGAAATATCAAGATCAGAAGATTAAGACCTAATAAGAATGATAAACATTTTACATGTCTAGCATGCTAGTCACAAAAGCTAGGATGATGTGCAATTAGTGGTATCCGACCATCTGAGAATGTTACAGTAAGCACAAGATACCAGATATCCTTCAAATGGTAATATAACACTTAAATTAGCAAGCCATATTTTAGCAGGCCCCTTTGGTCTCAAGCTGACAGTTGAGGACGGAGCATGTTCAAGTTGATCTCTTCTTACATTGCTCCTTCACCACACAAATCTAGCATCTCATTCAAAATATCACGGGGGTTATCGGGGACATGCATATGAAAGATCTGGGAAAGGACACTGAAAATATGGAACCAATGCCTGCTGCTATCTGAGGGTGTATTTGGAAGGAAAGAAACTCAAGAATTTGTTAGAGCAAAATGGAACCTATAATAAGTACGAAGCAGAGATGACTGGTTTTCTTTGGTGTATCATGGCAATAGCTAATGACATAGAAGCCATAATTGACTTTTTGAGTTCATTGTGTAATTTGTAACGAGACTTTCCTCTGTAAATACTTTGCAACAATTATCTGCACCTTAATACAACAACTTTACCAATCAACAAATATTCCAATTCCATTTCTTCTCATGCTTTCATGTTAGGGATTTTTTTTTAAGTGATTCGGTTTGCCAGTAAGATTAAATTTGATGATAATCAGCAATCCACACTCTTTTCAACACAAGAATTGTCTATGTATTTCAACAAAGGTAATACAGTCAGAGAAATTACCTGTGGACCAGATGGCGGAGGATTACTGGCCATGTCTGCACATAAACAAGTATCTGCACATTACAAATACATGATTAGCAAATGCATGGGTCAGAGTATATAGAAACCACATATTAAAATTTGTGCAATGATTAACCTAAAGAAAAATAGCAGCAAGCTGAATCAGCAGTGATGGGAAACAAAATTCTAATAAATGCAGCGAATTGGGGGATTGAAAATGTGAAATAGGCGCAGCGATAGAAGACGTTGATAAAGAATTTACCTCAAGAGAAAATTCTCCGGGAAAAAAATGACAAGAGAGAACTGCAAAAACCGAATATAAACCCTAGCGAGCGGAATTGGCTCCAACCCAATGTGGCTAGTCCAACTACTACTGTCTACTCCTCCTCTTCTTTTTATTTTATTTTTATTTTATTTTATTAATAAACTATTATTAATAATTCGCAAGCCTCTTTTTATTCCATGTTATGACTTATGTCAATTAATTAAAATAAATATTATATTTTCTTAAATAAATATTATATGCCTACTATATTTTCTTAAATAAATATTATATGCCTACACGCATGACATATAATATTTATCCCATCTTATGAATAAATTAAGATTTCAAATTTTCGACAGCTTTTAAACAACTTTTAAATTAAGAAATCTATTTGATTTTACAAGTTTTTTTAAAATAAAAGTTTAAGGAATTAAGTATTAGTCCTTTTAAGTATAGATGATAATAACTTTGATCGAGGAGATTTTTTAAAAGAAAATTTTTGGATGAAATTGATAAACTCGAAAGAAGAAAATCGGTCCAAAGAATATTTTTTTATTCTAGACCTACTCAAAATATTTTATTGGAGGAGCATAAACACGTAATTACCAATAGTTATAATGGTAAGAAAACCTATGAATAGCATATTAATGATTATACTTACATAGATAAATTTATACAATTGTACATAAAATGCTAATGTATAGTATTATTTTGTGAAGTTAACAAAAATAGTGATAAAAGTATTGCCAACATGATTACTACAGAATTTATCGATCAATTAAAAGGTTGATGGAATAATTATTTAAGCCTTGAGTAACATAGAAAATTTTACAAGCTGTCAAATAAAAAAAAAGTAATGAACAAGTAGTTCAAAATATTGTTTATACCCTAGTTCTAAATATTATAGAATATTTTTCAAGAAAACGATTGGATAACAATGAAACCATCAGAATTATATTACAAAATCTGAGGTGTAAGACTGTTGGCATCCCTATTTTATTCAAATAAGGTGCAACGTAGTGGTAACTCAAAAAATAATCAATTAATTCAATTAAAAAGAATTTAAGGAAAAAAAAATATTTTAGGAGTCGCCACCTATTTGAGGATAATTAGGAAACCAATTAATTAATTAACAAAAAATATCTACGAAACCAATAGATTCTTGGTAAGAGTTCAAGTGATTCCGAACAGAAAGTATTAGCATCCTTCCGAATCCACAATTGTGGGTCTTGAACACATTATTTCAAATTGAGGAGAAGATAAAGATAATGTACAAATATAATAAATATGTAGTATAAACAAATAACAAAATAAAATAATTAATAATAATATAAGAAATGGCCTAATGTTTGCCTAACGTCAATAATATACTAATAATGAATCAAAAAATATCGTTCGAACTTTGTTCGAATAGCTTCTTCGCGAAGCAACTTCAGGTACCTATACATACACTTCGTAAAAGTGTTAGTAATGGATAAATATGAACCAAAATAAATGAAAGAAATAATAACTCAAAAATAAACTCGTCTTATTAACCTTGGAGGCCTTGAAATCGACAGTAATTTTTTCATCGATCAATTTTAAAAATATAATGTATATAAACTTAAACTAAAATTTTTGTCTTTTTAAAGGGGAGGTCTCGAAAATCGACGGAGAAATTTTTTCATTGGCCATTTTAACTTGTTTGGGTAAATCATAAAGGATCGGCGGTAGTCCTCCGAAGTTATATTGATAAAGTACAACAAAATTTATAAAGGAAGATTCTTAAAAAAGCATTATTAAAAACTTACAAGCTTTTATTTATATAAACATGAAGAGAGCTACAGGCGGAAGCATAAGAAACATGGAAGAGGGAGAGAGGTTTTCAGTATTGGAAAAATATTTGATGCCTCTAATCTTAGAGAGTTATTCGTTTTATAGAGTAAGGAATTCTCCTATACATTATTTGAAAAGACAATTCTTTTTCACTGTCGGTAGATGGGTCCTTTACTTTTTTAAAGTAAACATATGGGATTCCTTTTAGGAATAGTAAAATGTCTCTTTGAATAAAGCAATTCCGACCTTTGGTCTCTGCTTTTCTCAAGAGCCAAGTTTCTATTCATAATCGGGGTCCACATATGACTGTGCAATTCCTTTGAGATCGCACATGTCCCCGTTGCTGCTTCCAGATGATGCGGCGTCATTAATTAGCTGCATTATCTGCATCTCTGTATAATCTTCAAGATTATCCATGGCTTTTTTAAGTTTTGCCTTTAACTCAGCTTTAGATAATTTTGTAGTAGTATTGCTGCTTGTCCCAACAGTGTTGATTGAAGGTTTTACTCCTGTTGCTTAGGAGTCCATCCTTTGATCATAACTTCTTTAGCTAAGAAGCGAATTCTATCTATATCTACTTTGGTAAAATTCCAAGAAATAATATAGGATATTCTTTTTTGAATAAAGAATTTACACAACTTAATATGCTCAGTAAGAGTAGAAATCTCTTCATCGCTTTGAAAGTCATTAAATCAAACATGAAATTGTTGAGGTAGAATCTGCAAATTTCCTCCAAAAATGTTCCACCATTCATAGAACCATCTGGGAATAACTGATTTTATTACCTTTGGGCAATATTTAACAAACCAGGTGTGTCTTGGTCTTAAATAAATAAAGTTGAACCAAGCCGACTTGTAATCATGCCAATTATAGGTTTGATGCCTGTGTGGCATAGATAATGATATCGGAGTATGCAAATGATCCGTATACCATTCAAAAGGAGATAAAATTCTCTTGATAGTAAAACGAGAATACCTAATGAACTCGGGATTTTGATCATCTCTGTTATGCTCAATCTCTATGGATTCTGTATCCACCAAAATAGCTTCATAGAACTTTCTGGTCTTGTATGCACAATCTGTATCAACAAAGTTATCATCTGTATAACAAGGTTTTATGAGAGTTTCGATCCCGAAATTTTCATAATCCTTGTCTATTGCTAATAATGGTAACATTTGAGTTGTTACGAAATCAAATTTTTCTTCCTTTGGGATAGTAGTCTGTTTAGGAGTTTGTAACTCTGGTTTTACTGCTTGCGCGAAGGATTCAGGAGCCTTCATTGCATAGTTATTCTTAGTTTGTACTGAAGAGCTTGATGCTTCTGGAGTGAAAGGTCTATTTGGCCTTAATTGGATTAATTTGGTTGGAGTAGGGGGAGTTGGTGCAGGCAATTTGGGATAGTCTGCTAATAAAGTATATCTATTATCAAAAACCGGTCTTTGTGGTGGTTTTGCCGGTGTTAAGGGGGGTAAGACGAATGGTTTCGCCATTTGCTTTCCTTCTTTTGAAGGAGTGTTAGGCTTGAAATGCCTCATTTTTTCCCTGTAAAAATTCTCTAGTTAGAAAATCTGGTAAAGAGTTATTTTCTCCTTTTATAAATTCAATTTGAAAATCAAAGCTAGATAGTAGAGCTTGCCATCTAGCAAATATTTGTTTTGAAACCAAATTCTTTACATCCTTTTGTAAAATTTCTTTAGCCGATTTACAATCAACTCTTAATAAGAATTCTTTGTTAATTAAATCATCTTGAAATTTGGTGATACATAGCACTATAGACAAAATTTCCTTTTTAACAGTTGAATAATTCTTTTGAGCAGAATTCCAAATCCTGAAGTAAAACGAACTAGTTGTTCAGGAGATTCTAGAGAACTTCTTTGTTTTAGGTTACCTCCATAACCCAAATCAGAAGCATCAGTTTCAACTATCATAAAATCATTAGGATTAGGTATTCCTAAGCAAGGGAGACTTTGAACAAGTTTTTTGATTGAAATAACTGCCTGGGTCTGTTCATAACTCCAAGGTATGGGGTTTTTTCTAAGTCTTTTATACAAAGGCTCACAAACTTGTCTGACCTTAGGTATAAAATCAGCTACATAATTGAGACTACCTAAAAACCTCTGTAACTGGGTTTTATCAATAATTTCATTAGGAAATTTGGAAGAGAACTCAATGGCTCTACAAATAGGTTTATAACTACCTTGATAAAGATCATGGCCTAAGAATCTGATAGAAGTTTGAAAAAGCTTTATCTTCTTAGCACTGACTACTAGACCGTTAATTTTAACAATCTTGAAGAAAGTATTAAGATGCTTAAAATGAGAATCAATATCATCATAAAAGATAAGCACATCATCAATGTAGACAATAGACATATAACTATAATCATTAAAAATGCTATTCATGATATTCTGAAATTCAGAAGGAGCATTTTTAAGTCCAAAGGGCATAACATTCCATTCATATTGTCCAAATGGGACATTGAAAGCAGTTTTATATTTATCTTTATCGGCAATTTGGATTTGCCAAAAACCTGATTTCATATCAAACTTGTTGTAGATATTTGTTTTATAAGTTCTTTTTAGCAAATCTCTTTTGTTAGGTATCGGGTACCTGATCCATTTTAAAACAGAATTAAGAGGTTCGTAATTAATAACAAGTCTTGGTGCTCCTCTTTCTTTTTCTGCACTATTGTTAACATAGAAAGCAGAGCAACTCCAAGGGGATTTAGAAAATCTAATAATTTTATTTTTTAATAAATTATCAATTTCCTTTTTACAAAATTCCATCATTTCATGATTCATTTGAATAGGTCTTGCCTTGGTAGTAATAGACTGTTCATTAAATCCTTCAATGTAGGGTAATTCAACAATATGTCTTTTTCTTTCCCAAAAAGCTTTAGGAAAATCAGAGCAAATTTCGTCTTCAAATTTTTTATGAAGATTAGTTACTTTAGCAACCATCTCCGGGGTTTTTAAAATTTGCTCAATTTTTTTAATTTTAATTTCTTCTTTTAAAAAGGAAACATGTTGAGAAAGGGTATTAATTCGAAAAATAGTTTTTTCTCTGATAAAATTACTTTCTTCTTGAGAAAGAGTTTTGACAAATGGAAAATGTAATTCTTTTCCAAGAATAGAGGTGGTAATTCCGTTTAGACTGGTGACAAAAGGTTTTATCTGAGTAATAAATGGAATACCTAAAATGATATCTTCATTAATATCTTCAGTAATAATGAAATCATTTGTTAAACAAATGTTATTGTTACAAATATGAGCTTTGGAGAGTTTATAATTTATTTTAAGCAATTCTCCAGTAGCCGAATATAATTTAGAAGAACTTTTTTCTAAGTACTTAGTTGGAACAATACCTTTAACAATGCAATTTCTATCTGCACCACTGTCAAGCAAAGCAATTTTGTTAATAACAAAATCTTTATTCACAACAATTTTTATCGGAATATGATGACTTTGAGGTCTAATAGAAGAAATAACTGTGATACCTGGACTGGAAGTAGTCGCAATATCAGAAGTAGGTTCAATATTAAAAGGAGGATAATCAAGTTTATCCCTTTCAATATTGTTTTCCTCTTCTACATCAAGATCTTGATCAGCTATTTCTTTGAGGATTTTATCAGCAATGACATCAGTCTCAACTTTTCCAAGTCTAAACTTAATGTCTTTGATTTCCTCTTTGAGGGTTTTGACTTCTCTATGAAGATCAGAAATAGTAGGTTCTGCATTGCTTTCGAACCTATTCATGATTTGTTTCATGCTGAAAGGTTCAACCATAGTACGAGCTTTAGGCTTTTCTTTTTGGTTGAGAATGAGATTCTTAAGCTCTACAAGGTATTTTTTCCTTGATTCATCATTATCAATATATTGGATAATGTCAAAGAGAGTTTCTTTAGAGTCATTACTGAGGACTCTGATTTGAGGAATATTTTCACAAACACAGAAAGCCTCTGTGCAATTACAATCTTTTCCAGATTGACTAGAATCTGAATCATAGTCGATGTTGATATTTTCTTCATCGCTATAATCAGCAGAATTATTTGAAGAATAGGATAAAGGTTCTTCAAGAATAGAAAAGAGTTTCTCTTTAGTTGCTTCATCAATCTCAAGATTGTTGATCCTCTTCTGTTTACCAGACCTGCATTCATTTGCTTTATGGCCAGTTTTACCGCATGTCCAGCATACATCCTCTTTGGATTTCTTGAATCCTTTGTGTTTCCTATTCTTTTTAAAAGATTTTTTATAATCTTTTTCGGAAGTCCTTCTTGACTTACTGCGATGAACTTTCTTTGACTCCTTATTATCCTTTCTATTTTTACTTGAAGGAGGAGTTAAAGAAATGAAATCGAAGTCTTGGCAGAAACTTCCTAATTCTTTTCTTGGAGAAGATCTTTCCTTTTTAAGCTGATGTTTCAACTTGATATCTGTACAAAGTTCTAATCCTACAGTGTTTATAACACTGATTAAATCTCCATAAGTCATTTGACTATATGGGGTTTTTCCATCATTTCTATCTCTGATTTTGGTTCTTACCTTATCAGCAAAGAGATGTGGAAGACCACTTACAATCTTTCTTTCCAAAAGTCTAGATTGCAATCTGGTCTGATCATAACTTTCTGCATAAAGTTATATTTATACCAAGTAAAATCATCTAATGATGGACAACTGATATTGTTGAGGATTTGGAGACTCCTATCCTGAAATAACTTTGGTTCGCCAATAAAATGCTTAGCTATATGATAAATAAGAGTAGCACAAGCATCTTCTCTGATGACTTCAGTAGGAACTTCAGTGGTTCCTTCCATTTTAATCACTGTCTCAGTAGAGTGAGTATTATAAATGATTTGCTTTGTTTCTTCGGTGAAGTAATTATCCCACCAATGTTTCAACATTCCAGTGAATCCTGCAACAATCATGGCAGATGCTTCCTTATCAGAAGCATTTCTTATTTTATAAGCAGTGATAGCAACACCCATTTCATGGAGCTTGTTGTAGATTTGATGTTCTGCAAGGCCATCAATATTCCATTCTGTTATACTACTTCCTTCATGAGAAGAAGTGGAAAGAAAAGCATTTTCTTCATATTGAAGATCAGGAAAAGAAGGTCTCTTATGATAGTTTTTTCGGTTATGATATCTATCATTGGATAGTTTTTGAACAAGATTTTCTTGAATAGTGGCAACTTTCTTACCATCTTTTTCGGATAGTTTGAAGTTGGCTAATTTTTCATTGATCTTATCTAAAATATTATCAGAAATATCAAAAGTATTTTTGATTTTTGGATAGTTTTCTCTGGAAAATTCATTGACTTTAAATATAGGATTTGGGTCTATTTTCTGACTGATATGAGAAGAGGATAAAGGGATAGGCCTTCCTGAAAAAGAGGCTCTTTCTTTGGTATCTTCAATTTGTCTAGAAACAACATGAAGAATTTGATTGGTATAATTATTTTGTTCAATGATTCTATTAAAATCATTTGTAGTAGGTAAAGATGTGGGTTTTTCTGTGGAAAAAGTTTTAAAGGGTGAGGCTTTTATAATGGTTCCTGCAATAGGGATATTTATTCCTTCAAGAGGAGGAGTAACTGCTTCAATAACCTTGTTGGTAGTGGTATACCATTTGCTGATAATGACTTTGAGAGATTCTTTCTGATCATCTATTTTACCGGTCATTTCAAACCATTTGAAGAAGTCTATTTCACATCGAATTCTTTTCGTATCCGATATCCAAGAACTTGCAAACTCTTCTCTTTCTTTGAGAGTATAAGTAGCAACATACCATTCTCTGTTGATTTGGTTTTTAGAATGAGTCCAAGCTTTTTGAAGAATCTGGGGATTAGGAGTAAAATCCTCTTCAGACCTAATCATAGTTATCCATCCTGGTGTGGATTCCTTTTTATCTTTAGGAGGTTCCATCTCGCTAGCTGTGGGACTAGTAGGGACTTCCTGATAATAAACTTTAGGGATATTTCCCGAAAAATCTACTCCTATAACTTTTCCTTTGCTGTTGTCTCGCTGGACAAGTTTGTCTTCCTCATCATTCTCCGGGGATTTAGACGAAGAAGGTGGTCTTGGAGCAGGCCTCGAAGGGACGGAAGAACAAGAAGCCCTTCTGAGAGAATTAGTTCTAGATAAAGGATTTTCTAGAAACTTAAGATCTATAGATCCATCAGGGTACTGAATTACCCTTTCGATTCGAGATTTCTCTGAACGAGAAGAAGAAGGTTGAGTAATAGCATCGAAGTGCCATTCGTCGTTAGAGAGGATATCATTCCAATTTACAAGTCTAGGGACAAAAATGGAACTATGCGCATGATTGGCCTCCATGAGCATGGTAACACCCTTTTGGCTCTCAATACGAGCCTTTGGTGCTAGAGTAGTAGACATAAGCCAATAATATACTCTATAGATAATCGCTATCTCTCGAGTATTGGCTTTGCTATTTAAGTTTTTTGTTTTGACATTTAATGTCAACGAATCCATGACATTAGGATCATTAATGTCTATTGAAAAATTCGGATAACAATTAAAATAAATCGGGCCATCGGCAAGGTTACTTTGAAGGACACCTAATAGGGAGTCATCAAAATTGAGAAATCTATCATCTCTAAGGAGGACACAAATAGGAATGTCTAAGCCTTTCCTGAACAGGGGCTTAACAACAACTTGCACTAAACCAATATGCAAATAATTGAATTTATTTTTATCACGATTAATATCGTTAGCATTCAACAGACGAATAATTTCTAAAGAATTATTAATAGCAACAGTTGATTCACAAGTTTTAATATTGTGATTACTAAATAAATTAAATTTACCTATGTGATAAATAGCTTTAAAAGGTTCTTCTGGAATATTCCAGTTTTGAAGATCATTTTCTAATTTAGCAATCTTAGTTGCTTGGGAAGATAAATTAACACTGTTTAAAATATGTTGATTATTATACATGAATTTAAAAGATACTGTCTTAAGGACTTACAGAACAAAATACATCAAAATTAAGAATAAATAATTCAAGCGTAATAAAACTAAAATAATATTTCAATTTGTTAATTGATATTTTGTTCTTAATCTTGTTTCTATATTTGGTGTGAGATGTTCACTCTTCTCTATGTGTGTGAGGTAACCGAATAATACCCGGTTCATACGTTGGCTAGACGAATTGAATAGGTCGTCAAGCTAAGAGAGCGTTTAGACCTTGTATGGTGATCCCGTAGCCAAGATAACTCTAGAGAAAGAACATATGTAAAACCAAGAGAACCTCCCTTAGAAACTAGATCTAGATCTTTAATATCTCTTTGCATACAACAAAAATAAACTAAATCAAATTTAAGAATATAATATCCAACAAAACATTAATGAATACTTATATACTAGACTCAATCTAGATATGAAAGAATTTTCAGTTCCGGCTGTTTTGACTTGATTTCGAGATGGTGGTACAGTCAGATCTTAATACTATTCTTGTTGGCTTCGTCTAGCCAGCCGGAGGGAGTAAGTCCCATTATAAATGGAGAAAAGGGCAATTTATCCCCGGTTAGAACTGCTAGATACATGAGCTCAACCTGAATATGTATTCTGATCTTGACAGACCCCTTGCTCGGGTAAAAGGGGATTTGACCCCAGTTTCATATAGTCATTAAAACTAGATGAAAATTCTTTTATATTTCGATTGTATGCCCCTTGTACGGGTACTACAATTGCTTGATCTATGTTGTCATGGAGGATTACCGCCCGATAACCAGATCATGTAAAATGGTATCAGAGCCTAGGGATTTTCATGGTAAATATGTGATTAAGAAGTGAAAATATTTGACATAGATATGAACAACTTTGTTCATGGAACATGGAGATACTAGTACTAAAAGTACCAGGTTACAGGAGGTAGATATATCTCAGAATTTAGATTTGTTAAACAAATGGACGATTCTAAAGTCTCGATGAAGACTGTGCATGATTATGGTTGGTTTGATAAACTGTCTTCTAAACAATTGATAAAAACTACGGAGCAATCTATTGCTTTAAATTCTTCAGAACAGATTATTCGTTTGTTAAATGAGCGTGATATTAACTTATATAAAAATCAGTTTAATTTTATGCATATTGGTATGGTGCAAATTGCTTTTAAACCTCTTACTCTGAAAGGGTTACCTGAAACTCTCATGGCAGCTTTGCGTGATGCTCGAAATTATAATTTCAGACAATCTTTGATAGGTTCGATAGAATCTACTGTTGCTTATGGACCAGTATATTTTAATACTCAATCCAATTTGCAATTATCTCTTTCGGATGTAAATATTCTTGATGCCTTGACATTAAATGTTAAAACGCATGGTTATAATTATGCGCCAGGTTCAGAACTGATTTGTTTATCTTATAGAATTTATTATCGTCTTCTTTCTATGTTAAATCCGAAGTGCAAATTATACGACACTTCGCAGCAAACGGTGTTGATGGAAACCAATTTTGCAAAATAAAAAATAACCACAAGAAGAACTATATTGTGGGATGAAATTGATTTTTCGTCTACTTGGACTCTGAATTCGGTTATAGCCCCTGGTCAATTGACTAATGAAGTCAGTAATACTGAGTATTCTCATATTTCTCAAAATCCAGATGGAAGGATTACTATTCAATTTGATAACAGTTCAACTGGAAGATTTGATGAACAATCTTCTGTCTTTTCCAGACATTCGTTCTCAGATCGGAGATTGTTACCTTCTACAAATCATATTTCTCCTATTGAACCTGGTTATAAATTAGCTCGAAATCGTGTAGCTTCCCTTCATACTCGTTCTACGGCAAAACCAGTAGAAAAAGGTAAGGTAATTGAGGGTATAAAGGTTGACCCTCAAACTAACATTGTGCAGGTAGTTAATACGCAAGGTGATATTCTTACTGCTTCTCAAATAGGTGATATACCTACGAATTCTGAAATGGGATTCGACCAAGATAGCATTTAAATGTTTTTACACCAAATAGATTTTAGTCCTGGTTCACAGGCAAGAATTATATTCAGAATGAGTTTTTTAGTAAAAAATGGAACCAATTTAAAATTTGGTTATTCAATACTTATAGTAAAAAGGATCTTCATAGTATTTCTCAAGAGTTTTATGAAACTTGTGCATTGCATAATCAAATCATGTATTTTGTACCTTGGTTTATAACAATTTATCATCCATTATATATAAATATTTTAGAAATATCTTATAAAGATGGGAGTGGAAATATTAATAAAGACATCTACCCTCCTCAATCATCTTTTATTTTACCTAATAATACAGGTATTACTTTTGAGGCTTTTCAAAAATTTATTGATAATGATGTTGCGGTTATAAGCATAGCTGAAATAAATAAAATTATTTCTCAAAATAATTACTTAAGTCTTTATGTTAAAGTTTTAGGAGAACATATAAGCTCTCTTGACAAAAACTTGATGAATTAACCTCTTTGATAAAAGAAATTAGTAATAGCAAAAAGACGTCTGATTTGGCCTCAACTGCAAAAGGTAGTTCAGATGCTCCAATTGCCCTTGCTAATATTCAATGGCCTCCTGAGATTCAGGGTTTTAAATTTAAATCTTTATATGATTTAGAAGAACTTCTTGATGCAAAGTTTTCAAAACTAAATCAAAAGTTTTCGGGATTAAGTTTAAAATCAATTAACCTTTCAGAAGATTTCACTGCAAAAATTGAAAATACATTGGATCATAAAAATGAAATTTCTTCAGAGTTTAATAAACTCAAAGGTTTCTTTAAAGGTAATAATAAGTATGCTAATAAACCTAGTATGCAGACTTATTACTATTCACGACCAACTCCTCAAGACGTTTTAATTGAAGAGCGAGATTGGAATCAAACTAATACTTCATACAGTGGGTCTGATATTTATGAATGGAATCTTGATGGTTTAACGGATAGACAGCTTACTATCTTGGTTCACCGCATGCTTATGTATGCCACTATTTGCAGGAGTGTTCAAAACACAGATCAAAATATTTGTAAAATGATTATTGCAGGTTTTACTGGTCAATTAAGAGGCTGGTGGGATAATTATTTATCCATAGAAGAAAAAGCCATGATAATAAACGCTAGGGCAACAGCTGAAGGCGTTGATAACCTTGGAATGACTCTTGTTGCAAATAGAGAAGATGCAGTTTATACTCTTGTTCTTACTATTTTAGAACATTTTAATGGAAGATTCACCAACCAGTACGAAACTGTGTGTACTTTACTTAATGGTCTTAGATGTAAGACTTTGGGTGAATTTAGGTGGTATAAAGACACCTTTATGAGTCGGGTTATGGAATTACCCGAAAATAAGTTGCAATATTGGAAAGCAAAATTTATAGATGGCCTTCCTTCTTTATTCGCAGAAAGAGTTCGAAAGGCTTTAAGAGGAAATATGATAAAAATTCCGTATGGTGATTACACTTATGGGAAATTAATAGGAGTATGTACACAAGAAGGATTAAACTTGTGTAATGAGTTAAGATTATCAAGACAGCTGAAGATGGATAAGCTGAAAGAGAAAAATCAATTGAGAGATTTTTGTACCCAATTTGGATTACCAGAAATTTCTAGTCATAGTAAAAAGAAGAAGGATAAGTATCATAGATACCCTTTGGATGATAGTCCCTATAAGAAAAAGAGATCTAGAAAAAGATCTAAAGAAGAACCAGAAGCTAGAAAGAGCTACCGAAAGTCTAAGAGATTTGCCAAAAATCGATCTAAGAAAGATTTGGCAAATATTAAATGCTACAGATGTGGAAAGTTTGGTCACATAGCACCACATTGTAAGCTTGAAAAGCTTAAAGCTCTTGAACTAGAAGGAGATCTTCACGAAAAGATCTATGGTTTGTTATATACTTTTGGTTCTGAATCCGATTATGATTCAGCGTCCGAATCAGAAGCTGAAGTCGATTTACTTGATTTCTCTGATGAGGAAAAGGTTTGTGATAATTTATGTCAAACTTACAAAGGTAATAATTGTGTTTGTGAAAATGATGAATTTTATAAATTACAAGCTCAATTTCAAGATTTGAATGTTAATACTATTACATCTGATAATGTGATAGAACTTTTAAAAGAGGTAACTGATAGCAAACTTCGGGAAAAGATTATTGATTTAGCAGATAATTCTGGATCAAGTTCTGGAAAACTTTTTGAAAAACCCTGAAGCTTTGAATATCAAGCACCTTATTCTATTAAAGAGGTTCATAACCTCATGAATAATATAAATATTCCGTCAAGAGATTCCTCTTTTGATGATTTAAAATATGAAATTGAGAATCTTAAAAAGGAGATTAAATCTCTTAAGCAAAATCAAATGATTTGTGATCACATGATAACTCAGGTAGAGAAAAGCAATTATGTAACTGAGTCTTCTAGTGATAAAGACAAAGGTGTGGTTTTTGATACAGAACCACCAACTTTTACTGATAAATTTAATTATGAAAATAATTCATTTCTTGGAATGATGCAAGTTATAACTGCTCACAAGTGGTATGTGAAATGCTCTATTTTAATTAATAATAGTTTTTCTATAACTGATATCGCTATGATCGATAGTGGAGCTGATGTTAGTTGCATTCAAGAGGGATTAGTTCCCACTAAATATTTTCAAAAAACTACTCATGTGGTTAAATCAGCATCTAGTCATGCTTTAGATATAAAGTATAAACTGTCCAATGTAAGTATTTGCCAAAACAAAGTTTACATTCCGCATTTCTTTTTCTTGGTAAAAAATCAGTTATATCCTCCAATTATTCTTGGAACGCCCTTTATAAATGCTATTTATCCGTTCACTCATATTGATGCAAAAGGATTTTCTGCAGGTAAGGATAATAGAAAAATCAGTTATATTTTTATTACTGATCCTATATCAAAAGAGATCAGTGCTTTGATTGATATGAAGCAAAATCATGTTGATACACTTCAACTGGAGTGTCTTAGTATGAACATATTAGATACTTTGAAATCTACGAAAGTTCAGGAAAAAATTAAATTAATTACTGAACAACTTTCTGTTGATATTTGTGCTGATCATCCAAGTGCTTTTTGGGATAAGAAAAAGCATATTGTCACTCTTCCTTATGAAGAAAGTTTTTCAGAGGATGATATCCCAACTAAATCTCGACCTTGCCAGATGAATTCTGAACTGGTCGAATTTTGCAAAAAAGAAATTGATAATTTATTTCAAAAGGGGTTAATAAAACCTTCTAAATCTCCTTGGTCTTGCACAACTTTCTATGTTAATAGTGTTGCTGAAAAGGAGAGAGGTGTTCCCAGATTGGTAATAAATTATAAACCTTTAAATAAATATTTAAAGTGGATTAGATATCATATTCCCAATAAAAAAGATTTATTATCAAGATTATATGATGCTAATATATTTTCAAAATTTGATTTAAAGTCAGGATATTGGCAGATTCAAATTTTTAAAGAACATTCTTATAGAACTGCTTTTAATGTTCCTTTTGGGCAATACGAATGGAATGTAATGCCATTCGGTCTGAAAAATGCTCCCTCTGAATTTCAGAAAATTATGAATGATATTTTCAACCCCTATTTGGATTTTGTCATCGTCTACATTGATGATATTTTAGTTTACTCTAAAACTTTTGAAATGCATATTAAGCATTTAGACATCTTTAAAAAGATTGTGATTCAAAATGGTTTAGTTATATCTAAACCAAAAATGACTTTATTTCAAACCGAGGTAAGATTTCTTGGTCATCTCATTAGTCAAGGCAAGATAACGCCTATTCAAAGATCTATTGAATTTGCTTCAAAATTTCTTGATATTATTTATGATAAAACGCAATTACAATGGTTTTTGGGAAGCCTAAATTATATTTCCCCTTTCTATAAAAATTTGTCGAGAGATTTGGCTCCTCTTTATGATCGATTGAAAAAAGGTTATAAAGAACCTTGGTCTGACAGTCATACTGCTTTGGTTAAAAGTGTTAAACAAAAGGTGAATGATTTGCCTTGTCTTACTCTTGTCAATCCATCCTGGAAAAAGGTCATTGAGACGGATGCGTCTAATATAGGTTATGGAGGAATTTTAAAACAAATTAATCCTAATAATAATAATGAATATCTGATTAGATTCCATTCTGGAAAATGGATCGATGCCCAGAAAAAATATGCAACTGTGGCTCACGAAATGCTTACAATTGTCAAGTGTGTCTTGAAATTTCAAGATGATTTATATAATCAAAATTTTTTGATAAAGACTGATGCTCAATCAGTTAAATTTATGTTTAATAAAGATTTTAAGCACGACGCTTCTGAATTGATTTTTGCCAGGTGGCAAGCACAGCTAGCTCCCTTTAATTTTGAAATCCTTTATAAGAAAGGAGGTGATAACTCCTTACCAGATTTCTTGTCTACATAATACATTCAAAAATGACTTTCTTCACTATATGGTTAGGAGAAGAAGTTTTGGTAACAATCCTTAAGATTCTTCCTTTTAATCAAGATATTGCTACTGTTATACTCGATGAACTTATCTATCACTATATGATAGAAGGATATCCTTCTTATCAGTCAGAGATATCTGATGATGAAAGAGATTTAACAATTTATGAATACTTATCAGAATAAAAATTGTTATATATGCAGGATGGAATCCTCATATCATAGAGGAAGGGGAAGAGGAAAAGGGGGAAGATCATCCTCACAGCAGAGATCATATTCTCAAGCATCATCATATGGATCTTCATCATATAGTTCCCCAGTTATACAAATGGGAAGAAAAAGTCTGGTTAATGAAAAAATATCTCAAACAACCTCATCAATACATCTGGAAGATATTTCAGAGGATAATCCTTTATATGCCCAATTACAGGCATGTTTGGGAAAGCAAAAGCAAAGTGATACATTTGCTTCGGTGGCTAGAGAGGAAAATGATGATATCAAATCCTATGAAAAAGTAACAAAACGAGAAATGATATTTCTTGTTGAAAACTCTGAAATTCAGAGAAAAGAAGAACCTTGGAAGATATTTCAAAGGTATTTAATTAATGGATTATATTATCCGAGTGAGTCATATATAACCCGTTCATTTTATGAGACAATTCTGAGAGAAACAGGAAGTGCAGATTTCCAGCACTTTTCGGGATATAGCTCGGACGAAAATGTTTATAACTTTTCGAAAATAATTATCAAGCAGGTTATATCCATTGAAGAATGGGGGATATCAACCATGAAAGAAAGACAGATAAGTCTTAATAAAACAAGGATGAATTTCACCTACTGGGATTATATCCAAGCATTTGATAAAGTGTTATATTACAATAATGATAAACAAAAGCATACTTGGTTTATCAAGATATGTTCAAAGATATTTGAACGAAATATTCCAAATTGGTTTTTAGTATGGTGGTCAAGGCACAGACCAACGGTAAAGATTTTGCAAAATTGGTTTCCATCAACACCGTTTGCTGCGAAGTGTCGTATAATTTGCACTTCGGATTTAACGTAGAAAGAAGACGATAATAAATTCTATAAGATAAACAAATCAGTTCTGAACCTGGCGCATACTTATAACCATGCTTTTTAACATTTAATGTCAAGGCATCAAGAATATTTACATCCGAAAGAGATAATTGCAAATTGGGTTGAGTATTAAAATATACTGGTCCATAAGCAACAATAGATTCTATCAAACCTATCAAAGATTGTCTGAAATTATAATTTCGAGCATCACGCAAAGCTGCCATGAGAGTTTCAGGTAACCCTTTCAGAGTAAGAGGTTTAAAAGCAATTTGCACCATACCAATATGCATAAAATTAAACTAATTTTTATATAAGTTAATATCACGCTCATTTAACAAACGAATAGTCTGTTCTGAAGAATTTAAAGCAATAGATTGCTCCGTAGTTTTTATCAATTGTTTAGAAGACAGTTTATCAAACCAACCATAATCGTACACAGTCTTCATCGAGACTTTAAGAATCGTCCATTTGTTTAACAAATCTAAATTCTGAGGTATATCTACCTCCTGTAACCTGGTACTTTTAGTACTAGTATTTCCCCGTTCCATGAACAAAGTTTTTAGTATGGTGGTCAAGGCACAGACCAAAGGTAAAGATTTTGCCAGAACCTTTCTTAATATTATATAAAGAATGGGAGAAGATTTCTCCCAAATTAAATGAGTTATACTGTGCAGAACACATATGTTATTTAGAGAAAATTGATCAAATCTATTTCTTCATATTCTCTATCCCATGGATCCACAAATGGGCTCCAGAATTGGGTTATATGGAAGAACAAATACCTTGTCTATACAGGATATTCTACAACAATTTCTGGGATAAACTGATGAAAATTGATCCCACTACTAAAAATTTATTTAGTCAAGAACTCTTGGATAACATTGCCATAAAAATCCAAGAATATACAGATATCCCTAGCAAGGAATTAATAGACGATACGTCGGTCAGGCATATTGCCAGAAAAATCTCTTTCCAGGAAGGAGATAAAGAAGATATGATTAATAAATATTTGGAGGAAGTTAAGAAAAATTTACTTTCTTCAATAAACCAATATGAAAAATCAGATGCTTCAATGAATAGTGAAGCAAGTAATGATGATATCCCACTAGAAGCTCAGCCAGTGGAATCAGATCAAATGACAGAAGAAGCTTTGGTTAAAGAAGAAGCATTGATACGATGCCTGAGAGGAAAAGACAAATAAGGAGGCAGCCAAGGGCCTACCCACAAGTAGAAAAACTGTGTCCACAGTAGAAACACTGTAGAGGGACCCAGATAAGGGACCCGAAAACTCTGTACAAAGATTCCTTTTTCTTTTATAAATAGGTTAGTTTATTTTAAAGAAGGCAAGCTTTTTTTTGGGTATTCAAGTTTTCTCTCTCTACTGTAAAGAATCTCTTGTACAATATTTCTAAAAATTTATAAAATCTTCAACTTTGAAGGCAGCTAGAGGTTCTCGTCTTTAAGGTATTGATATAATCTTTCATTTTATTTTATATTATCTCTTATTGTACGGACGATGTCCGTCTAAGTAATTTCATATCTATGACAAATATCTAACCTCTTACATATGTTAATCATGAAGATATACTAGACTCAATCTAGATATGAAAGAATTTTCAATTCCGATTGTTTTGACTTGATTTCGAGATGGTGGTATAGTCAGATCTTAATAATATTCTTGTTGGCTTCGTCTAGCCAGCCGGAGGGAGTAAGTCCCGTTATAAATGGAGAAAAGGGCAATTTATCCCCGGTTAGAACTACTAGATACATGAGCTCAACCTGAATATATATTCTGATCTTGATAGACCCCTTGCTCGGGAAAAAGGGGATTTGACCCCAGTTCCATATAGTCATTAAAACTAGATGAAAATTCTTTTATATTTCGGTTGTATGTCCCTTGTACGGGTACTACAATTGCTTGATCTATGTTGTCATGGCGGATTACCGCCCGATGACCAGATCCTGTAAAATGCAAAAATATAATATCCAACAAAACATTAATGAATACTTGATTAAATTAATATTAACAATGGAAATGATCAATCCAAATTAGAAACATGTTTTTAACAAGAAACAAATAAGTACAAAATCAAGTTGTTAATAGAAAATAGCCAAAAGAAAAGAAAAATTATCGGATCTCTTTAAGAAAAAACTAAAATAATCAAAACCAAATATAAATGATAATGATAATCACTATTAAAGCAAAATAATGGAGACAATAGCATAAAAAATAAAAAGTAATATAAACATAACACAACAATTATATCTAGGATAAAAACAGAGCAGATCTATAAACAAAAAAGTAAAAAAAAGACAATGATATAAAGAGAAACAAAAGAAAGATAGATTTGTGTTACTGTCCGGAGATCCTCAAGACAGATTTGCTGGAGACAAGGGTGAAGGTTACTTGTTTGTTCAACAGAGCTCCAATGGTGGTATTGTTTACTGGTGGTGTGAGCGATGGAAAGAAGGAGGAGCAATGAGGAAAGAAGATGGTTTCAGGTGTGTTTTGTGGCTGTGGAGGTTGGTATTCGCCGGAGCGGCGAATGAGAGAAGAAACAATGGAGTTTTGGGGTGGTCTGGTTCGGAGAATGGAGGCTATTTCACCGAAAAAAATGATTTCTCCGATATTGAAATGGATGGAAATAAACAGCGAAAATAAACTGGTGTGTGATTTGTTTGCTGCTTCGATAGAGAAGAAGAGTAAAAGAACTAGGTTGTTTGTGAGGTTTCTGGCGGTGGTGGACCAGAAGGAAAAAATGGAATTTGATTAATCTAAAAAAAGTAATTTTTACCACCCTCTTTACTTTGGAACCAAGTAAGGATTTAAATAAGAAATTTAAAATCATCTTTTGCACAATATCATGGGCTAAAAATCATGTGCCCAAAACCATTGGTTAATAAATATATGTGTATGCAATTCTTTATTTGTGTTTAAATGTATTTTTAGACTGTGCTAAAAAATATCAAAATGAATATTAACAAATGTAGCGAATAAAATAAATATTAACAAATGTAACCAATGACATGTAAAAAATATAATTTAATAAAGAATGATATAATCAAACTGAACAAATATTGTGAATATATTCAACCGACTGTGACCAAAACAATGTAATCAAAGTTATTCATAAAAAATTCTAATATTTTGAGAAATAGGGATAATTATGATAAATTGTATTAAAATTGCAAAACATATATTTTGAATGATTTAATGAATAAAATACTTAAAAGTATTAACTTTAAAAATATCATGTCAAAATTGGGTGTCAACAACTTGCCCTTTGTTTGATTAGGATCGATGAAAAAGATCATAGTAAAAAAAGTTGAGAAATTCAATTTTTATTTGATAAACTTTGAACAAAATGATATGAGACGTTAGTAGAGCTTTTGAACAATACTCTACGTCCGTCAACGGGGTTGAAAATCATAAACAAAAAGGCAAGGATTGATCGGAGACTAAAAACTCACATACCTTCGACGTTATTTTCAAAATTGTACAATGAAAAATTGTGTATCTCTTTGAAAGGAAGATGATCCAAATAACATGTAACTTTGAACAAGGTGACGACTTAATTTGTCTCTTTAAAGGTAGACGATCCAACTATAACATGTCAGTTTAAACGAGGTGACAATCTAACATGTCTCTTGAAAGGCAGACGACCCAACTTGAATGTGATGGGTCACTTTGTATGAGGTGACAACCCAACTTGAAAACAATAGCATGTCACTTTGAATGAAGTGACAACCCAACATGTCTCTTAAAAGGCAGACGACCCAAATTTGAATGTGATACATCACTTTGAATGAGGTGACAACCCAACTTGAATATAACATGTCATTTTGAACGAGGTGACAACCCAACGTGTCTCTTTAAAAGGCGAACAACTCAATCTTGAACTTAACATGCCACTTAGAGGGAGGTGACAACCCAATATGTCTCTTGAAAGGCAGACGATTCAACTTGAACTTAACATGTGACTTAGAGAGAGGTGACAACTCAATGTGTCTCCTTAAAGGCGAATGCTCTAACTTGAACTTAACATGCCACTTCGAGGGAGGTGACAACCCAATGTGTTTCTTTAAAGGCGGACAACCCGATTTGAACTTAACATGCCACTTAGAGGGAGGTGACAACTCAACGTGTCTCTTGAAAGGCAGATGACCCAACTTGAACTTAACAGGCTACTTAGAGGGAGGTGACAACCCAACGTGTCTCTTTAAAAGGCGAACAACTCAATCTTGAACTTAACATGCCACTTAGAGGGAGGTGACAACCCAACATGTCTCTTGAAAGACAAACGATCCAACTTGAACTTAACATGTGACTTAGAGGGAGGTGAAAACCCAATGTGTCTCTTTGAAGGTGGAAGACCTAAATTGAACTTAAAAACATGCCACTTAGAGGGAGGTGACAACCCAATGTGTCTCTTGAAAGGCAGGCGATTCAACTTGAACTTAACATGTGACTTAGAGGGAGGTGACAACCCAACGTGTCTCTTTAAAGGCGAATGACCTAACTTGAACTTAACATGCCACTTAGAGGGAGGTGGCAACCCAACGTGTTTCTTTAAAAGCGGACAACTCGATTTGAACTTAACATGCCACTTAGAGGGAGGTGACAACTCAACGTATCTCTTGAAAGGCAGATGATCCAACTTGAACTTAACATGCTACTTAGAGGGAGATGATAATCCAATGTGTCTCTTTAAAGGTAGGTAACCCAACTTGAACTTAACATGCCACTTAGAGGGAGGTGACAACCCAACATGTCTCTTGAAAGACAGACGATCCAACTTGAACTTAACATGTGACTTAGAGGGAGGTGACAACCCAATGTGTCTCTTTAGGCGGACGACCTAAATTGAACTTAGCATGCCACTTAGAGGAAGGTGACAACTCAACATGTCTCTTCAAAGGCGGACAACCTAACTTGAACTTAACATGCCACTTAGAGGAAGGTGACAACTCAACATGTCTCTTTAAAGGTGGACAACCTAACTTGAACTTGATATGCCACTTAGGGGGAGGTGACAACCCAACGTGTCTCTTGAAAAGCAAATGACCTAACCTGAACTTAATATGCCACTTATAGGGAGGTGACAATCCACGTGTCTCTTAAATGGCGGACAATGTAACTTGAACTGAACATGAATGGTGTGCCACAAAATCTGTAATAACAATGTTAGTAACAAATGTAGCATAAATGCAACATAAGTTATGTAAACTTGAACGTATATGAACAGTGAACAAGGTGATGATCCAATGCGTCATTTCGAACATGATAACATATTGAATTTTAAAAAATGTCAATTTAAATGGAATAATAAATCAAAAAGTGTCATTTTGAACAGCATGATAAATCAATTTAAAAAAGTATCATTTTGCCTAGAACAACAAATCAACTTTTAAAAGATGTCATTTTGAAGGGTATGACGATCCAAATTTAAAAAGATGACATTTCAATGGAATGATGATCCAAAAATACAATTTTAACAAGGAATGGTCCATAGAGTTGCAATGGACAAGTATTAAAAAGCGGGTGTCAACCCATTTTTATTTTTTGAACAATAAAACATGTCTTGACTTTAGTTTGCACCAACAATAGTATTGCATAAAAAATTCTCACAAAGCTTTCTCATTCAACTGAGATTGACTTCATGGTAATTCCCATGGATTCAAATAGTACCTCAAATGTACTTAAGTAACGACAAGATTTGCTCATCTTCCTACAAATAAAGCCTCTGTACAAGATCTAATATTATGTTTCAAAGTGCCCATACCATTTAAAAAGTTCCAATTTGCACATATTTAAAGTGTTTTGATTTGAGGACATTTCGTGAAATAAACTCACACCCAGAAAAATATTCAATACATGCAATTGTGATACCATAGGCTTGATCTTCATGTAAATCTCTACTAATGTGAGAACATTTGAAATGAAATCATGTAGGACTTATTATTGTCTTGTAGTGTAGGCTTAGGGACGGATATGATATTCATTTGGGATAAAAGTGACTTAATCCCTTCTTCTTGAGCATTGCACTGAATTTGTGCTTTCAATGTTTGTTACGCTTTTAACGTTTGATCCTCTTTGTTGTCTCTTCCTTTTGTACTTTTGATTTTATTTAAAGCTTTGATTGTCTAAGTTTTTTTCCCTTCTCATCATCTTTTGAGGTTTCTCCTGTTTGTTTGAAATGTTCTTCTTCTTTTGTTGAAATTTTACTTGCTTGCACTTATGGGGAATTTTCAACTTTTCTTTTCTTTTGAAGTCGTTTTTACATTCTTAACTTTTAAGGACTTTGCAACTTTGTCTTTGACAAATTTGAACTTTAAATCTTCTTTTGTAACTTGCACGTTTTCAGTGCATTCAAGAAGGTTAGGCCAAGAAAGGACTTTATGCTCAAAGTAGGAACATGCTAAGGATTAAGTAATTTGGTAGGCTATGAAAGGCACAAATGGGTCAAAGAAGGCCTACAATCATTTCTCAAATCAAACATTACTCATAATTTCGCCTCAACAAATATTCAAGCCAAGTTCTAGATCAACAACGCAACACAATTAAATTTAATTCAAAACTCACCACACAATGCACATAAAACAATGAATCTGATTTTGTTCTTATCTTGAATACATGCAAGAGAATATTTTAAAGTGTAACAAAAGTACGAATGAGAGGTACTAAAAGATTATATGGTTTACCATGAAGTCAATCTTCTCCATTGTATCGATTATTTTTTCGTATGCGCACTTTAACTGTGTTGGCACCAACCAAGTCAAAAATATATTTCTTTTTTTGAAAAAATTTAAATAAGAAATATCGAACCTCAAAGGGCTACCTATGTATCTCATTGTAATGACATTTAGATGTGCGTAGTTTGTACAGACATGGTATAAAACAAATGTTTTGAATATCAAATAATTTTTTTGTAAAAAAAAAAGGTAACAGAAATGAGAAATCAATGAGTCACACTAAAGGGCGGACAACCCAAATTAACAAAAATTTCTTTTTTATTAAATAAAAAGTAATTGAAATAGAAAACCAATGAGTCATGTTAAAGGGCGGACCACCCAAACTTTAAATAAGTCAAACAAAAATCTTATTTTTTTTCATTTCTTAATAGAATGTAAGACAAATAAAATCCTTAAAGATATATATATATATATATTGAATATAACATCACATACAATAATTAATGCAAAGGTATAGACCAATTTGGAGTGATGCCTCGTAAATTTGGTGTCTGAGTGCACTCTTGGTGAAATTTTTGAGGACTTTCCTAAAACAATTTACCCCTGTTTCAGCTTCAACAAATTCAATCTTGTAGCAAATATATTCTTTGTGAAATTTTTTGAGACTTTCTCAAATAAATTTTGCTCCAATTTCCGTTGTAAAAAAATGGAAAACTTATGGAGAATATAATCGAGCCGTCATGGCGCCTACGTATCCCATTGAAATAGAAATCAGGTGAAACACAATTCCAACAGATTGTGACTTGAATGGAGATTAAACTCAACATATGAATGTTCTATTGCTAGGTGACTAAGAGTGGCTTTATTTTAAAGTGGACTGGTGATCCAAGCGGACAACTTGGGTAGGGGGAAGTTAACGACCGTTGACCATTCAGGGATCAACTCACTTTATCAGGGTACCCCGATAAACAATTTGGATTCAACGGCTGCGACCCGCATAACCATTATTTAAATAAGAAATAAAAAATGTCGAGTGGTGAAAAATATTTCATGATGCAGTAACAGTGTATATAAAATTAAATAAATAAAAAATAAATAATAAGTATAATATACAAATAATCAATAAAATATACAAGATACAATGTATAACTTAATAAAAGAAAGGTCTCTTCAATTGAAAAAATGAACCTCTACATCTCTAGCGGTGTCACCATTCTGTTGACATCCCTATTTTATTCAAATAAAGGGCAACATCATGGTAACTCGAAAAATAATCAATTAATTCAATTAAAAAAGAATTTATGGGAAAAAAATTACTTTAGAAGTCGCCACCTAATTTTAGGATAATTAAGAAACCAATTAATTAATTAATTAAATAAAAATGTCTATGGAACCAATAGATTCTAGGTAAGGGTTCAACTGACTCCGAAGGGAATGTATTAGCACCTTTCAGAATCCACAAATGTGGGTCTCGACTGAACTCATTTTTTCAAATTGAGGAGGAGATAAAGATAATCTACAAATATAATAAACATGAAGTATAAACAAATAACAAAATAAAATAATAATATAAGAAATGACCTACTGTTTGCCTAACGTCAATAGTATACATACTAATGAATCAAAAAATATCGTTCAAACTTTATTCGAATAGCTTCTTCACGAAGAAACTTCGGGTATATGTAAATACACTTAGTAAAAGTGTTAGTAATGGATAAATATGAACCAAAATAAATGAAAGATATAATAACTCAAAAATAAAACTCGTCTTATTAACACAAGAGGCCTTGAAAATCGACGATAATTTCTTCATCGGCCATTTTAAAAAAATATAATGTATATAAACTTAACTAAAATTTCCACCTTTTAAAATGAGAAGGCCTCGAAAATCGACAGAGAGATTTTTTTTCATTGGTCATTTTAACTAGTATGGGTAAATCACTTTAGCAGTACAACAAAAATAAACTAAATCAAATTTAAGAACATAATATCCAACAAAACATTAATGAATAGTTGATTAAATTAGTATTAACAATGGGAATGATCATCCCAAATTAGAAACACCATTTCAACAAGAATCAAATAATTACAAAATTACATTGTTAACAGAATATATCCAAAAGAAAAGAAAAACTATCAGATCTCTTTAATAACCAACTAAAATAATTAAAACCAAACATAAATGATAATAAATAATCATTGTTAAAGAGAAATAATGAAGGCAATAGCATAAAAAATAAAAGGTAATAGAAACACAACACAACAGTTATATCTATAATAAAATTAAAGCAGATCTACAAATAAAGAAGGTAAAAATAACAATGATATAAAGAGAAAACAAAAGGAATATAGATTTGTGTTACTGTTTGGAGATCCTCAAAATGGATTTGCCAAAGACAACGGTGAAGGTTACTTGTTTGTTGAACAGAACTCCGGCAGGGTTTGAACATTACATGGGTCTGATTCGCTGGTCAGAGCTCGTCGATTCGCTGGAGTCAACAAAGGGAGAAGCGAACAGTAGTGGGCTTAATTTTGGAGTTGCTGCTCCAATGATGGTTTTGTTTATCGGTGGTATGAGCGAAGGGAAGAAGGAGGAGCAGCAAGGAAAGAGGATGGGTAATAAGGTTGGGGTTTTAGGCGGAGCTCTCTGTTTCGATGGTGGTTTCAGGCGTATTTTGTGGTTGTGGAGGTTGGTATTATTAAGAAGTCCCACATCGGTAGAGGGATGGAAATTTAATCTCCTTATATGGACTTGGACAAACCTCCCCTCATGAGCTAGCTTTTGGGGTGTGAATTAGGCCCAATACCTAATTTTAACATGGTATCAGAGCAGGCAAAGGTCCTGGGATCGAATCTCACCGCCACCCAAATTAAAAGAGTTTCCACGTGCTTAGCCCATGAAAAAGAATCAAGCCAGCATGTGAGGGAGTGTGTTGAGAATATCATTAACTAATAAAAGTGTGCTCTCTCTAACATCTTAAGCTTTTAGATGAGATGGTCACATACTTCAACAGGTATTCGCCAGAGCAGCGAAGGGGAGAAGGAACAATGGAGTTTTGAGGTGGCCTGGTCCGGTGACTGTAGACTATTTCACTGGAAAAAAAATGATTTTTTCTGATGTTGAAATGGATGGAAATGATATCGAAAAGAGATTGGTGTATGGTTTGTTTGCTGCTCCGTTGGAGATGAAGAGTGAAAGAGTTAGATTGTTTGTGAGGTTTCTGACGATGGTGGACCAGAAGGAAAAAAATGGAATTTGATTAATCTAAAAAAAAAAAATTTTCACCACCCGCTTTATTTTGGAACCAAGTAAAGATTTAAATAAGAAATTTAAAACTACCTTTTGTATAATATCATGGGCTCAAAATCGTGTGTCCAAAATCATTGGTTAATAAAATATATGTGTATGCAATTCTTTATCGGTATGCATTCTTAGACTGTGCTAAAAAAAAGACCAAAATGAAAGTTAACAAATGTAACGATAAAATAAATATTAACAAATGTAACCAATGACATGTAAAAATGTAATTTAATAAAGAATGACGATGTAATCAAACTGAACAAATATTGTGAATAAATAGGGATAATTATCGATAAATTGCATTAAAATTACAAAATATGTATTTTGAGCTATTTAACGAATAAAATACTTAAAAGTATTAACTTTGAAAATATCATACCAAAATTGGGTGTTAATAAAGACACTTACATCCTTTTGATGGTATAAGAATGTATTCCTCATTAGAGCCATGGAATTACTAGAATGTAATAACTCACATTGAAAATCAAAATTCATAGATAAATTACCGACATTTTTCACATAAAAAACTAAGAAAACTCTTTGAGGAGATGGACCTAATATCATATATGATGATTACACATAAGAAAAATAGATTAATGGTTGTGTAAAAGAAGGTTTATCCTTATGTAATGAAATTAAGTTGAATCAACAAATTAAGAGACGTCTTACTGAAATACTACAATTAGAAGAATTTTGTGAGCAATTTGCTTTAGATATTTCTAATGTCCCTTCTCATGAGCTTAGGAAGGATAAGAATTATAGGAGATAGAAGAAAAATATATTGAAAAGAAGATTTCAACAAGAAAAGATTTATAAGGAAAAGAAAGGATTTATTAAATTCAGAAAGAGGTTATTAAGTCAAGAATTATAATGTCAAAGAAAAAAACTAACAACCTTAATATTGATGAAAATATTAAGAATTTGGTATGTATAATTTTGCTAAATTCGGTGTCAGAACATACATAATTGGATCAAAGTAATAAGGAAGACCGTTCAACTAATGAAGATTTGAGAGCCCCTCATCATGAAAATTACAATTTGAAATAATTATCTTTAAAAAAATTAAAATATACTTTGAACCACTTTTCAAGGTATTTTTCACTATTTTTCAAAAAAGAACTATATAGTTCTATATATTTATATATAAATTTATAATATATGATTTTCATTTTTTATAAATGATTAGAAAATCGTCTCAAGAAATAGTATTTAAATTATATATTTATTTCACTTTGTTGACACCCGATTTTGGCCCTCCACGTTATAGATTAATCATCGAGCTTCTTTAATTTCGAACGATTTGAAATAATTAGTTTTATAAAATTCAAAATATTTTTCAATTTATTTTAAAGAATTTTTAGTCATTTTTATAATTTTTAAATAATAAACATGTTTTTATATAATTTGTATATAATTAGTACATTTTATAAACATTTGAAAATCATCTCAAAAGATTTTACATTTTAGTTAAATATTTTATTAATTTAGTTTAGTTTAAATTATGATTATAATTTTGAGTTAATTAGTTTATAATTAAGTTGGTTATTTCATTTCGTTAAGATTAAGAAGCTCATTAATTAATTATATTAATTCGTCCTATTTAATTATTAGTTGAATTTACTAATTTAATTAATTTGACTAAGTTCTTAATTTCAATTGGCTACGATTTCAATCCATTTGGCCAAATCCTCAATTCAAAATCTAGCCCTTTATTACAAACCTAACCAATCCCTTCAACTCTCTTTTAGGCCCATTTTGGACCTTTTACTCCCAATTTCCAAAAGCCCATCCGTTTAACAAACAAGCAACCGACCCAATTCAACATACAATTTAGCCCACCAATACATACAACAACTCAGCAATACCAAAACAAAACCCAGACGCGTACAACCCAGAATCAGTACATCACTGTGTCTTCTTCTTCGCGATTGAACCCAGAATCAGTAAGCCTAGACCAGTCGACAATCGCACATCCTTCTCCCTCGCTCCCTTATCTTCTCCATACGTAGAACCTTCCAGAGAATCTTTAAGTGTCGAAATCATGTATCCTCAATCGTCCTTTGCTCAAAATCAAACGCTCCATTTCAAATCCTCAAGCAATACGTTAGGAATTCGTACAAATTCGAGCTGGCCAGCCTTATCTCCTTGATGAATTCGAATTTTGAATTCAATTTCATTCTGAATTTTCCCCCAATTCATTCCTATCTCCCCCTATAAATAGCCCTATCGTCTTCAATGTTGAGGGAGCAGATTTTCTGGACCAAAAAATGGATTTTAACCATTGTTTTTCACCCTCAAGAAACACATAAAATTCATACCCAGAAAAGGTATTTTCATTGAAGAAATCAAAAACTTTTTCGGACCCCTGAATCATAGGGAACCAGAGCTCAGTTCTCTTTTAAAGTTTTGTGTCGATTTTCTGCTTAAGAGGTCAAGATCGTGGTGATGGAATCGCTTCGAATTTGTCGTCCCAGAACGCTGTCCGGAAAGAGGTAAAATTCCTTCTAAATTCCGCCTTAGTTTCAATTAATATGTTATTTAGCAGTAAAATTTGGACTTAGTTTTTAGCAATATTTTTTACCTTGTTCTTTTCGCTGCTCATTTATGATTGTATTATGATATGACTATTGAGTGTATTTACTAAGTATGTTGCTTGGTTTGAACTCTCTGCTAAATTTATAGTTTCAAAATCTATGTTATGGCGTTTTCCTCGTATCATTGTTGATGTGACTCTCTGCTTATTTTTTTTAGCACAACCTTGCCTGCATCTAGTCTATAGTTGGATACTATGCTAGCTCGAGCTTAAACGATCTATGGTGGTCTATTTAAGTTTTAGAATAGCTGAACCTCTTTATACATGTCTGCTTGCTTCACCGTCATGTTTTCCTGCTTTCCTTCTTGTCGAACTGAGATTTTCTTTTGATTAGCGAATGGAATATAGCTTTAAGTGATCAGTTTATTTGGACACTAGCTGAATCAGAAAACCGACTAGATCTCTACAGTTCCTAGCTATTCTGCGTTAGTCTTTAATGTCTTATGATAATGTGCATGTTTGAGTTTTTCTGTTCTGTTTCAGTCCCTTATTTATCTCCTCGATTGATGAGTCGGTAGTTTTGACTCATTTAGAGCTTCATTTGTACTAAATTGGTGTCCTTAATGCCCATTTTGTACTCATACTAATGTTAAATCGTTTATGTGCAGCTAGTTGAGCTTTGGAATGATGCAAGGACAAGATAAGGCAAAAAGAAGCTGAAAAGTTGCAAAATTGAAGGAACAAGAAGGCTGAAGCTCGCCAAAGGAAACTCGGCGACACGCCGAGTGAACAGTGTATCGCCTAAAGTTCCAGTAGACAAGGAGAAGATCTAAGTCAAGTCGGCGAGCTGGGGAACCAGACAGCGAGTTGCCGATCAGAACGGTGACCCTGATGTTAATCGCCTAATGTTCCAGGATGAAATCAATACTGAAGTCAAGCACTAAAAGGTGAGAACAGGCAATTCGGCGCATCACCGAGTGGAAGGGCGAGCCCGACTTACGCCGCCTAATGCTCCGACATTTGAAAATGTGTGAAATTTTTTGGTAAGTATAAATAGAAAATTTTGAATTAAATTGAGCATTGAGTGATTGAGAGAAGAACCAAAACTCGAACTTAGAAAGTACATTGCACTTTGGATGATTTTGTGAACTATTCTTGTGGTTTCTTGGGAATTGATACATTGGGTATAATTTTAGTTGATTGTATTTGCTGTTTGAAGACTTGGGAAATCAATGGCTAACATATTTGGTAACTATTTCTTCATTCTTGCTATGATTGGCTAAAACCCCAATGCCTTAGGGGTGTGATTATGTGTTCAATTACCTAATTAGCTTGTGGGTCTTATGGATTGTTGAATTAAATGCTGATTTAGAATGGGTTCAATTGTTAAGTCATGTTTTCATCTTATGAATTGAAGTTGCAAATTCAGTTCTAGTTTATATCTCTTTGTATGCTTGTAGAAGATGCATTTGTTTGGAATTAGCAATTGATGATTGTATGAGTTATTGCTTGTACTACCCAGCTTGTTAAAGTGGGTTAAATTAAGGTATAAGATTGTTCTCTAATTGTAATGCTTGTTGGGGTTTGATAAAACCCAATTGAAAGCATGATAGTTAATTGTAAAATAGCTATCATAGTTGTAATCTTGCCTACCCATTATGATTCAGCATACTTAAGCAATCCGTGATGACCCATTTAGTGAAATTAGTCTAATTGCACACTCACACATCCCTAAGGTCCCATTTCTCATTGGTTAAATTCCTTTTTAATTCGTGTCTGTTGAAATCAATCATTCAAAACTCCTCTTATTTGATAATTGAAACTTCGAAGATTTACATTATGCATCGTTTTAACCTACAAAAAGTTAGATCACTTTAGTACTTCATATTTGAATTTTGTATTTAGACCATTCCTCGTGGGATCGACTCCAACTCCTCGTTGGGTATATATTGCTAGCGACCGCCTACATCTTGAATCGTGATAGGTGTAGTTGAGCATTTTCAATATGTTAAAACTGTAGGATTGAACCATGCTCATTAAAATTGTGTGAATTATGTAATAGTTCTCATTCCATGTCACTGTTTTAATCTTAAGCTTTTAGCTTGTGTTTCCAATCTGATTATTTACTGTTGCTTACCTTGTGGATCGGGGCATTCAGATAGTTTTAATCTAATTGGACATGTTAGGCAGTAGGTACTAATGTTGTACATTCTCTTTGCGGATTTAACTCGTGTGATGGGAGCTTAAGTGTTTAAATTTTGGTCCTCATTTGCTTTAGATGAAGAGGATAAAATTTGAAAACCTTGACTAATGGATGCCCCCGTTTACTCATTGAGATAGTCATTGTATGCTCCTTTATGTGTGAATTTAATAAGTTTTTTTCTGTATGGGGTGATCTTTACATTTGAAATAAGCATGTCCATATTTCAATGTGTTGATTTGCCGACATAATGCTCCAATAGGTTATTGTATTAATTTGGTAGTTTTGAGCATATCATTGGTTAAAGTTGAGTGGATATAGTGCTATTTATATGGTTCTCATTACGTCTGCTTTTGAAATGATTTTCCCCATGTGTTCATGATTTATATAATGTTCTCTACAAATTGAATACCCTTTTTATGCAAATTTTAGTTTATATTAATTCATTACTCCTTTCTTTGTATGCATGATACTTGAGTCCATTCATGGACTCTCCTCTTTGCATTGTGTTGGGTTAATCAGCCCAACATCCTACTCGAGCTGGCCTTCATCCTTGTTCAAATTTTGGAAGCTGATATACATGGAAAGGGGAGCAAGAACACATGTCTCGGAAGCTGAAAAATAAATTGTATACATCAGTATACATATAATATACAAGAATAGGGACTGATATACAGTCAATAGAGCTAATATACCATCTGTATACACTGTGTATACACAGAAAATGGGCCAGGCCCAAAGCAAAGTGCAGCAGCAGTTTAGGCCTCAAAAGGCCCAAAATTATCTTCTCTCTCTTTCCTTTAATTATTCGATTGTAATTATTTATTTTGCTTGATTCTAACTCTAAATATTTTTGTTAGCTGAATTAAATCTCTTAAGATGAACCGTTTTTGTCATGAAAAAATTATTTTTTGTCATTGCCTTTATTACTTAGTTATTTTCTTTCTAAATTATTTAAAGTGCTCAAGTCTAATTCCTTTTCAAATGGTTTTAAAGTATATTAATTTATTTTTAAGCATATTTTCCAAGTTAGTCAAATAAAAATAATGTTCAAGTCGTCGGATAACCGCGTGTTAGTGGACACTTCAAATACCTTAAAAATCTTCTTGAAGTGTAAGTGAGAACCTCAAACCTTTTTCTCTATTTTTTTTTATACTTTAAAACTGTTAAAGTCTTTAAAATTTAAGTTTTCTTAATTTCTTAAAAAAATTAAGTGGTGACTCTTTAAAAAATTGATTTTTCTTAAAAGTATAATCGATTTCTTGAAAACTCGGTCTTTATTTCTTTTAAAACGAAAACAGAAATGACGACTCTGCTAGGAATTTAATTAGGTTCTAACCATTAGACTTGATTACTTATTTGACTAACCATTTGGAATTGTAATTTTAGTTTCTTTACTTGTGCTTTATATATTTAATTTTGAATTATAAACTGTTGCGTCTCATGACATTGAATTTCTCCAAACGGAAAATAGTATGCATTAGGAAAAAAGGGCGGTTACGTGGCTATCCGCGGCTGTCCCCTAAAAAAAGAACCCTTTGAATTTTGAAAGTAATAAACGAATAGTTGGTTCGCAGTTGTCCAACGTCGTTTATTATGTTCACCTCGTAGTTTGTCCAACTCAGATAACCAGGTCTCGTTTCAAAACCCACTCTAGTCAACTAGTGTAGAGCCAATCCAAATCTCTCTTTAGCACATTGGCCTAAGATGATACAACACCCAAGGTGTGTTGGGCCCATTAGACAGACCACCTTGAGTCCAAAACGGCCCACGGCCTAAATGGACGATCATGCTTATGTGTTTAAATTTGAAGGATGTATACATCATTCCGCAAACCATTGTTCCTCAGGGTTGGGAGTTTATTTTAATTAGCTTATTTTAGTCAAATGAGGATCTTCACGAGTTACCATTTCATCCAAAGACGTTGGCATTCGGAGATGGCAAGAAGCTCAAGAATGAATGACCTTTCACGGAGGCATAATTTAGGATTATGCCCCTGCGTGGGACTGATTATTTGTATCCCATTTTCCCTATTATGTATCCCCATTCAGTTTATTCATAAGGCTTGTATAAATTTGCGATTTGGGACAATGGAATATTTCAAATGATGTTATACATCCTTCAAATCGTTAAGCCTACCATTGGCATAAAAGGGTCACATATCTGTTTAAAGTGCGCAATAACTGTTTATATGCTATAACTGCTTGTGTGAATATGTTGCCTCATTTGGAGATGTTCTAGCTCACTCCTTTTTGATTTGTTTTAGAACCCATAAGCACAAATATCAAGTCATTATAAAAAATGCGTCCAAATACTCCTTATCTTTAGTTTCCAAGCAAAACTTGAACTTTACTTTCAATTCCTAAATCTTACTCTCTCATCTCAGAAAAAAGGGTCAATCCGTCATCTCCAATCGAAAAGAGATTCAAACTACGTGAGATCGGAATTCTTCTCCGTGAGATACGTAGGTAGCCTTTCAAGGCTCGGTCCCCATTTTTGAGATATTCTATCTTTTCCAACCCTCACAAGGAAATTAGAGTTACATCTCAATCGAAAATCAGAAGTATGACAATGAAAGATACATTCGACTTTGTCTCAGCGCAAATCGACATTCATGATTCGCTAATCTAAAAATCAAATAGACAAATTCCTGTCGGTTTAGTTATTTCTCTACACCTGTGGGTTAGTTTATCTTCGAATGAAGCAACTCTTGTGTGTTTGCACCTCTATGTGATATCTTGTACTATTTATTACCTACATACACTAACACGTATACCTTTTGAGTTATTTTTCTTTTGTTAGGTACTTAGAACTGATATGTGTTGATGAGCTGGCCAAACACCCTTATTTCACGCGATCCAAGGCTCCCAAAGATTCCTTCCCCAACCGAGATCTATTGAAAGGAAAGGAAAAAAATGAATGATAACAGTGAAGATGTTAATCTGTCCGAAATGGCTATAGTGGATCTCTCCACTGTTGAACAAAATGAGTTGATTGCGCAATTAATGCAATAGATTACTGAGATGAAAGTTGAAATCCAGAATAATCGAGACCTTTCTAATTTACCCATCGCTTCTAACACTCCAGCTGTTGGAAGGCCTCCACTCCATTTTCCTCCTGCAAATCCTACTCATGAATATGTCCCAAATAATCCAACTACCATCCCTATTTAGAATCCCCCCGTTATCGACTTAATCACCCCTAACCCACATCAGGGTAGCACTTCATACCAAGCACCTCCTCCTCTTCAAAACCCAAATACCAACCCTCAAACCTTTCCTCCCCCTCAAAGCCACAATGCAAACAACTCTTGGACTTTCCCTCCACTTCAAAGCCAGAATGCAAATATTTCTCAGGCTTTTCCCCTTCCTCAAAACCAAAATGCCAACAATGCCCAAACTTTTTGCCCTCTCCAAAGTTGTGATGCCAACAACCCTCAAGTATTCCCTCTGATATACCAAGTCCCTGCTAAAATCACCCAAAACCCCTCTACCTCTCAAACCTTACCCTTAAAACCCAAATTCCAAATCCCAGTCCACAATACCTCACTTGCATTACACTAATTATTCTGAACTCGATCATAAGGAGAAGGAAAAAGAATGAAAGGCCAAAGAGGAAATGGCCAAACAGAGTATAAAAGAAGAGATCATGAAAGCTATGAAGGATTTGCATTATACTCCAGAGATTGCTGGACTGAACTATGAAGATCTATGTATCCATCCGAATTTAGACTTGCCAGAAGGGTTCAAGGTGCCAAAATTTGACACTTTGGGGGAACTGGAAATCCATTGGCTCATCTGAGAGCTTATTGTGATCAACTCATAAGAGTTGGAAAGAATGAGGCTTTGCTAATGCGGCTCTTTAGCCGAAGCTTAAGCGGAGAGGCATTGGAATGGTTTACCTCCCAAGAGATGAAACAATGGGCTAGCTGGAACACATTGGTGAGGGACTTTATTGAGCGGTTTTCTTATAATGTGGAGATCGTTCCTGATCGCTATTCTTTGGAGAAAATTAAGCAGAAATCCACTGAAAGCTACCATGAATATGCGTATAGATGGAGGAAAGAGGCTGCCAAGGTTCGACCTCCCATGTTTGAGAAGGAGATCATTGAAGTTTTCATACGCATTCAAGATCCAGAGTATTATGATCGGATAATATTGCTCATTGAAGTGAAATTTGCTGGGATAGTCAAGGTGGGGGAAATTATTGAAATGGGCTTAAAATCGAAAAGATCGCCCATGTTGCCGCCCCATCTAGATCTTCACGATTGTTGAAGAAGAAGAGAGAGGATGTGTCTTCCATTTCCTGCGCATTTGATGGAGAACACACTCCAGAAAATCCTTATTTTACAAAGGCCATCCTCGAGTTCCACAAAGTTCATATCCAGTTTGTTATACCCAATTGGGTTACCAAACCCCACCTCCACATTACCAAAATACCCCACCTAGTTATCAAGCTCCACCACCGAGTTACCAAATTTCACCTCCTGTTTATCAAACCCCACCTCCACATTACCAAAATACCCCTCTTACCTACCAAACTCCACAATACCTAAATTTCCAAATGCCAGCACCAACTCACCAAATCCTCCAAACTACCGTCATGTACCTCCACCTCCATAAAATAATTACTATCCTCACTCAAACCTTGAGAAGAAACCTGCTCGAGTCTTTACTTCTTTGATTTAGAGCCGAACACAGTTTTTTGAGAGATTGAAATCAGCTGACATGATACAGACAATTGATCCAAAAAATATCAATGTCAACTCTAAGCTTTCTAGACCCAATCTTCACTGTGCTTACCATTCAGGAGGTGCTGGGCATACTACTGAGAATTGTATCAACTTGAAGCATAAAATTCAAGATCTGATAGATCAAAAGGTCGTCACTCTTCAGACAACCACTCCTAATGTCAATAGTAACCCCATGCTGAATCATGGAGAGGTAACTATTAATATGATTGAAGTCGAAGAAGATTTGAATGTTGATAAAGCTATAATCTCAGTGACCTTGACAATCTTGAGAAAGTTGTGGCCTCGCCAAGCAATAGGGAGAAACCCAAATTTGCAATCATGGCACCCCATCAAGCTTTTACTTTAGGGCCAAAAGAGGGTTAGAACAAGAAGAAGATCGATCGAGATTTGCCAAAATCATTGCCTCACTTATATCAGACCTTTCCAATGCAAAATGGTCTAGGGGAAGGAATCAATAATCTATTTGAAGAAGGTGATGTTGTGCTTGAAGAGATGAGTGAGACACCAGACATACTAGATGCCGAGCCAAGGGAGCAAATGACTAATTGGATATCCACTCCGCTGTTGATTCCTCGTTCGTCTTGGTAGACATAGACCGATTTATATGTTATTTTTAAAATCGGTGATGGTATGAATGAGGCTCAAGACCCACCCTTTATGCTGTTTTTACCTCATTATGATTTAATTTCCCTCGTAATGTTTTGAAAAAAGGCAAAATGATTTATGGTCTTGGCCAAAGTTCATATTTTCTCATTTCAAATGAAAGTCTCCTTTACTGGAAAAAATTGTTTTACTTACTTTAAATTTGCTATCTAACAACCATTGTTTATGATTTCAGTAAAATTAATTTCAAATCTGTCAACATCATGTCCTGTCACAAGCCAAATGAACAAAATAAGGTAGATGTGGATGAGTTTGAGGACCCCAATGAGGAGATCATGATACCCATTTTTGAGGAATTGAGACAGTTCGAGAGTCAAGATGAGCCGGCTCCAGAAGAAATTGGAATAGTGAATCAAGAAAATGATGAATACATCAAAGAAATCAAAATTGGTGTCCATCTTACAGAAGCACAAGAAAAAGAACTCACCAGTTTGCTTAGAGAATACATCGATACATTTGTTGATGACATTAGATGGTTGAAAATATTCATTGTATCTCATGAGTCCTCAGTCGACTTAGATGCTGTCAAAAGATGCTATGTTTGAAAACTTGGTCTCTATCTTTTCCTTGTAATCACTTTTATTTGCTTGTAATCGTTTATGCTTTAGAATTTTAACCCTCTGTAATGAACTACGTTTGACCTGAATTCTCAAGAATGAGATACGTAGGCGGCCTGTGTCAGCCTCGGTCATTTCCATATTTGAATTTCCCATTTCTATTAATCCTTGAGAGGGGAAGTACATTTGACCTGACTCCTGTCTCAACGGGATACGTAGGGACCACAACGGTTCGGTCATACTCCCATAAGATTTCTATTTTCCTTTACAATAGAAACTGGGATATAATTTTTAAGAAGGACAAAAAAATTCTCAAGAAAGAAGATCTTCCAAACAAGTCAAGACTGAAGATCATTGAGAATTGCAACCAAGACAGAATTTTTGAGAAGATCTCAAAAATTCCATGAGTTGTCTATCGACAGCTCGAAATATGCCAAGAAATCTAGCTGGGACAGAAATTTTTGAGGATGACCTCAAAAACTTTATCAAGCATCATCAGAGGATCAAAGGCAACTTCAGATACCTCCAGCATGATTAGGAGTTCAAAACTAATTTCAAGTGATCCCCAACATTATCTTAAGATCAGAAGTCAACTTCAAGAATATTCGACACTTTAAGAGTCAGAGCTGCAAGGATCTTTAGCATATTTCAAACAAGTTATCAAATAAACTCAAAGCATCGAACCAAAGGCGTTTATTTAAGCTTGATGTGACATGAAATTTTGCAGTGATTTTTTTTCAAATAATATTTTTTGAAAACTTATTTTCCTTAGAGAATTTTCTATATGTTTCAAAAATATTTTTGTCTTAGCTATCAAGAGGCGGGAGATCAGAGCAATCAACCGAAGATAGTAAGACAAGGAGCAAGCAATTGAAGAAATCAACACAGATCAATTTACTTAAAACTAACAAAGTTTCTGTGGTTGCAGGAAAGGTTTTAATGCTTCTGATGCCAAAAGAAATAATTTGGGATATGAGTAACATTGTTTCGCTCAAATCCTCAGCAAGACAAGAGTCATAATGAACATACAAATGTTCGAAGGTAAAACAGAAGGATAATCATCATGATCCTATCGACAGATCTTCATCATCTTCATCCTACCGACGGATCTTCATTATCATCATTCTACCGAAGGATCTTCATCATCATCATTCTACCGAAGGATCTTCATCATCATCATCCTACTGACAGATCTTCACCATCATCTTCCTACCGATGGATGTTCATCATCATCATCCTATCGACGGATGTTCATCATCATCATCCTATCGATGGATGTTCATCATCATCATCCTATCGAAGGATCTTCATTATCATCATCCTACCGATGGATCATCATCATCATCCTATCGACCAATCTTCATCCTACCGACGGATCATCATCATCTTCATCCTACCGATGGATCGTCATCTTCCTACCGACGGATCTTCATCATCATCATCCTACCGACAGATCTTCATCATCATCATCCTATCGATGGATCTTCATTATCATCATCATCCTACCGACGGATCTTCATTTATCATCATTCTACCGATGGATCATTAGCTAATTCCTATCAATAGAATCATCAACATTGTCCTATCAATAGATCATCATCATCCTGTCAATGGAGAAACATTATCCTACCAATGGATTATCATCGTTCTACCAATGAAGAGTCATCAGTTTATCAATAGAGCATCAACGTCATCACCCTATCAATGGAGTATCATCATCCTACCATGTAGCAACATCATCCTATCAATGGAACATCGTCATCAACAATACATTGCATTATCAAAAAATTCATCATCATGCCACATCATATCAATTCATCATCTACTGCGTCAAAATTGACGGAGGCTGACGTTAGAATATTTACAGAAAAGAACATATGCCGAATACGGTAAAACATATCACTTCTCTATTTAAATTACAGTTTCTACTAACAGGTTTATATTAGTCTTTGTCGAGAACATCCAAGAGGATGAATTCTCAAATCAAACTACAGGTGCGGACGACATAAAAAAGGATGCTGCACAACGTGAAACTTTTTCTTAGCAGCAAACTGGGACGTAGTTCGAAGAGGAGAATCAAAATTTTAGGACGCGAATTGAGGAGCGACTTCTACCTCAATCAAACTACACCCCTATAAGAAGGCATGTGGGTTTTTCTTTGGGTTTATCGGTTTTTGTTTCGCATCCGGAAATTTTGACTCTCATTGGAGGCAAGTCTCCAATCCGAGTGACAATGCACCAAGAGCTTTGAAAATTATGTCCGTAAGAGTTTTTAATTATGGGTGTGAAGTGCACCACATTCATGGCTAAGAGGTTGCAAACCACTTTTTCATACTCGACTTATTTGTCACTCTTTCAGAACCAAAGGTTATCTTGCATACTAGATTTCCTTTTCAACCGATCGAGTCAAACTACAAGTTGTCTTATTCCTATGTTTAGTGATATGTAGGCAGACTTGAAGGTGAAAACTCGACAGTACTCCAACATTCTCTCTTAAATCTTATTTTCGAGCATTTCAATTTCTTCATAATTCGATATCGGGATAGCTTTTGAATTTTTTCAGAATCGTACGTCAAATCAAGCATATCAAACTATAAGTAGCCTGAATTCTCATATAGCCCGAGATATCTAGGAAACCCGATTCTGGGGTTTTACCATAATTCCTAAAGTCCGTACCAAAATTCCTCTTCTAAAGGATGAAGATATGGTCAGTCAAAATTGGATTCATCAATTTCATTTGCCTCGAATTTCTTTTATCAATTCAAGTCAAACGAGGAACAGTTGTTGACACCCAATTTTAGCCATCCACATTATAGATTAATCATCGAGCTTCTTTAATTTTGAACGATTTGAAATAATTAGTTTTATCAAATTCAAAATATTTTTCAATTTATATTTCAGAAATTTTAGTCATTTTTATAATTTTTAAATAATAAATTTGTTTTTATATAATTTTGTATATAATTAGTACATTTTATAAATATTTGAAAATCATCTCAAATTGTTTTACATTTTAGTTAAATATATTATCAATTTAGTTTAGTTTAAATTATGATTATAATTTTGAGTTAATTAGTTTATAATTAAGTTAATTATTTCATTTCGTTAAGATTAAGAAGCTCATTAATTAATTATATTAATTCGTCTTATTTAATTATTAGTCGAATTTACTAATTTAATCAATTTGACTAAGTTCTTTATTTCAATTGGCTATGATTTCAATCCATTTAGCGAAATCCTCAACTCAAAACCTAGTCCTTTTATTACAAATCTAACCATTTCCTTCAACTCTCTTTCAGGCCAATTTTGGGCCTTTTACTCCCAATTTCTAGAAGCCCATTGATGTATCATGAACTTATGATACTTTTGATGCATTAAAAATTAGAATTTAGCCTGTGTCTTAAGCATTTGTTATTGGATGTAATAGTATTTGTGTTTAATTTTACAGGAAATAGGTTTTTTGAGCAGTTGATGATTATTGTATTGCAGTAGCAGAGTTTTGTTGATGTACGAGTTGACTTACGAGCCGTCATTCCCTTGACGAGCCGTAGGTTGAATTCATGGGTTCAGGTGCTTGAAATTTAAGCTAAGTATGGAACGACTTTTGAGAATGACGAGCCGTGGTTCCCGCTACGAACCGTAGAAAACTTCAGAGGGGATGAGTTTCAGTACTTGAACGATGATTGAACATGACGGGCCGTGGTTAGACCTACGAGTCCTACGTCGTGCCCGTAGGTGGACTTCTCCAGAAATATGGTTAACTGCTGAATGATGATGGAACCTGCGAGCCGTCGTTTCTCTGACGAGTCATAGGTGGCCAGCTGTAGATGAGACTGCCCAAAACCAAATTTCCTTTGGTTTTTTGTTCCTACTTGGTTTAGGATTTTATTTTCTATAAATATTAGTTGTAAATTTCATTTTTGTTAGTTAGACGTTTTTGGAATACATTATTTTGGCTTTGGGAATTATTGTGCAAACACTTTTGGCATTTAATTATTAAAGTTTGGTTTATGCAATTTGCTTTTGTTCTTCAATTCATGATTTTGGATTTCATCTATTCAAATTGTAAGTTCATTATTTATTCTCTAAACCCTCACATGAATTGTGAATACTCAAGCATGAATAACTAAATCCACAACTAGGGTTGTGGGAACCATGAGTAATTAACAACGTAAGACTAATAATTAAGTAATCCCTGAAATTTGAGCTAATTATGGAATGCCGGTTGAGGATGACGAGCCGTGGTTCATGCTACGTACCGTAGATGAAGAACTGTAGAAAACTTAAGAGAGGATGAGTTTCAGTATTTGAACGACGGTTGAAAAGGACGGGCCGTGCTTAGACCTATGAGCCGTAGGTCGTGCCCGTAGTTGGACTTCTCCAGGAATATGGTTAACTACTGAACGACGATGGAACCTGCGAGTCGTCATTTCTCTAATGAGCCGTAGGTGGCCTGCCGTAGATGACACTTCCCAAAACCGAATTTCCTTAGGTTTTCTTTTCATACTGTGTTTAGGATTTTATTTTCTATAAATATTAGTTGTAAATTTCGTTTTTGTTAGTTAGACGTTTTTGAAATACATTATTTTGGCTTTGAAAATTATTGTGCAAACACTTTTGGCATTTAATTCTTGAAGTTTGGTTTATGCAATTTGCTTTTGTTCTTCAATTCAATATTTTGGATTTCATCTATTCAAATTGTAAGTTCATAATTTATTCTCTAAACCCTAATATGAATTGTGAATACTCAAGAATGAATAACTAAATCCACAACTAGGGTTGTGGGAACCATGAGTAATTAACAAGGTAATACTAATAATTAAGTAATCCTTGATAAGGGTTTATGCATGTATTTGTTATACTTTTCGTATTGAATGCTTTTTAGCGATGTACAACGTTAGAACTTGCCTCGTTCCTACTTGCCGGACCAAGAAAGTAATGAATGAGAAAAAGATTAAACAACGGAGATTTAGCGTGATAATCCGCTATCTAATAGTTTGAACCAAATACGCTGAGGGCTAATCTGGGTCAAAGTTAAGGGTTAGTACAACATACACCCGTAGACGGACCAAGTTGCAAGGTGAAATTCCCTACTTGGTGGGCCAATCACTTAGGCGATACCTAACTTACCGACTATGCATGTTAAACACTAGGAAAGAGTTATTATTATTAGGATTATTGAGTTAAAGAACTTATGGGGAACACTTGTGCCCTAGTTTCATTCTCATATTGATATTATAAACTGCAAATCTTGTTACTTGCTTACCTGCTACTGCACATCAATAAATTATTCTTTTAGTTTTCAAACTCCCCCTTTTTACAGAGAAAACTTGGCTAATGTTCAAATAACAATAAATTAGACTAAGTCCAGTGAACTACGAGTCCCATCTACGAACCGTAAAATATGTTACGGGCCGTAGAAGGGCAACCATAGAAGTTGGGTTGAGTTTTAGAAAATTAAGTTTCTGAAGAATGGACCTGCGGATGAACAGGATGAATCCTAAGAAAGTTGATGTAATACCTTGGATTCGGAAGGGTAGAAAATTCCTGATTTCTGGGTTACTGCCAGTAATAAGCCTACCTACGATTCGTAGGTTGACATATGGCCCATAGGTGAGAACCATAAGTGGCAAGACCAAGTTTTCAAAATGTCAAGTTTCAGAACCTTAACGACGGTCTGCCAGGACGGCCCTCGATTGACCCACGAGCAGTACATTAGACCCATCATTGCAGGGTCCAAATAGATAGTCTCTGAACCTACCTACGGAAGGACAGGATGGATCGTAGGCCTGACAAATGGACCGTAGGTCCCACCATAGGTAGGGGCCCGACAGTTATTTTAAAGGGATCTTTTGGTCTTTTCACCCAAATGACTTATTTACTAACTTAAGTCGGTTTCCCTCATTGCCTAACACTATATAAGTCTATTCAATCCTAAAATCTTCCCTTTCCAACCACTTTTACAAATTCCCCCAAATTCTCCTATCTCTAATATTCTCTCTCTAGAAGATAGAAGAAGAAGAAGAAGAAAAAGAAGGCAAGCTAGGTTTCAAGAAATCAAGCTTCCTTCATCAAATTGCTTAAGGAACAGAGACCCTAAGGTATGACAGTGTTCATCCATGGAGCCCTTTCCTCCATGGAATCCCTAAAATTTCCAATTTTCAAGTTAGAAGTCTTCAATTGAATTAGGGATTTTCTTCCGTGTCATGGGTTCCTTGCAATGATGATTGAATTGATTGATTTATGATCTTTGGTGTATAAATTGAGTTGAATTCCATGAATTTTGATGAATCCCCATGAACCCATGCCAATTTCCCCAATTTCAAAATTATGCTTTTGTTGGTGGGTTGAATTATGAAGTGATGAATGTTATGAAATCTCTATAAATTCATCTTAAATTATGATTCCTAAGCTAAGACTTTTTATGATGATATTATGAATGAACTAAGGATGATTTTATGAAAGTAAGCATGATCAATCAAAACTATGATTTTCCTCTATTATGTGGGTTCCTTCAAATATTATCAAATTGCCGTGTTTATGGTTTTCTAACCATGAGTTGGTATTGAATTGCATGATTTAAGATGAATTCTTATGAATCCATGTAAGCTCTATGAATTCTAAGTTATGAGCATGATGAACTAAGTAAAGATGAAGTTTATGAAATCATGTATGTCTCTTATGAAGCTAATAATGAATTAAGGGTGCTTTGAGATTTAAGCATCAAAGTTTATGATATGTTGATGTTATGGTTGAGTTGTGAAAGAATTTCTCACGTAATACTCACACTATGAATTTGAATCGAACAAGAGGCGATTACCCATGTTCTTAAGGAGCTATTCTACTGAAGGGACAAGAGGCGATCACCCATGTTCCCTAACATAGACAAGAGGCGATCACCCATGTCTACTTATGATAATTGAACTATGTCTAATCCGTGGGAATTATGCTTAGCACCGAGTGGACAAGTGGTGATTACCCATGTCCCATAAACTATGTGCCACCATAGGACGATGGCCTATGATAGACACTAGCTAGTGGATCAACGTAAGCTATATGTTAATGTCACGACCCAGGGTAGCCCCTAGATGTAACACGGTGTACAAGACCCCGAGAGGCCTCATACAAGACCTTAGCATACATAACATACAAGATGATAGAGAAATAAGAGTTCAAAAGAGCATATTATATCAAGGCTTTACTCAAAACAGCGGAAGTCTAAAACTCATGTCTCAAAGCCTTCTAATATCATAGAATACAAATAAAAGTGATAGGGACGCAGCCCAATACAATATCCAACACTGAAAAGAAACGACATGAAAAATAAGAACAACTAGGCCATGTCCTCGGATGGATGAGAACTCACCAAGTCTTCTTCCCAACTCTAAGTCAATGCTCTAGCCACGAGTGGAAGGTGAATTGCCACGTCCTACACCAAAGAAGTTAATGTAGGCAAGAGTATGCGTTAGCACAATTAAGTACTAAGTATGATAGCAATGCACATAAACACATAAATCATGCTAGAGAGAGACATAATCATGACATGCAATGGCCAAGCTAAAAACATGAGAAACATGAAACATAAAGCATATATCAAGGCCAAAGCAAGCTAAATCATCTTTCCTTCTTTTCTTTACTTCATCATGAGAACACTTGTTCATTAACTTGTGGGGAAAAGCCTTAACTAACATATAAGACCATGTGAGCTATCAACATGGAATCCGGTGTCTACCCCACACCGTAAAGGGGTGTCCTACTTGCCAAGGTAAGACCATGAACTTCTTAGCTTATGTGGATCAACTAGCTAATGTCTACTTAAAGACAACATCCTATGGTGGCAACATAGTTTATGGGATAGAGATTGCTTTAGGAGACTCGGCCTCAACTAGCGGGAGAGTTCCATCTAGAAAACCCAGCCTCTACTAACGAGAGAGCTTTCACGAGAAGACCCAACCTATACTAACGGGAGGGCTTCCATCTCAATATCCACTCGGTGCTAAGCATAATTCCCACGGATTAGTCATTAACATATTTATATCATCAAACATGAAAAGGCACAATTAGGGTTACCAATTCAAGCTAAAATCATGCTTGTAGATACTCATCTTTCATAAACCTTGTCCAAGCTTACATCACTAGAATAGATCCTTAAGAACATGGGTAATCACCTCTTTGTTCTTCTTTTATCATAATGGGAGGATTACGTGAGAAAACCTTTCACTACTCTACCATAGCATCATCATATCATAACTTTGGCACTTTACTCTCAAAGCACCCTTAATTCATCATGCTCATATTTCATAGTTCATAGACTTCATATGGGTTCATGAAAGTTCAACTCATAACATGCAATTCAATGCAAGCTCATGCTTAGAAAGCCATAATTAAGACAATTTACCCATACTTGAAGGAACTCACATAATAGAGGAAAATCATGCTTTTGACTTGATCATGCTAAATTCATAAGATTATCCTCAATTCATTCTTAATTCATGCTTAATTTCATAGAGAATTCATAAACTTCATCAAATCCTAACTCAACCCAACAATCAAAGCATAGATTATCAAATTGGGGAGAATTAGCTTGGGATCATGGGGGTTCATGCAATCTTTACTTCAAATCATGTAATTCACGCTAATTCATGCACTAAGTTACTTTATCACGCTATATCGTGCACTAGGAATCATAAAAATCAATAATTAGAATCATAATTGAAGAACTCACAATGATTGATCACAAACCCTAATTCAATTGGGTTAGAGTAAACCTTTGAAAATCATGAAGAAGAGGAAGGGCCCATTGGAGGAAAGGACTCCTAATGGTGAATACTATCATACATCAAAGCAATCCATAAGAAATTGGAGGAGATTGAAGGTCTTCAATGGAGGATTCAAGCTCCTTCTTCTTCCTTGAGAGTTGAGAGAGTTTCTTTTTAGAGAGAGAAATATTTGAGAGAGGAGAGTTTTTGAATGAATTAGAATGAAAGGAATTAGGCTTAGAAAGTATTTATAAGTCTAAGATTAATGGTATAACCGACTTAGCTTAATAGGTAATCAATTAGGAAAAAGACCAAAAAAGCCCTTAATTAAAAACTGTCGGGGCCAATCGTCGGACAGGATCTACGGTCCGTACATCAATTGACGGACCGTCATGCTCTTCCGTCAATTGATTTAGAAAGTTCATTTTGGGCTGAAAATTTGGCTAAGTCTTGAAGGCATCTACGGAACCCATCTACGGCCCGTCAACTGGACTACGAATCGTCCTGCTATTCCGTAGGTCAAGGTTCAGAAACTTGGAAATCCAGAAATTTCACAGTGCCATTGATGGTTCCCACCTACGGCCCGTCAATCCATCAACAGCCCGTCGGTGGCCTCCGTAGGTCACCGTCTTCAGGTGAGTTCTGCATTTTAAAATCCCTTGGAAGCTTGGGGTGTTACAGTTAAGTAAAAGGTCCTACCTTGGCAAGTAGGATGGCCCTATCGGTGTTGGGTTATACACCGAATTCCATGTCGATAGCTCACATGGTCTTATATGTCGGTTAAGGCTACTTCCCACAAAACAATGAACTAAAAGTGTTGGTATAATGTTTCTCAAGTAAAGTGAAGATGCTTGGTTTGCTTTCACCATGGTTTATGCTTTATGTTTCCTATACCTTGTCAGTTTAGCTTGGTTCTTGCATCTCATGAAAAATTCCCGTTTTAGCATGTTTTAAGTGTTTTGTGCATTGCTATCGTACTTGGTACTTGATTGTACTAATGCATACTCTTGCCTACATTGACTTGTTAATGTAGGGCTTGGCGATTCACCATCCACTCGTGGCTAGAGCTTAGTAGAAGAATTGTGAAGACTTGATAAGTCCTCATCCATTCAAGGACATAGCCTAGTTGTTTCTTACTTTCATGTTATTTCATTTTGGCATTGTATTGGGCTATGTCCCAAACATTATTTTTCATTCCTATGTTAGATTGGCTTTGGGACATGAGATGTAGACTTCCGCTATTTTCCTTAAAAACTTGATATGACATTGTCTTTTAAACTCTTAATCTCTATGATCTTGTCAGTATGTATGTCAAGTGGCTTGTATGAGGCCTTTCGGGGTCTCGTACTCCATGTCACGTCTAGGGGGTTCCTTGGGTCGTGACAGTTGATGAGCCATAGATGGCACCCGTTGGATTGATTCAGAGATTTGACTTAGATCCTCAGTCCTCAGTCCTACAGAAGGATTTGACAGGCTGTCATTTGGTCTACAGGTCGTAGGAAGGTCCCAGACTTGGTGAAATTTTGAAGTTAAAGTTAAGTTCTACGGATGAGGTCTACAGACTGTAGAAAGTTCTATGGACCGTGGAAAGGTCTCATGAGAAATGAATGAATGTTTGGATTTCTGAAGTTGGTCCTACGGTTGACCAGGATGGACCGTAGGAATTCCTATGGACCGCAGGTCACAACCGTAGATCAGTCCAGCAGTTCTTTTTATAGGGTACTTGGGTCTTTTCCTTTGCACTTAACGCCTATACTACGTCATTTTGATCCTAATTCTATGCCCTATAACTACCCTTCACCCATAGAAATTTCCCCAAATCTTTCATTCCCTCAAATTCCTAAATTCTCTTCAAGGTTCTCTCATAAATTCTCTCTCTAGATCAAGAAACAAGAAGAAGCTAAGATCATCAAGGTCAAGTCTCCTTTCTTCATCAATTTCTTAGGGCTTCAATCAAGGTATATAGAGAGTTCATCAAAAGGTTTCATTCACCCATTGAGTCCCTAAAGATTTTTCAATTCTCCAATTCTCCAATTCAATTGATTAGGTTTTCATTCAATTCTTCATAGGTTCTATTTTTATGGATTTCAATTGTTCGATTTTGACCATATTATTACTATTTACACTCAATTACTTGTTTTCCAAGAAATTCCATGTGAATCCATACATTGATCATATTTTTGACTATGAACCCTAATTTGCATGAATTTAAAGAAAAAGCTATGAATCTATGAATATGTTTTCATGAACTTATGCATGATTTATGAAAAGGAATGATTTATGATCTAGGTTGTTTTAAGATGAGCATCAATCAATTGTGAAAGGCTTTCTCACATAATAAGGGATCATGGCTTGGTGAAAGGTTTTCTCACTTAGACTTGATTCAAGATTTAATGAGTTATTCCATGATGTTTCTAGTTTGGATTAATATATTAATTGTGCTTTTTCGTGGATTATGATGATTTTATGTTTATGAAAATTCTGTTGGAATTTAACTTAGCACCGAGAGAACTTTGAGGTGGAGGCTCTAATAGGATAGTCTCTAGTAGCAACCTCTAGTTTCTAACTACGTGCCCCCGTAGGTTTGCCTCAATTGGCCTTGCTAGTGGATCCACATATAGCATATGATATGATATGTCATTCTACCTTGGCAAATAGACTCTCCCTTATCAATGTGGGAGATACAACGAATTTCATGTAATAGCTCGCATGGTCTAATGTCGACTAAAGCTAATATCCCACAAAATGAACTATGTTACTTGCAAATATTTAATGAAGCTTTCCTTATGATTTTAAAGATGCATTGACCATATTCATGATTTATGATTCTCCTTAAATGATTTTACTTTGTTAGCTTTGTTATGCATATCATGTTTTATGATTTATCGCATTCCCCTCATACTTAGTACATTCCATGTATTAATACATACTTGTGCCTATATTTTTTAACTAAGGAAGGGAGTAACGATTCCTCTCCTACCGTTCATGGCTAGTTGATCTCATTGACGATTCGAAGATCAAGATTTGGTGAGTCCTCATGTTCTGAGGACCATGATGCTTCTTTTTTCTTTCTTATGCATTTATGTTTTAGACTTTGTACGAGGTGTACGGGTTATGTCCCGACCACTCTTATTGATGTAATAGATATCTTGTCTAAACTTTGATATACTACCGCGTATGTCAAACTCTTTACATTCTGATGAGATTTGTTGCTTTTCTCTATTATGTTGTGTATATCTATGTCAAGCGCCTTGTGTGGGGCCTTTCAGGGTTTTATACTCCATGTCATACCTAGGTTGTACTTTGGATCGTGACAACCTTGGTATTCAGAGCACAAGATTTTAGAAAAATGTCTTAGGAAGTTTGACAAGAATGAGTAGAGTCTTCTTCATGAATGTGAAGCGTGCCACATTTATGAATAGAAGTCTTCAAAGCATTTAGGAAACTTCACTTCTTTCATTACTCTAAAGTCGTGCCATAGAGACTACCCCTATAAAGATCCTTCTCCTAAATCGTGTTTGATCCTTTCAGGATATGGCCCCTCGAAGAGCTTATATGAGAAGGAATGCGTGTGAGAATACGGAGCCCGAGGTCCCTCAAGTTTCGGTTAATCCTTTGGCTGAGCAAGTCACTTATTCCGAATTTCAAGCCACTTTCCAAGTGTTGGCTCAAACTATGATGGCTCAAGCCAATAGAGAGACTAATGCTCCTGTGAACCCAAATGTGGGTACGGCGGTGACAAGGATAAGGGACTTCACTCGGATGAATCTTTCAGAATTTCATGATTCTAAGGTTGATGAGGATCCTCAAGAGTTCATTGAAGAGGTGTACAAGATAGTGGGTATCATGGGATTGACTATGGTTGAGAAGGCGGAGTTGGTCGTTATCAACTCAAGGGGGTTGCTCAAGTGTGGTTTGAACAATGTAAGAGTGAGAGGGTTGTTGATGCGGGTCCTCTTGATTGGGAGAAATTCAAGGGAGCTTTTCTTGATTGTTTCTTTCCTCCTGAAAGGAGAGAAGCGAAAGTGCTTAAATTCATCAATTTTCATCAAGGTAATATGAGTGTGAAGGATTATGCTTGGAAGTTCACTCAATTGGCTAAGTATGCTCCAACTATGGTTTTTGACTCTAGGGCAAGGATGAGTAAGTTTGTGTCGAGTGTGTCTGACTTGGTTGTCAAAGAATTTCGTACCGCCATGTTGATCAGGGAAATAGATATTTCTCGTTTAATGATACATGTCCAACAAATTGAGGAGGAAAAACTTAAGTAAAGGGTAAAAGAGTCCAAGAGAGCAAGGACCGGTGATGGTGACATTTCACATTCTAGGTTCGGTAGACATGGGCATCCTCAATTCTAGCAAGAGTTTTCCAATCAAGGTTCTTCTAATGTTTCTGGTCCTAAGTTCAACAAAAATAGGGTGTCTAACCGTAAGTCTCAAGGAGGTGGTGGTAATGCATCATCTATCCCCACTAGCCCAAGGTGTGGTAAGAGTCACTCGGAAAAATGCTTCGCCGGTATGAATGGTTGCTTTGGTTGTGGTAAAAGTAGTCCAAAAGGGAAGGATTGTCCATTGCAAGCTAGCAAGGGTACGGATGGTAGGCAAGTTCAACCTAGTGGTTCTGGTTTGGGTGCTCCGAAGCAAAACAGATTCTAAGATCTTCAGACTCAACAGGATCATGAGGGTTCTCCGAATGTGGTGACCGGTATGTTGAAAGCCTTTCACCTTGATGTCTATGCTTTGCTTGATTCGGGTGCTACCTTATCTTTTGTTACTCCTTATGTGGCCATGAGATTTGATGTTGGTCCCGAAATCCTTTCTAATCCCTTTCATGTCTCTACTCGTGTTGGTAATTCTATTGTGGTTAAGAGAGTCTGTAGAAATTGTCCTATTTTTATTTCTCATAGAGTCACTCATGTTGATCTTGTAGAGCTTGATGTGTTAGATTTTTATGTTATTATTGGGATGCATTGGCTTCATGCATGTTATGATTTCATAGTTTGTAGGACCAGATTGGTCACATTCAAGGTTACGAACGAACCTAACATGACATGGGAAGGGGGAAATTATGTCCTTAAAGGTCAGTGTATGTCTTGCATTAAGGCTAGGAAGATGATTTCTAAGGGTTGCATTTATCATTTTGTTCAGGATAGAGATATAGATTCCTAGACCCCAACTCTTGAGTCAGTTCCGATTGTAAATGAGTTTCCAGAAGTGTTTCCCGATGATCTTCCCGGAATTCCTCCTGAAAGGGAAATAGACTTTAGTATTGACCTTCTTATAGATACGCAACCTATCTATATTCCTCCTTACTGTATGGCCCCAGCAAAACTTAAGGAGTTAAAGGACCAATTGAAAGATTTTTTGGATAAGGGTTTCATTAGACCAAGTATATCTCCATGGGGTGCACTAGTGTTGTTTGTTTGAAAGAAGAATGGTTCTCTCCAAATGTGTATTGCTTACCAGAAATTGAACAAGGTTACCATTAAGATAAGTATCCTCTTCCAAGGATAGATGATTTATTTGATTAACTCCAAGGAGAAAGCTATATCTCTAAGATTGACCTCTGATCGGGTTATCACTGATTGAGGGCAAAAGAAAGTGACATTCCGAAGATGGTTTTTCAAACTCGGTATGGTCATTATGAGTTTTCGGTAATGTCATTTGGTTTGACTAATGCCTTGATGGCATTTATGGATCTGATGAATAGGAATTTGAAGCAATATCTTGATATGTTTGTAATTGTGTTCATCGATGATATCTTGATTTACTCATGGAGTGAGAATGAGCATGTTGAGCATTGGAGTATTCTGTTGCAAATTCTCAAGGATCATTAGTTATATGCTAAGTTTAACAAATGTGAGTTTTGGTTGAGGTCCATTGCTTTTCTTGGTCATATTGTCTCCGATGAAAGTATTCAAGTCGACCCTAAGAAAACTGAGGGGGTTAAGAATTGGCTTAGACCTTTATCCGCTTTGGATATACGGAGTTTATTGGGTTTGGCTGGTTACTATAGAAGATTTGTTGAAGGATTTTCCTCTATTGCTTCGCCTTTGACAACATTGACTCAAAAGAAAGTGAAATTCCTATGGTAAGAAGCTTGTGAGAAGAGTTTTCAAGAGTTAAAAGATACACTCACTTTAGCCCTTATTTTGACATTATCGGAAGGATTGGATGGTTTGGTGGTTTATTGTGATGCTTCACGGGTTGGTATTGGTTGTGTTTTGATGCAACATGGAAAGTCATTTCATATGCTTCAAGGCAATTGAAGGTTCATGAAAAGAATTATCTGACTCATAATTTTGAGTTAGCGGCGGTGGTGTTTGCCCTAAAGATTTGGAAACATTACTTGTATGGTGTGCATATAGATGTGTTTACCGACCACAAGAGTTTGAAATACGTGTTCACCCAAAAGGATTTGAATCTCCGCCAAAGAAGGTGGCTTTAATTGCTAAAGGATTATGACATGAGTGTTCTCTATCACTCCGAAAAGGAGAATATAGTGGCGGATGCTCTTAGTCGGTTATCAATGGGCAGTGTTGCTCATGTGGAGCATGATAAGAAGGAGTTAATTTGTTGTGTTCAAAGATTTGTCTGATTGGGTGTTCGATTGGTTGATTCTAATGAAGGTGGTATAGTTGTCCATAATGGTTCAAAATCGTCTTTTGTGTGGGATGTGAAAGCTAAGCAAGATCTTGATCCGGTATTAGTTGAATTAAAGAATTCAATTTTCAAAAAAGTCATTGAGGCTTTCTCCCAAGGGAGAGATGGTGTCTTTCGATATCAAGGTCAGTTGTGTGTTCTGAATATTAATGGGTTTAGAAATTTGATCTTTGCGGAAGCCCATAGTTCTCAGTATTCTATTCACTCGGGAGCCACCGAGATGTACCGTGATTTGCCGGAGGTCTATTGGTAGAATGGGATGAAGAAGGATATTGCAATATTTGTGGCTAAACGTATGAACTGTCAACAAGTGAAACCGGGTGATTTGGCTCAATACATTAGCATTCCTACATGGAAGTGGGAAGATTTGAATATGGACTTCATTATGGGTTTACCTCGCACTCGTCGACAGTTTGATTCGATTTGGGTTATTTTGGACCGAATGACTAAATCGGCTCACTTTCTTCCCACTAAGACTTCATTCTCATTGGAGGATTATGCCAAGCTTTATATTTAAAAAATGGTAAGGTTTCATGGGGTGCCTTTTTCAATTATCTCTGATAGAGGTACTCAATTACATCTCAATTTTAGAAATTGTTTAAGAAAGGTCTTGGTACTCAAGTAAAACTTAGCATGGGTTTTCATCCTCAGGCTGATGGACAAGTTGAGCGTACTATTCAGACCTTAGAAGATTTGTTAAGAGCTTGTGTGATTGATTTCAAGGGAAATTGAGATGATCATTTGCCTTTAATTGAGTTTACTTATAATAACAGCTATCATTCTAGCATTGGGATTGCACCATTTAAGGCTTTGTATGGTAGGAGGTGTAGGTCTCCTATTGTTTGGTTTGAGGTTGGTGAGGTCACTTTGATAAGGCCTGAGTTGGTTCATGAGGCTTTGGAAAAGGTTCGACTTATTTGTGAGAAGTTGAAAACGACTCAAAGTCGACAAAAGTCTTATTCTGATGCTAGAAAAAGAGAAGTAGAATTTGAGGTTAGTGATTGGGTCTACTTAAAAATTTCACCAATGAAGAGTGTTGTGAGGTTTGGAAAGAAAGGGAAGCTCAGTCTTAGGTATGTGGGCCCATATCAGATATTAAGGCATGTTGGCAAGGTTGCATATGAACTTGAATTCCCTAATGATATAGCATATGTACATCCAGTATTTCATGTCTCTTTGTTGAAGAAGTGTGTTGGAGATCTGACATCCATAGTGCCTTTGGAAGGTTTGGGAGTCAAAGAGAATCTTTCCTATGAAGAGGTTCCGGTTGAGATTTTAGACCGACAAGTCCGAAAATTGAGAAACAAAGAAGTTGCTTCCATGAAGGTTCTTTGGAGTAATCAATTAGTTGAGGATGCTACTTGGGAGGCCGAAGCCGATATGATGTCCCAATATCCTTATCTCTTTCCCACCGCTCCTACTCTAGCTTCAGGTATTAGCTCCTCATGATTCATTCTTTCGAATTCATGTATATTAGTCATTCTCAAGTTTTCATATGCATGCATGTTCATGAAAACTTGATTTTGATGTTATGAGTTAGCTTGGAATGATTCTCCATGTTTAATGTGCATTTTTTTGAAAATTGCATTCATGTTGGGTTGTTAGTTTCTCTACTACTCTATACATGCTAACTTGAGTCCCATTCGAGGACGAATATTCCAAAGAGGGAGATATTGTAACATCTCAAAAGTTGGAAAGTCGAAAGGAAAAGAAAAAAATGCAGAACTTGGTTGTGAGCAGTGAACTACGAGTCCCATCTACGGACCGTAGGATCTCTTACGGGCCGTAGAAGGGCAACCGTAGAAGTTGGATTGAGTTTTGGAAAATTAAGTTTCTGAAAAATGGACCTATGGATGAACAAAATGAATCATAGGAAAGTTGACGAGCCGTAGATGGCACCTGTAGGATTGATTCAGATATTTTACTTAGGACCTTAGTCCTACGGAAGGATTTGACGGGCCGTCATTTGGTCTACGAGCCGTAGGAAGGTCCCGTAGAAAGGTTCCAGACTTAGTGAAATTTTGAAGTGAAAGTTGAGTTCTACGGATGAGGTCTATAGACCTAGAAGGTTGGACGGACCGTGGAAAGGTCTCATGAGAAATGATTGAATATTTGAGTTTCTGAAGTTGGTCCTACGGTTGAACAGGACGGGCCATAGGAATTCCTATGGACCGTAGGTTAGTCCGGTAGTTATTTTTAAAAAGTATTTGGGTTTTTTCCTATGCACTTAATGCCTATACTACATCATTTTTACTCTAATTCTAAGCCCTATAACTAACCCTCACCCTTAAAAATCTCTCCAACTCTTTCATTCCCTCAAATTCCTAAATTCTCTACAAGGTTCTCTCCAAAATTTTCTCTCTAGATCAAGGAAGAAGAAGAAGCTAAGGTCATCAAGGTCAAGTCTCCTTTCTTCATCAATTGGTTAGGGATTCAATCAAGGTATGTAGGGAGTTCATCAGTGGGTTCCATTTACCCATTAAGTCCTTAAAAAAATTTCAATTCTCCAATTCAATTTTATTTCAATTGATTAGGTTTTCATTCAATTCTTCATGGGTTCTATTTGTATGGATTTCAATTATTCGATTTTGATCTTATTGTGACTATTTAGATTCAATTACATGTTTTACAATCAATTCCATGTGAACCCATGCATTGATCATGATTTTGACTATGAATCCTAATTTGCATGAATTTGAAGAAAAAGTCATGAATCTATGAATATGTTTTCATGAACTTATGCATGATTTATGAAAATGAATGATTTATGATCTATGTTGCTTTAAGATGATCATAAATGAATTGTAAAAGGTTTTCTCACATGATAAGGGATCATGACTTGGTGAATGGTTTTCTCACTTAGACTTGATTAAAGATTTAATGAGCTATTCTATGATGTTTCTAGGTTGGATTAGTATCTTAATTGTGCTTTTCTATGGATGATGATGATTTCATGTTTATGACTATTCCATTGGGATTTAACTTAGAATCGAGAGAACTTTGAGGTGGAGGCTCAAATAGGGTAGTCTCTAGTAGCAACTTCTAGTTCCTAACTACGTACCCCCGTAGGTTTGCCTTAATTGGCCTAGCTAGTGGATCTACATATAGGATATGATATGATACGGAGTTCTACCTTGTCAAGTAGACTCTCCCTTCACGATGTGGGAGTTACATCGGATTCCATGTAATAGCTCGCATGGTCTAATGTCGGTTAAAGCTAATATCCCACAAAATGAACTAAGTTACTTACAAATATTTTATGAAGCTTTCCTTATGATTTTAAAGATGCATTGACCATGTTCATGATTTAAGATTCTCCTTAAATGATTTTACTATGTTAGCTTGGTCATGCATGTCATGTTTTCCATTATGTCCCTTTATGATCATGTTTCACGTTTTATTGTATTTCTCTCATACTTAGTACTTTCCATATACTAATGCATACTTGTGCCTATATTGTTTCACTAATGTTGGGTATGACGATTTCTCTCCTACCGTTCGTGGCTAGTTGATCTCATTGACGATTCGAAGATCAAGAGTTGGTGAGTCCTCATGTTCCGAGGACCATGATGCTTCTTTTTGCTTTCTTATGTCTTTATGTTTCAGACTTTGTATGTGGTGTACGGGTTACGTCCCGACCACTCTTATTGATGTAATAGAAGGCTTGTTTAGACTTTGATGTACTTCCGTTTATGTCAAACTCTTTACATTCTTATGAGATTTCTTGCTTTTCTCTATTATGTTGTGTACGTGTATGTCAAGTGGCTTGTGTGGGGTCTTTTACACCATGTCACGCCTAGGGTGTACTTTGGATCGTGACAAAAGGGCATTTTGTAAGCAAGTCTTATGGAAAGCAAAAAAGCCAGCCCATCTTAGGGCCATTTCTGAACTTGATGCTTTAAAAATTGCTTATCTGAAAATAAAAAATTAAAGTTTGTCAAACTCTGATCTTTTATGGTTAAAGGGAAACTTACGAAAATCCCACTAATTTAAGGGTTTATTACTTAGATACACTCTAGTTTGCAATATAAAGAATCTTACTAGATTTTGGTGCATACAGATATGTCCATATACATGTATCTCAGGATATATGGGGGCAAAATTAAATGTAATTTGCTCTAGATACAGTGTATCTAAGTGGATTCACATGTATCTGAGATACATACACAAATCTCGCTCGTCACTCTCCTATGTATTTGATATCTCAAATACATGCGAATCACATCAGATACATATAGATACATGTACCTAGTGTGTATCTAGAGTGATTCGCATGAATCTAGAATACATGACTATCTCGCTCGCCTCCCTTCCTATCTCGCTCGTCTCTCTCCCTATTTTAGTGTATCTGATAACAAAAATGCATATAATTACGTGTATCTTCATCGATATATGGTAAGAAACTCTTAATTAGTGGTAAGATATATAATTATTTGAAAGTATAAATAGAATTAATATTATATGATATGGATGTATGTCGAATAAGGTATTTTTCCCATATTTAAAATTAAAATATATAAGCGGAACTTTGCTTAGACATTCCCGGAATACTTAGATGAATCCTCCAAGTTCCTCGCCATCTTGATTTATGAGCTCGAACGGCTGGTTGATGGCAATGAATGGGTGAAGCAAGGAGGGAAAATCTTGATGAATCTACTATCTATGATTGAGAGCAAAAACTTCTGCACAGATATTCTACATTGGAACCCCTCTACATACAAGTACAAAGAACACCAAAACTCGGAGCACTTGACCATGATTACAAGATGATGTTAACAAATAGGAGACTGCAAATCGAACACATCATCTAAGCCGGAAGACTGACAATCTTCACTTTTGGAATCAAAACATCCTTATGGTCGAAACTGAGTTTGTACAGAATTGTTTGTGAAATGACATGAAGATATATGGTTAAGAAGAAAATCCATGGACACGTGTACATAACAATTTACATCAGAGCACTCTCTTTGGGGTTTCACAAATTCAGCTTTCAATAATTCCTTGAAGGATCTTTTTAGCCTGAGCAAGGCTGTCCATGTGACGAACTTCCGAAACCCACACATTTTGCATGGGAAGCATCACCATATCCAGCTCAGTCAAATGTGTCTCCAGCTGCCTGATAGCGTCTGAATTCATCAAACTGCCAACAACGGTCTGCCACAAAAAGCACATGTTAAATTTACCCTTCAAAATGAGAATAAGAACAGACGGAGTACATAATGTAGCTTCCAAGTACATAATGTAGCTTCCAAGAAAATAGATTCAAGTTAAGTCAAGAGCACCACCTTAAGCCCTTAACCTATAATGTGGTAGACTGGTAGTCTCCACTTATTCCATTGGTACAATATGCATGTGCATACATGTATATGTATAAAAGACACATTACACACATACATACATACATACATACATACATACATTCCATAGGTATGTATTAGTATCTATAGGTATATATGCATACTTGTATAATTCCATACTATAAGATGAGACGACATAATATATGTGACTGCTAAGTACAAATGAAACATACCAAAAGGGTGCTGCAGCAAGCTTTGAGGATTAGGGACTGAAAGAAATCTCGATCCAAACTACTTATAATCTTCTCAGACTGGGCAGAAAAAACAAGATCTTGACATGATGAATCAAAGGTGGAGGCCTGGTTTGTCACTGTGACCGTGCCATGCCGCTTCATAATTCTCCTTAAACTGCTACATGCTTGCTTTTTCCTGGACTTCCTTGACTTCTTGCGAGTTTCAGCATAGGCTTCACCTCTAAGTTCTTCATCATGTAACCCCAGAAAAACTGCTGCCCTCTCACAACTAGCCCAGCAACAGCATGATGATGACCCGTCATCTGCACAAGCATAGATAATAATCATGGAACACTAGCATTGTTTGAAAGCTGAACAGGCAACTTTTCAGAGACTAGGACAAGATCTAACTAACTGCTGCAAGTGAGTCTTTTCCAGTAGCAAAAGAAACCTCATTTACAATGGGGAAAAAAGGACAACAATATAAATCTCTGCATACAACAACTATGCCTCAGTCCCAAACAAGTTGAGGAATTCTCTACATAAAAATTCTAAATATAAACACCTGGTAGTCTTCTTAAAAAATATTTAGAAAGAACTTAGTGGTTCTATAAATTTGAAGATAAATTCCACATGACTGTAAAAGTGAAGGAAGAATTAGAAAATGGCAGGATAAAATCAAGTAGAGCTCTTTAATATATCAAACGCTCTGAAACATTTAAATTCAGAAACATACCAAGGATAAAACCAGCAAGTGGAATGTCAATCGCAAATGAATTAGGGCTAGACTCTGTTCTTGACAGATGGTATTTGTTTTTTGTGTTGTACTCCAGGACGAGGACATAAATAGCCACAACCTGATATTAAATGAGCAAAAAAAAAAAGGATGTCCTATGAGAAGAAAAGTCTAACAAGTGCCTAGAAAATGTTAAGACGATATTATGGATGTCCCTAATCTTTTGAGTAATCATTCCTGTGACCTCGTGTATACCCTAAAACATTTTCAACTAACTTCACCTTAGATGGGCACTTCTGTCATCCCTATAGAAAGGCCTTTAAAAGCTTTTCAATTATGTCGAATAGCTAGGTCTCATGATTAAACACTTTCTAAAATAGCAAGCAGTCAGTCAAATACTTTCAATTTTATAACAATGGATACTAAAGTTAGTAAAGAAGATAACAGCTTCTTCTCTTTCTATAAGCATTTAAAAATCTCAACCTAAAGAGACAATTTAACCCAAAAAAATCTAAAGATTGTTGGCCACAGGAAGAAATCAACAAAACAAGGAATAGAAAAGATGAAGCACATGTGGAAGCTTTCAATATGCAATATTAGGTGTGTCTTGTTAATTACCATTTCCAGACTCTTTTTTTGATTTAGAATTGTTGTGTTTTCTTTTCCATTTGGTTGGTAATTCCCAAAGAGTTCAAGTTTTGTGCACTGCCAGTGGACAAAAGTTTTTACAGTATCAGGTAAAATTTACCTGCTAATTGCTATTGCAGGTTGCCCATTCTTTCCATACTTGTTTTTCCTTTTTCTAAAATTAATATGAACACTGAAGTGCACTCGTCTCTCTCCTTAAAACCCTCCATCTCTCCTCCAAACCCTCCCTCCATGGTCTCTTTCTTTGATTTTCCTTCTAATCCCATATTCCTCTGATCTTCTTCATGTGATTGAAATACCTAATGCAATCTAAGATTTTGATGCCAATTTTTTACGTGATATCTAGGGGTTCATATGCTTCTCAAGTAAAAAATAACATTGAAAATCGTCTAAAACATGCTACAATAAACCCTTAAAGTAGAAGATTCTCCCGATCGAAGGTCAACAATGGTTAAGCTGTTGAGGATAAAGTTCAATGTTGAAGAATTACTCAACCTTTGTTAAAAAATTCCAGTCCTTCCTTGTTTGATTATTTGACTGATTATGATGAACTAGTTCAGAAAAATATGGCAAACATTAGAATTTGATTTATGTTAGAAAGGGAAATTAATGTGATTTCCGTCAGAAAAAAAAAAAACTGATTTGGTTAGAGTACAACTAGGACACTACAGGTCTTTAATTTTTCCTAAATCTAAATTTTGTAAAGTTACCATGTTTAAAAAAGTTCTTATTCAGATTGTCCAATTGAAAATGGAGCAGACTATGCCAAAGTGTTGGAAGGTTTATTCAACGTTTCAAAATAGGCATAATAAAATAGATAAGACACCTTAACTTTGCCTCAACTGGCAACTAAACACCCCAACTGTGAAAATGCACATCTAAACACCTTAACTTGGTTTAAGTTGGCCCCATAAACATCCCAACTCTGAGAATTCACCCCCTTAAAAGTGTCTAGATGTGCATTTTCAAAGTTAAGGTGTTCGCGAGACACACCTGTTTCAGATTGAAGTGTCTTGATGGTCACAATGACAGTTGGGGTGTTCAATTGCCAGTGGAGGCCAAGTTAAAAGTGTCTTTCATTTTAGATAAACTGGTTCCAAAATATGTTTAGGGCCAAAACGAATATTGATTTCCTAGCAGGAGTTTAAAGAAGTGGCTAGAAGAGAAGAATTTGCAAGTTGTTATGGTAGTGAAAAAGTTGTTCTAGAGGTTACATGTTTTGTTTTTCAACAAGATCAGAGACACCGTATTTTTAACCCAGCTAATATCTGCATAAGAACTGTGGTTACCCTGCAATGGAACTCCACTTGTTGAGTCGCTAAACAGCTTACTGTATCAGCAATTAGAGATGCAGTATTAGCATAGAATGAAGAACCACCATCCAAGTCGAAAGGAGCAGATTTGTAGGTGTGTGCATCATCACTATGATCATTTATCAAACTTGATGGGTTGATAACAATGAAGGATGTAGGTATCAACATAAAGTTGTCCTGCGCACTGGAAAAAGAACTGCTAGGTAAATAGCATAAATGCTACTCCATGTTAAAAGAGAATATTCATATTATTAATACACCAGTAGTGTCATAGCTCCAGGCATGCATAACGTGCACTGCAGTATCAAAAAGAAGCAATCTTTGTCAACCAGTTCCGTAAAAAAGGACTAGTGATCGTCTATGCTGTTTTTACTGTATATTTTGTCAAACATAAAAAATTTGTTAATGGAACATATTACTTGATAATGCAGGATACGTAGAAGCTTACAGGTCAGAAATATTAGAATGTTTCAGAATCTTCCCTAGATCTTAATCTTCCTTTCATTTGTCAAATATGCACTCACATGACAAAGCTAATTTAGTGAAACAAGCAATAATAGCACCTAGCAATTGCAAGAGAAAACTATTTCTATAATCTACAAAATACGTATAGTTTTCACCTAAAATGTATCCACATGTTACAAGGTAGAAGTGCAGGAGGTGACCCAATGAGCTGAAAGAGCTGCTAAAATATACTGAAATTGCATACCTGAGGGCAAGTACTCTGTGAAATGATGCAGTGGCACCTCGTCCAAACCCAGTTGGGTAAGCGGGTTTATTTGCAGAGCCAAAAATCTTGACCTAGCCAATCATGAAACAGTCTTCAGGTAACAAAAATGTTTTCTAACATGAAAGAGGCAAAAGCATCAGGCAATAAGTTCAGAAGATGAAAAGCAAAAAGAAGATACCATCTTATGGTCCATTAAAACGTGGACACATATACTTATAGTTCCTTCTAAGAATAATGATGGACAAACACCATTGATGCTCTCGCGCCTCAAATGTGCGGCATATGATTTTCCATCTGAACAATGAACAGCCTTGATTTGCCCATGAATAGATGTTAGGTTTCCCTCTGGCAAATTATGATCAGAGGGGCAGATGTTGGTCATTTCTCCAAATTGAACAAGAGGCTCGAGAGAACAGTTCTCCAACAACTCCAAGTTAACATCAAATAAGTTTGTGACATCAGATGGAATATATAAGTTGACATCTGAAGAGATATTATTGCTTCCATTAGGCACAGAGTTTGGAATTTGAAACTGATGATAGCCTTCTGGAAGAACATTATTGTTACTTAAAAAGGAGCCAGACTGTTGAAGCAAGCAGGATACATCAAAATTTTGGTGAACATTGACAGATGAAAAAGAAACGCTCCAAATGTTGGTTCCCGAATTCACAACTAATTTATCACCTATTGCATCAGTACAAAACATATCTTCTTTCTGATGTTTTATAAGGTAATGACCACCAATTTTTAACCCCTGCAACACCAATGAACAAAAGTTGTGTTTATGTTGTTAACGTAAATTTTATGTCATTAATATGCCAGACATCAGAACAAACAGAAATGAAATGGCATACCTCATAAACAGATAAAGCTTCAGACTTGAATTCCAGCAATGCCCTTCTCACTTGTGGTTTGGAGCAAGACCCCACATCTATTCTGGTGTCTGTGTGGTGCAACATACCAAGGAAAGGATAATTAACACAATTTCCCGTCACAAGACACGGGATCTCCTCTGGACCGCATGAGTCATGACGCTTGCCCACCACAAAAGAGCATGCGTAAGCAGGGTGACTGGAGCTGTAACTCGGTTCATTTCCAGTATCATTGAGTGCAGATGCCAAAGCCACATTAGACAGTTGATCAGGCTTTTGTCTTTTACATGCAATAAGCTTTTCAATTTCCATTCTATTAAGAAATTTCATTGGTTGCTTCAATTGGTCTATCAAAGGCTCTTCAATATGGGTATCTCTGTTGTTGCCAGCAATAAGTAAATCCCACGGCAAAATTAAGGCCTCAGCAAAGGTGCTTGATGTATTTGAAGCATGTTGATTTCTTTGAAACTGATGCTAACATATCCACAGACTGATTATTTTGTTATCTCAAACTTGTAAGACGAGCACTATTTTTTGCAAGACACATACCTTTTGCAGAATAGGGAATTTGTGCATCAACTGAAGTAGATGATACTTTCCTCGTCCAACCTTCTGAAAGTCAACTTGTGAATCAACACAGGTAGTAAAATGATGATTTACAGGTATTAGGTCCCTCAGGTTGTAGTAAAAATGCAGTGGCATGTTCATCTCTCTCACAAGTGGAGCATTCTCAAAAATACTTCTACACGTGAAAGGTTCATTTTGGAGTAAATCCACATGACCCAGCTTCATGGGTATGTCTTCCATAATTGCCAAAAAATTTCTGACCTGAGAAAGAAATTAATATGTGGGAAAGAAAAATGAAAATATTTAGTGGATGAAACAATTTCTACCACATAGCATTTATAGTGCTGGGCCCCAAATGATTAAGAAATGAGAAGCACCAAATGAAAGAAGATTGATGTTGCATGACACCTCATATATGTTATCGCTATTCAAACTTGATGGAAGATCTGGTATGATAACATCAATGCTTCCAGTTGCATCAACAAGTAACATCCTTCCAGACGATTGTGAGACCTGGCTGAATGAAAAATTATGATGATAATATTTGGTAAGTTTATGAGAATATGAAGTCGGAAATAAAGATACTTTAGGGGTCGTTTGGTTGGGAACAAGTTATCCTAGGATTAATAATCCTGGGATAACTTATCCCACCATGTGTGAGGGATAACTTATCTCATCATTGTGGTATAAATGGTGGGATAAGTTAACCCAAACTTGGCAACCAAACAAGATAACAAAAATTTATCCTTAGACTATTTTTTTATCCCATGACTTTATTTCTATCCCTCACACCAAACGACCCCTTAGAGTTTAGATATCAAATACGCAAAGTTGATAATGGCATGGATAGCATACATCATATGAGAGCTTTAGAGGAGCTTGATGGATGCCAAATAAAGACATATAATGTGTTGAAGGTCTATCAAAGTGAAGAGAAAGAAAGAGGTCATGTGGGCAAATGGTCATCTCATAAATTCAAGAATTAACAAAAGAAAGACAACCAAACAAGCCCTTATCTCATTAAGGGTAAAATTGTAAAGAAAGTGACTTCTTTATTTCCTTAGTGTAACTAGTAGTCATTTGTCATTTGTAAGACTTATAGTATGTTGAATGTTGAATGTTGAAGTTGAATACTCCCAAATTGTAGTTGCTAGCTTTAGTGCTTAGTGTAATTCCCTTAAGGAGTTAGTGAGTGATCAGTGGTTAACTCTTAGAATTGATAGTTAACTTCTTTGGGTTTGATTAATCAAAGGGTTACCCATTTGTGGTTCTTAGTTTCCTTTTATTTTTCTTGCTTGGGTTTAGTTTAGGTTGTTGAACTCAATTGGTAGGTGAGGGTTTTAGCCCCTTGTTGTCCATAAGTTCAACAGCTTGAATCTTAATCCACATATCCTTTTCCTTTTTATTTCCTTTCCTTGTTTGATTATCATCAGTTAAGAAAGTAGGAAGCTACCATAATGTTAAACTTCTTGTGGCCTCTTCTGTGTACATAGAATGATGCTAGTAAATGAGGTTTCCATTTATACAGATTAATCCAATAAAACTACTCTTCTTTTACTATGTTCATAAATCAAGAGGCCACCAATAGGCAATAGTTAGGAAATCTACCTACCACATAATTTCATAATAATAGGCTTCTAAATTCTGGCAAGTATATCATTGAAAACACAAAAAAGGAAGTACAAACAAAAAGTTCAAACCTTTAAGATTCCAAGCAAAGAAACACCTATGTCTTCACTGTGAATGGCTTTCCTTATAGACAGCACATAAGGTCTCCCATCACAAGATATGGAGTTGTACTCCTTTTGGGTACCCATGATATCAAAATCTGGGTCCTGATGGCAAATCATTTTCTTCCACATGGCCTCACAAGAAATAATTAAATTAGCGATAGGTGCAACCTGAAATTGATTGCACAATGATTATTACATTTTATGTAGCTAAGTTGGTTTTGATTTCTAGAAACTAAAAGCAGTGTCTCCAACCCCAAAACCCAGAAAGAAAAAACTTCAGATAATGAAAATTTCAAAAAATCTGCAAACTTACCAACTTCAAAGAAGCAGAACTTCTTTCCCTGCCACACGCACATCTATCATGCTTGACAAATTCCATGAACATCCCATGCTGCCAAACCAAAAAAAATTTAACAAATGAGTACAGTAACGAAGACTCAATTTATATGCTCACCCAATGAGAACACACTTACCCGAATTTGGAAGACTGAAAGGGATAAATATGAAGTTGCATATGTCTGAGCCAATCCTTTCCTCTGGCAACACCTTGCAATTGTGCACATCAGCTAAAAACAGTTTTGTATGACACTGGGCACAAAGAAAAGATATTAAGGTAATACAGAGACTAATAGCTTGTTTGGCCAAGCTTCAAAAATCAGCTTATGTCGACAACTTTTCAAAAAACTACTGTTTCTAAATAGCAGACTGTGTTTGGCCAATAAATTCTGAAAACACTTTCTAGCAGCAACTAGTGTTCACCCAAGCTTTTCAAAGAGCTTCTAAGTGCATTTTTCTCAAAATTGCTTTTCAAAAAAGTACTTCTAAGGAAAAGCTACTTTTTTTAGCTACTGCAAAACAGCTTCTACTACTATCCAGACACACTTATTTTCTCCCAAATGCTTGGCCAAACACCTTACTTTTTTCTAAAATAAGCACTTTCAAGCTTGCCCAAGAACCTTAATTTCTAAAATAAGCACTTTCAAGCTTGCCCTGTCACCTTAATTTCTAAAATAAGCATTTTCAGCCCCCCAAAAACTTGGCCAAACACCTAACCCTTCTAAACTAAGCAATTTCGGCCTCCAAAAGCTTGGTCAAATAGGCTATAAGTTCTAATGTATATCTCTGGTAAGGCAAGCAACTTACATTTGTTGATCCCAAGATCTCTTTCTCAGATAAGATTCCAGAGAACTTTCTCCTTAAACAGATGATGACAAGTAATACCCTGAAGCAAATGAAAAGACCATCATATCAATGATAATATTAACAGACACAAAATCAATTTGATCATTGTTACTCTTGCTTTACTACCATAGCCTCGCAACAAACACCAAGGAGTCAATGAACTTCGCAAGAAGGCTCTCACAGCAGGTCATTGTATAACACCTGTGAGCCCAACAAAAATTGAACAGGTGAATAAAATTAATACACAGGTACGGTGGAATCATTTACAAGGAGTGTTTAGAAGACTTAACCCTGCTTCCAGCGAGGAGAAACATTCCACAGAAATGCTAGTTTTAACACAAGAGCCGAGTATAAGCGCCTTTGTCCATGAAAAATTTGGATTTACAACATGAACATTTTTCACTGATACCTGAACAAAAAGGTACACTTTAAGAGACTAAACACATCACAAAAATCTTTAATTTTCTTATCAAAATAAAAATTACATTTTACCATCTTAGAAAACATAGGTTAGTCTATAAGCTATTGTAACATACCACTGCTCCAACTCTCACACTATGTGGAACGGAAAGCTGCTGATCTGTTAACAATAGCAACAGTTCATTATCCAACTCAACAATCATACCCCTCATGTAAATTCCTGTCACAGTTCCTGTATAACTAGCAAGTTCTCCTTCCCCTCTCACATCAGTTTCCCTAAGGGGGATAAATCGCAGGGGCAACTTAGGAATATACATCAAAGAATTATCCACAACTACATACATCAATTGAGACACTTTTTTTCCCACAAATACAAGTCTCTTCTTCAATCCCGATAATGAAACAATTCTCCTTATCAGTCTTGAAAAAACTGGATGCCAAGAAGAAGCAGACCCACAAAAGTAGACAAGCTCAGGTTTGTTATAACAATGATTACCCATTTCATCATTCGAATTCGGCATATCCAATCTTAAATATTTAGAATTACACAATTTACAGCCACAAACTAAAATATTTACAAGGAACCCCCGAAGATTTTCAGTATCAGCTCTGGACCCAGCTCTGCATGGAACTACAGAAACAGGGCTAATAGATTCTACTAGGCCGCATACAAAGTACCGAGCTTTTATACTATAATATTGATCAACACAACACCCAGAAAGTATAGAAAAAGTATCCGAAGATGCAGAACTAGAATCCAGAAAAGCCCATCTAATAATTTCTAAGAACCCGCCATTACCATTACACTTGAAGGGTATGAAATTCCAACCTAAAATTTGAACTTTTTTGTTAATCATAGACGGATTAAACCCAAGAATGTCACAACAAACAGTGTCAGACCCATCAGAGAAACGAAAACAATTGCACTTGAGAGGTGAATCCTCTCCATGAGGTAGAAAAAGGATTCCAGTAAGAAGAGTTGGCTGGTTAAGGGATTTGAGTATTTTGGGGGAAGAAAGTGTGGGGGTGGGGAGGGAGGGTGAAAACTGGGGTAGTGAAGTTTTTGGAGAAGGACTGGAAATGAGTGACGATGCGCCGGTGCGAGGACGAGATTGACGGAGTAGCTCGGCGATTGTTAGGGATTTCACGGTTCCTTGCTCCATTCTTTGATTTGATGATACAAAGTCACCTTTTGGCGTATAAAAAGAAAAAACAACAACTCTCGGTATATTGGGAGAAAATTGAACCAAAGTGTCCATTTAAATTTTGGTGATTATTTTGATCATGTCAAGTCAAAATCACTTAAATTAATTATGAATTAAACTAGAATTTTTAAAACTTGTTATTTTTTTTCAAAACACAAAAAAATTCACTATCTCTTTATTAAAAAATAAAAATAAATCTCAAACTTTTTCTTCTCACTCAACCATCTTTCTTCTCTCGCTTTTCCCTCCATCTCTTCTTCTCTTCTCTTCTCATTAACAAGCGACTCTGCCAACAGATTTGGGACACAATCTTTATAAGCTCCGACGATCTCAAATTCACCAACAGATTCAAGACACTATCTCAGATAATATTTAATTTAAAAAGTTATGATTTTAGGATAATATATTTGGATTAATGAAGAATAAGAAGAACAAATTCTAAGTTAGGATTAATAATTTTGACTACTACTCTTGTCACGACCCAGGGTAGTCCCTAGATGTAACACGGCGTACAAGACCCTGAGAGGCCTCATACAAGCCCTTAGCATACATCATATACAAGATAATAGACAAGTAAGAGTTCAAAAGAGCATTTTATACCAAAGCTTTACTCAAAACAGCGGAAGTCTACAACTCATGTCTCAAAGCCCTCTAATATCATAGAATACGAATAAAAGTGATAGGGACGCAGCCCAATACAGTATCCAACATAAGGAAAGACATCAAAGTAAAACCCAACAAGGCTATGTCCTCGGATGGATGAGGACTCACCAAGTCCTCTTCGCAACTCTAAGTCAATGCTCTAGCCACGAGTAGGAGAACTGCCACGTCCTACACCAAAGAAGTTGATGCAGGCAAGAGTATGCGTTAGCACAATAAAGTACTAAGTATGATAGCAATGCATATAAACTCATAAAACATGCTAGAAATTGAGATATAAACATGACATGCAATTGGCCAAACTAAACATGATAAGGCATATAAACAAATAGCATAAAGCATAAACCATTGCCAAAGCAAGCTAAATCATCTTTCTATTACTCTTCTTTTCTTTACTTTACTTTTAGTAACCCATGCACCATTGTGCAAGCTGAGTTGTGGGAAAAGCCTTAAATCGATCTGTAGACCATGGAATCCAGTGTCTGCCCTACACCGAAAAAGGGCTATTCTACTTGCCAAGGTAGAATCCTGAACCATAGCCTACGTGGATCCACTAGCTAAGCTGATATAACATGGGCCTGTTAAAGACCACCTATGGGGGCACATAGGCATAGGACAAATGGGGACTTGTCACTCGTCCACTCGGTTCTATGCATAATTCCCACTATACAATCATAAATATTGATATCCATGGAAAGGCACAACTGGGGTTGCCAATCCAAGCTAAACATGACTTCACATACCATGGACTAGTCCAAGCTTACTTCATTGAGTGTTTCTTCTTTCATGGACTTGTCCAAGCTTACACCCTTAGAATAGCTTCTTTAAGCTCTTGATTCAATTGTAGTTAAGCAAACCTTTTAACAAGTTATGAATCCTTTACATGTGAGAAAACCTTTCACAAGTTTAGGTTGAGCATTATATGAGAAACCCCTTTCAAGACTCAACATCAACATATCATAGATTTCATATAAAACATGCTTGATTCTATAAACCTCTTTCTTCATGATTCTATCATTCTTTTTCTTCATAGCTAATGGGTTCATGTTGCCTTTATTTTAAACCATGCAATTCAATGCAAGCTATCTCTTAAAAGTCATAATCAAGGCAATTTAGTCATACTTGAAGTAACCCACGTAAAAAAGGAAAATCATGTTTTTTACTTGAACATGCTAAATTCATGCAATTAACCCCAATTCATACTCAATTCATGCTCAGTTTCATAGATGATCCATCAATTCATATCTCAACCCAACAATCAAGGCATAGATTATCAAATTGGGGAGAATTTACTTGGGATCATGGGGGTTCATGCAATAATTACAATTAGACATGTAATTCACGCTAGATCGTGCACTAAATTACTTTACCCACTCTAGATCGTACAGTACAAAGCATTAAATCAGTAAATGAACTCATACTTGAAGAACCCATAACAATTGATCAAACCCTAGCTTACTTGAAGGGAATTGAACCTTGAAATTCATGAAGAAAAGGGAGGGCCCAATGGAGGAAGCAACTCCCTTGGTCAATACCATCATACCTTAGCAAAGCCCACTAGAAATTGGAGGAAATTGGGTGATCTTCAATGGAGGACTTAACTTCTTCTTCTTCCTTGAGCTAGAGAGGATTTCTTTTAGAGAGAGAAATATTTGAGAGGTGACTTTAGGGAATGAGTTAGAATGAAGTGATTTAGGTATAAAGAACTATATATAGGGCCTTCATTAAGGGTAAAACCGACTTAGTTAATTAGGGAATTAACCAGGAAAAAGACCAAAAAGCCCCTAATTAAAACTGTCGGGGCCCATCTACAGTCAGGACCTACGATCCATACATCCATTGACGGACCGTCCTGTTGAACCGTCAAAAGATTTAGAGAGTTGGTATCTGGGGACCTGCAACGACGGTTTCAATCTACTGTTGGTAGGTCCATATACGGACCATACACCTCAACCGTAGATCACAGGCTGAGGTTCAAGAATTTAACCAAGTCTGGGGGACATGTACTGTCACTTTCTACGGACCGTCAACTGACTCACGATCCGTCCTGCTACTCCGTAGATCACACTTCAGAGACTGAGAACTACTGAAATTGACAGAGCCATTGACGGCTCCTCACCTGCGGCTCGTCAACCTGATTACGGCCCGTAAGTGGCCTCAGTAGGTCAGTGCCTATAGGTAAATTATACATTTTCATTTCTTGGTAAGCTGGGGTATTTCAATATCTCCCCCTTGGGGACATTCGTCCCCGAATGAGAACCTGGACATCATGAGAAGGGTGATAGACTCGGACTAACAGCCCAACCTAACATGCAAGCATATACATGCACATATCCGAGGAGGAAACATCAACTCCAAGCTAAAGCATGCTCAACACTAAATTTATGAAGACTTTATGCAACTCATACTCAATGCACTTATATCATATTAGACTCTTCATGGACATGCATAAAATCAAGGAATCATGGAAATCAACTATGACACATGAGACCAAAAGAATGAACCCTGAGGAACTAGGTACCTCAAACTAGAGGAAGATCGGAAGGAAAAAGATGAGGATAGCGGGACATCATATCGGCCTCGACCTCCCAAGTAGCACCCTCAACTAATTGATTCCTCCATAGAACTTTCACGGAAGCAACTTCTTTATTTCTCAACTTCCGGACTTGTCGGTCTAAAATCTCAACCGGAACCTCTTCATAGGAAAGACTATCCTTTATGCCAAGAGTCTCTATTGGCACTATAGAGGTCGGATCACCAACACACTTTTTCAACAATGAGACATGGAAAATCGAATGCATCGATGCCAAATCATTAGGCAAATCAAGCTTATAGGCAACCTTACCAACACGTCTCAAAATCTGATATGGGCTTACATAACGAGGACTAAGCTTCCCTTTCTTCCCAAATCTCATTACACCCTTCATAGGTGAAATTTTCAAGTAAACCCAATCATCAACATCAAATTCTAATTCTCTTCTTCTAACATCGGCATAAGACTTTTGTTGACTTTGAGCTGTTTTCAGCCTTTCTCTAATAAGCCGAACTTTCTCCATAGCCTCATGTACTAACTCGGGGCCTATCAAAGCAACTTCCCCAATTTCAAACCAACTTATGGGAGATCTACACTTCCTACCATAGAGAGCCTCAAATTGAGCCATACCAATATTAGAATGGTAGCTATTATTATAAGCAAATTCGATCAAAGGCAAATGGTCATCCCAAGTACCCTTGAACTCAATAACACAAGATCTCAACATATCTTCTAAAGTCTGAATAGTACGCTCTGCTTGCCCATCGGTTTGGGGTGAAAGGCCGTGCTAAGCTTAACACGAGTACCAAGACCTTTTTGGAATGACTTCCAAAAATAAGAAGTAAACTGGGCACCTCGATCGGAGATAATGGATAAAGGCACTCCATTCAGCCTAACCATCTCCCTCATGTACAACTTAGCATAATCCTCCGCAGAATAAGAAGTTTTGACGGGAATGAAATGGGCTGACTTGGTCATTCTATCAACCACAACCCAAATCTAATCATAGTGTCGCCTTGTGCGAGGCAAACCTACTACGAAATCCATATTCACATCTTCCCACTTCCAAGTAGGAATCTCTATGTCTTGGGTCAAACCTCCCGGTCTCTAATGCTCAACCTTTACTTGTTGGCAATTAAGACACTTAGCCACAAATTCCGCAATGTCTTTCTTCATGCCATTCCACCAATAGATTTCCCACGAATCACGGTACATCTTGGTAGCTCCCGGGTGGATAGAATATCTAGAACTATGAGCTTTCGAAAAATTTTTCCCTCTCAAATCATCAACGTCGGGAACACATAAGCGACCTTGGTAACGAAGTTCACCATTTCCCCCTTAGGAGAAAACCTCCATGGACTTCTTGAGAACCGCTTCTTTCAATTCCACCAAATTAGGATCAAGGTCTTGCTAAGCTTTTACATCATGCACAAAAGAGGATTTGGAACCAATGTGAATGGTAACTCCACCCTTAGCAGAATCAATCAAGCGAACACCCAATCGGGCTAAACTATGAACATCATGAACCAACTCTTTCTTGCCATCCTCAATATGCTCAACACTGTCCATAGACAATCTACTAAGAGCATCCGCCACCACATTAGCCTTGCCGAGGTGATAGAGAACACTCATATCATAATCTTTTAGCAATTCAAGCCATCTTCTTTGGCGGAGATTCAAATCTTTCTGCTTAAACATTTAATGGAGACTCTTATGATCGGTGAAGATATCTACATGTACTCCATACAAGTAATGTCGCCATATTTTCAAAGCAAACACCACCGCTGCCAACTCTAAGTCATGAGTGGGATAGTTCTTCTCATGCACCTTTAGTTGCCTCGAAGCATAGGCAATCACCTTTATGTTTTGCACAAGAACACACCCTAGCCCAATCCTTGAGGCATCACAATACACTACAAAACCATTGGTTCCTTCTGGTAGAGTCAATATCGGGGCCGAAATAAGTCTGTCTTTCAATTCTTGAAAACTCCTTGAACAAGCCTCGGACTACATAAACTTAGCTTTCTTTTGAGTCAAAGCCGTCAACGGAGAAGCAATTGAGGAAAACCCCTCAACAAACCTCCTATAATAACCAGCTAAACCCAAGAAACTACGAATGTCCGTGGTGATAAAGGTCTAGGCCAATTCTTGATCGCATCGGTCTTCTTAGGATCTACCTCAATACCCTCACCGGAAACAATGTGACCAAGAAAAGCCACGGATCTCAACCAAAATTCACACTTGCTAAACTTTGCAAAGAGTTGTTGATCTTTGAAGACTTGCAACACAACCCTCAAATGACTAGCATGCTCATCCTCGTTCCTTGAGTAGATCAAGATATCATCACTAAACACAATCACGAACATGTCAAGGTATTGCTTTAACACCCTATTCATCAAGTCCATGAATGCGGCTGGAGCATTTGTCAACCCAAGTGACATAACCAAGAACTCATAGTGACCATACCTTGTTCGGAAAGCCATTTTCGGAATATCATCTTCTTTCACCCTCAATTGGTGATAACCCGAACGAAGGTCGATCTTAAAAAAGTAACTAGCCCCTTGAAGTTGGTCAAACAAATCATCTATCTTTGTCAAAGGATACTTATTCTTGATTGTAACCTTATTCAATTGGCGATAGTCGATGCACATACGGAGTGAACCATCTTTCTTTCTCACGAACAATACAGGAGCACCCCATGGGGAAACACTTGGTCGGATGAAACCCTTATCCAACAAGTCTTTTAGTTGCTCTTTCAACTCTTTAAGTTTTGTCGGAGCCATTCTATAAGGAGGAATAGAGATAGGTTACGTATTTGGGAGAAGGTCAATACCGAAGTCTATTTCCCTTTTGGGAGGAATACTGGGCAAGTCATCAGGAAACACTTCTGAAAACTCACTAGCAACGGGGACCGACTCAAGAGTAGGGGTTTCAGAATCTACATCCCTCACCCTAACTAGATGATAAATGAAACCCTTAGAGATCATCTTTCTAGCCTTTAGATAAGAAATGAATTGACCTTGCAACATAGAATTTCCCCCCTTCCACTCTAGGATAGGCTCATTAGGGAACTGAAACTTGACCACTCTGGTCCTACAATCAATAGAGGCATAACAAGCATGCAACCAATCCATCCCAAGAATGACATCGAAATCTAGCATATCTAGCTCTATGAGATTACAAGAGTAACTTTATGGGATAAGGAAATGGAGCAACCTCTATAAACCCTCTTAGCTAAGATAGACTCTCCTATAAGAGTAGAAACAAGGACAGGATCTAGCAACATATCCGGTACAATATCGAACCACATGGCCACATAGGGCGTCACAAAGGAAAATGTAGCACCGGGATCTAACAAGGCATAGACATCAAAATGGAAAACTTTCATCGTACCGGTGACCACATCGGGTGAGCTCTAGCTCATGACGAGCCTGAAGTGCATCAAATATGTTTTGCTTAGGAGCACCTGAACCCGAACTACTTGGGGCAGCTTGCTTACCCTCTCTTCCTTTAGCCAAGAGAGATGGGAAATCTCTCATCTTGTGACCAGCCTTACCACAAGTATAGCAACCATCCGAACCAGCTAGGCATTTGCCTTCATGCCTCCTCCCACATCTAGTACAACTAGGCAAAGAAGATCCACCACCGTTCCCTCCTTGAGGCTTAGGGTTTGGCACCCTATCATTGTTGGATCTCGGAGGAGCCTTGGAAGAACCTTGATTAGAGAACCTTTGGCGAAATCTTGAACGTCCACGTCCATCGGATTTTGCATGAGAAAAGTTGCCATCTCCGGTTCTAGCCCGCTTAGTCTCTTTAGATCTGCCTTTAAGATTTTCTTCTTTAACTTTTTCAGCATAAACCATGAGGCGAAAAATATTCATGTCATGCACAGGCATGGTGGTGCGGCACTCTTTCACCAACATATCATACACTTTCGACACAAATTTGCTCATTCTTGCCCTTGGGTCGGCAACTATGGACGGAGCATATCTAGCCAATTGTGTGAACTTTAATGCATATTCTTTCACACTCATACTCCCTTGACGAAGATTAATAAATTCAAGCACCTTAGCCTCTCTCTTCTCAAGAGGGAAGAATCGATCGGGGAAAGCACTCTTAAACCTCTCCCATCCTATGGGACATTCATCATGAGCCCTTTCACTCTTCCATTGATTGTACCAAGTTTGGGCAAGACCTTTAAGTTGATAAGCGGCCAACTCCGCATTCTCTTCAGGTGTCACACCCATTATCATCAACACTTTATAAACTTCATCAATAAACTCTTGAGGATCCTCTTCCACCTTAGAGTCATGAAATTCTGAAGGATTCATCCTTGTACAGTCTTTCACCCTCGACGCCGCCGTACCAACATTTGGGTTCACGGGAATCACCACTTCTCTATTGGCTTGGGCCGTCACGGCTTGGGCCAAAGCTTGGAAAGCAGCCCTAAATTCTGCAGAGGTCACTTGCTTAGCCAAAGGGTCGACCGGAGCTTGAGGAGGAGCTCATTGCCCTTCATTCTCTCCTGCATTCCTAGTAGCATAGGCCCTTCAAAATGCCATATCCTAAAACGCGTAGGATAGGTGATTAGGAGAGAGATATAGAGTTGAACTCTATGGCACGGCTCAAGAGTAACAAAAGAAGTGAAATTTCCTAAACATCTGGTAGCCTCTCATTCATAAGTGTGGCGCGCTTCACACCCATGAACAAGACTCTACTCGAAGTGGCTTATGAGACATCCTAGAATCTTTCTAAAACCTGGCTTTGATACAAAGTTTGTCATGACCCAGGGTAGTCCCTAGATGTAACACGGCGTACAAGACCCTGAGAGGCCTCATACAAGCCCTTAGCATACATCATATACAAGATAATAGACAAGTAAGAGTTCAAAAGAGCATTTTATACCAAAGCTTTACTCAAAACAGCGGAAGTCTACAACTCATGTCTCAAAGCCCTCTAATATCATAGAATACGAATAAAAGTGATAGGGACGCAGCCCAATACAGTATCCAACATAAGGAAAGACATCAAAGTAAAACCCAACAAGGCTATGTCCTCGGATGGATGAGGACTCACCAAGTCCTCTTCGCAACTCTAAGTCAATGCTCTAGCCACGAGTAGGAGAACTGCCACGTCCTACACCAAAGAAGTTGATGCAGGCAAGAGTATGCGTTAGCACAATAAAGTACTAAGTATGATAGCAATGCATATAAACTCATAAAACATGCTAGAAATTGAGATATAAACATGACATGCAATTGGCCAAGCTAAACATGATAAGGCATATAAGCAAATAGCATAAAGCATAAAACATTGCAAAAGCAAGCTAAATCATCTTTCTATTACTCTTCTTTTCTTTACTTTACTTTTAGTAACCCATGCACCATTGTGCAAGCTGAGTTGTGGGAAAAGCCTTAAACCTATCTGTAGACCATGGAATAACTCAACATGGAATGGTGTCTACCCTACACCGAAAAAGGGCCATTCTACTTGCCAAGGTAGAATCCTGAACCATAGCCTATGTGGATCCACTAGCTAAGCTGATATAACATGGGCCTGTTAAAGACCACCTATGGGGGCACATAGGCATAGGACAAATGGGGACTTGTCACCCATCCACTCGGTTCTATGCATAATTCCCACTATATAAACAAAAATATTGATATCCATGGAAAGGAACAACTGGGGTTGCCAATCCAAGCTAAACATGACTTCACATACCATGAACTAGTCTAAGCTTACTTCATTGAGTGTTTTTTCTTTCATGAACTTGTCCAAGCTTACACCCCTAGAATAGCTTCTTTAAGCTCTTGATTCAATTTTAGTTAGACAAACCTTTTAACAAGTTATGAATCCTTTACATGTGAGAAAACCTTTCACAAGCTTAGGTTGAGCATTATATGAGAAACCCCTTTCAAGACTCAACATCAACATATCATAGATTTCATATAAAACATGCTTGATTCTATGAACCTCTTTCTTCATGATTCTATCATGTCATGTTGCCTTTATTTTAAACCATGCAATTCAATGCAAGCTATCTCTTAAAAGTCATAATCAAGGCAATTTAGTCATACTTGAAGTAACCCACATAAAAAAGGAAAATCATGTTTTTTACTTGAACATGCTAAATTCATGCAATTAACCCCAATTCATACTCAATTCATGCTCAGTTTCATAGATGATCCATCAATTCATATCTCAACCCAACAATCAAGGCATAGATTATCAAATTGGGGAGAATTTACTTGGGATCATGGGGGTTCATGCAATAATTACAATTAGACATGTAATTCACGCTAGATCGTGCACTAAATTACTTTACCCACTCTAGATCGTACAGTACAAAGCATTAAATCAGTAAATGAACTCATACTTGAAGAACCCATAACAATTGATCAAACCCTAGCTTACTTGAAGGGAATTGAACCTTGAAATTCATGAAGAAAAGGGAGGGCCCAATGGAGGAAGCAACTCCCTTGGTCAATACCATCATACCTTAGCAAAGCCCACTAGAAATTGGAGGAAATTGGGTGATCTTCAATGGAGGACTTAACTTCTTCTTCTTCCTTGAGCTAGAGAGGATTTCTTTTAGAGAGAGAAATATTTGAGAGGTGACTTTAGGGAATGAGTTAGAATGAAGTGATTTAGGTATAAAGAACTATGTATAGGGCCTTCATTAAGGGTAAAACCGACTTAGTTAATTAGGGAATTAACCAGGAAAAAGACCAAAAAGCCCCTAATTAAAACTGTCGGGGCCCATCTACAGTCAGGACCTACGATCCATACATCCATTGACGGACCGTCCTGTTGAACCGTCAAAAGATTCAGAGAGTTGGTATCTGGGGACCTGCAACGACGGTTTCAATCTACTGTTGGTAGGTCCATATACGGACCATACACCTCAACCGTAGATCACAGCCTGAGGTTCAAGAATTTAACCAAGTCTGGGGGACATGTACTGTCACTTTCTACGGACCGTCAACTGACTCACGATCCGTCCTGCTACTCCGTAGATCAAACTTCAGAGACTGAGAATTACTAAAATTGACAGAGCCATTGACGGCTCCTCACCTGCGGCCCGTCAACCTGACTACAGCCCGTAATTGGCCTCCGTAGGTCCACTGCCTACAGGTAAATTCTGCATTTTCATTCCTTGGAAAGCTGGGGTCTTACAACTCTTGATTTTCATATGGGTGAAGATTATTTTGACTGCTACACTTGATATTTATATGTGTGGATATTATTTTGACTGCTTCTCTTGATATTCATATGGGTGGAGATTATTTTAACTACTACTCTTCACATTTTTGAAAATAATGAAATCTGAATTTGAAATTTTTCTTGAGAAATCTATTGTGAAAAAATGAACCATAATTTTTAGTGAACACTTCTTTATTATTGCAGTAGCTTTGCTATTTTTATTTCTTCCAACATGTGAGTGATCTGTTGCAACATTTAAGGGATTTGTTACAATAGCTGAGTCATTTGTTAGAAAAAAATTACAGTAACTTTGTTGTTTTTGTTCTTTCAATAGATGAGTGATTTGTTGCTTATCTGTTGGAAGAAATCAAAGAAATCAAAACAATATTGAAATTATAATATTTTTTTCAACTAATGATTCATCTGTTACAATAGATCACTCTTCTGTTAGTGATATTATTTTGCTTTGTTATATTTGTTAAATTTATTGCTACTCTTTTTTAAATTATGCACAAAATCAATTATAGTCTTTTTTGTTTACTTCTTATTTGTGATAAATTACTCCAACCAAAAAAAAAGAAACTAAATAATCAACTCCAAAAAGATCAAGTAAAATAATTAATTAGTTATAAACTTTTTTTTCAAATAGATAAAGTTTTACAACTTGTAGATGTACAAATAGAGAAAAAAGTAGTGAAAAGTGTTCATGAAAATGATATTGAAGAAGAAAGAGACGAAGACGAAAGTGGGGAAGGAGGCGAAGATAATGGAGAGGAAAGTAAGGAAGATGATGAAGCATTTGACGATAATGAAAAAGATGAAGATGATGTTGTGAAGATCATGTCTTCTGCTCCTAACAATTCTTCATCCTTTGATGTTGTCAGAACTTTCAATATAGATAAATTTCAGGTGGAGATGCCTATGGATAATAGTACAATGATTTTGTGGTAAAGTCACTGTAGAAATGTTTTTTTGATAATTTTAGGAGTATATTGAAGAAGGAAATTTGGTTGATTTTTTTAAGGCCAGCTATTTTGGGCACTTTTTTGATTTGCAAGAATAATAATGCATGCTTTCAAATGACCATGGTGTATGATCTTCTCAAGTGAAAGATTACGTATAAGGGTGAGGATGATGAAAATAAGAAGAAGAATGATAAAAAGAAAAATGAGATTTGGATAAACTACTATGGCATGTCAGTTTGTTTTGGCATAAAAAAATTTGCTATAGTGTTAGGACTAAGATGTCACCCTCCTTCTGAACATCTTCCCATTATTACAACAATTGAAAAAGCTCACATACTAAAAACATCAAAGACATCATTGACAACTTTTGTTGAAAATAGCTGCAAAAGCAAGAAACTGTTAGATGATTTTCAATCTAAAAAGATGTTAAAGAAGCCAAGGAGTCACTGTGCTTACTTTGATTTGTGCATGCTATTCTCTAGGCCAGTAACACCAACAAAATCATACACCTAAATTGTTAATGCTCACTCAGTATCAGAAGGCATTTAACAATTATCGATTGGGTTATGAAAGCCTTATGTTGGCTGTCAAATATTTATTGACAAGCTTATCACCAAAGACAACTAACTTATATGGCCTTCCTTGGATTTTTATGGTAAACTTTTGAATATTTTTCTCTAGTATTTATTTTTGTTATTAAATAATTATTTTAATTTTATATTGACATCATATTTTTTAGGCTTGTGCATTTGAAGTCAATCCTCACCTTCTACAGCAAGTCAAGGACTACTTGTAATACCCTGAAGTTGAAAGAAAAAGAAAAATATAGAAAAATTTGACTGAAGTGAGGATCTACGAGTTCAACCTACGAACCGTAGAAAGTCCTACGGGCCGTAGGAAGAGAGTCGTAGACTTAGAGATGAGTTTTTGGAAAATTAAGTTTTTGATATTTGACCTAAGACTTGACAGAATGAACCATAGAAAGTTTGACGGGTTGTAGGACTGACCCGTAGGATTGATACAGAGATTTGATTAAGGACCTCAGTTCTATGAAAGGTTTTGACGGGTCGTCATTTGTTCTACAGGGCATAGAAAGGTTCCATAGAAAGGTTCCATAGAAAGGTTCCAGACTTAGTGAAATTTTGGAGTGAAAGTTTAGTTCTACGGATGAGGTCTACGGACCGTAAAAAGGTCTCGTGGGAAACGATTGAATATTTGACTTTCTTAAGTTGATTCTATGGTTGACCAGGACAGACTATAGAAATTTCTACGGACCGTAGGTCAAAACCATAGGTTTGTCCGGCAGTTATTTTTAAAGGGTAATTGGGTCTTTTTCTATGCATTTAATGCTTATACTACATCATTTTTCCCTAATTCTAAGCGCTACTACTACCCTTCACTCTTATAAATTTCCACAACTCTTTCATTCCTTCAAATTACTAAATTTCTCTCCAAGGTTCTCTGCAAAATTCTCTTTCTAGATCGAGGAAGAAGAACCTAGGACTTCAAGGTCAAGTCTCCTTGTTCACCATTGATTCTAGGGCTTCAAGATCAAGGCATGTAGGGAGTTCATCAATGCGTTTCATTCATCCATTGCATTCCCAAAAGATTCTTCAATTTCAATCAAATTGATTAGGTTTTCACTCAATTCTTCATGGGTTCTATTTGTATGAATTCAACTATTTGATTTTGATCATATTATGATTATTTAGATTCCATTACATGTTTTCCAATCAATTTCATGTGAACCCATGCATTGATCATGATTTTGACTATGAACCCTAATTGCATGAATTTGAAGAAAAGCTATGAATTTGAAAAAAAGATTAATTATGATCTAGGTTGCTTTGAGATAAGCATCAATTATTTGTGAAAGGATTTTCTCACTTATGTATGAATTATGCAAGGTTTTCTCACATTAAGGGATCATGGTATTGTGAAAGTTTTTCTCACTCATGCATGATTCAAGATTTAAGGAGCTATTCTATGATGTTTCTAGCTTGGATTAGTATCTTAATTGTGCTTTTCCATGGATGATGATGATCTTATGTTTATGAATATTCCATTGGAATTTTTACTTAGCACCGAGAGGATATTAAGATGTAGGCTCTCACGTTATTAGAGGCTGCGTCTCTAGTAGTAATCTCATTGTCCCTAACTACGTGCCCCCATAGGTTGTCTTAAGTGACATAGCTACTGGATCCACATAAGCTAGAGGTTTAAGGTTGTTGTCTTGGCAAATAATGACATCTATTTTCGGTGTGAGAGCTAGACACTAGATTTCACGTTGTAGCTCATGTGGTCTATGTCGGTTAATAGTAAATATCCCACAAAATGAACTAAGTTATTTTCAAATGTTTATGAAGCTTTCCTCATGAGTTTTAGATGCATTGACCATGTTCATGTTTATGATTCTTCTTCAAAGATTTTAAGATGTTTACCTTGGTCATGCATACCATATTTTCCATTATGTCCCCTTATGATCATGTCTCATGTTTTATTGCAATCCCCCCATACTTAGTACATTCCACGTACTAATGCATACTGGTGCCTACATTATTTCACTAATGTAGGATGTGACTATTCCTTTCCTACCGTTCGTGGCTAGTTGATCTCATTGACGATTTGAAGATCAAGAGTTGATGAGTCCTCATGTTCCGAGGACCACGATACTTCTATTTGATTTCTTATGTCTTTATGTCTTAGACTTGTATGTGGTGTATGGGATGTCCCGATCACACTTATTGATGTAATAGATGGCTTGTCTAGACTTTGATGTATGTCCGCTTATGTCAAACTTTTTACTTCTTATGAGTTTTCTTTACTTTTCTCTATTATGATGTGTATATGTATGCCAAGTGGTTAGTGTAAGGCCTTTCGGGGTCTTATACGCCATATCATGCCTATGGTGTACTTTGGGTCATGACAAACTTGGTATTCAGAGCACAAAGTTTTAGAAAACGGTCCTAGAAAGTTTGACAAGCCACGTTGAGTAGAGTCTTGTTCATTAATGTGAAGCGCGCCACATTTATCAATAAGAGGCTACAAAACATTTTGGAAACTCCACTTCTTCATTACTCTAAAGTCGTGCCACAGAGTCTATCTCTATAAAGATTATTCTCCTAAATCGTGTTCAATCCTATTTAGGATATGACCCTTCAAAGAGCTTACGTGAGAAGGGATGTGGGTGAGAATGTGAAGTCTAAGGTTCCTTAAGTTCCCGTTGACCCTTTGGCGAGCAAGTGACTCATGCGAAATTTTGAGCGGCTTTCCAAGTGTTGGCCCAAGTTTTGACGGCTCAAGCCAATAGAGAGGCTAATGTTCCCATGAACCCAAATGTGGGTATGATGGCAGCAAGGATAACAGACTTCACTCGGATGAATCCTCCGGAGTTTCATGGTTCTAAGGTTGATGAGGATCCTCACGAGTTCATTTATGAGGTGTATAAGATAGTTGGTATCATGGGATTGACTATGCTTGAAAAGGCGAAGTTGGTCACTTATCAACTCAAGGGTGTTGCTCAAGTGTGGTTTGAACAATGGAAAAGTGAGAGGGCGGTTGATGCGGGTTCTCTTGATTGGGAAAAATTCAAAGGAGCTTTTCTTGATCATTTCTTTCCTCTTGAAATGAGAGAAGCGAAAGTGCTTGAGTTCATTAATCTTCGTCAAGCTAATATGAGTGTGAAGGAGTATTCTTTGAAGTTCACTCAATTGGCTTGAGTTCTGACTAGGGCAAGGATAAGTAAGTTTTTGTCGGGTGTTTCCGACTTGGTTGTCAAAGAGTATCGCACCGCCATGTTGATCAAGGAAATGGATATCTCTGATTTGATGATATATGGCCAAAAAATGAGGAGGAAAACCTTAAGGAAAGGGCAAAGGAGTCCAAGAGGGCAAGGACCGGCGATGGTGACTTCTCACATTCTAGGTTCGGTGGACATGGGAGTCCTTAATTCCGACAAAAGTTTTCTGATCAACGTTCTTCTAATGCTTCGACTCCTAAGTTCAAAAAAGATAGAGTGTCTAACCCTAAACGTCAAGAAGGTGGTGGTAATGGGTCTTCTATCCCCACTTGCACTAGGTGTGGTAAGAAACATGATAACAAGTGCTTAGCCAGTACGAATGGTTACTTTAGTTGTGGAAAGAATGGTCACGATATGAGAGACTGCTCATTGCTTGCTAACAAGGGTAGGGATGGTAGGCAAGCTCAACATAGTGGTTTTGGTCCGGGTGCTCCAAAACAAAATAGGTTCTATGCTCTTCAGACTCGACAAGATCAAGAAGGCTCTCTGGACGTGGTGACTGATATGTTGAAAGTTTTTTATCTTGATGTTTATGGCTTACTTGATCCGGCTTCTAGCTTATCTTTTGTTACTCCTTATGTGGCCGTAAGATTTGATATTGGTCTCGAAACCCTTTTTAATCCCTTTCATGTCTCTACCCCCGTTGGTGATTCTATTGTGGCTAAGAGAGTTTATAGAAATTGTCCTATTTCCATATCTCATAGAGTCCCTCATGTTGATCTTGTGGAGCTTGATGTGTTAGATTTTGATGTTATTCTTGGGATAGATTGACTTCATTCATGTTATGCTTCCATAGATTGTAGGACCCGATTGGTCACTTTCAAGGTTCTGAACGAACCCATCATGTCATGGGAAGGTAGAAATTCCATGCCTAAGGGTCAGTTTAATTCTTGTCTAAAGGATATGAAAATAATTTATAAGGGTTGCATTTATCATCTTGTTCGGGGTTAGGGATATAGATTCTAAGACCCCTACTCTTGAGTCAGTTCCGATTGTGAATGAGTTTCTGGATGTGTTTCCCGATAATCTTCCGGTATTCCTCCCGAAAGGAATATAGACTTCGCTATTGACCTTCTCCCGGATATGCAACCTATGGCCGAAACAGAACTTAATGAGTTAAAGGATCAATTGAAAGATTTGTTGGATAAGAGCTTTATTAGACCGAGTATCTCTCCATGCGATGCTCCTGTGTTGTTTGTTCGAAAGAAGGATGGTTCTCTCTGAATGTGTATAGATTATCAGCAATTGAACAAGGTTACCATTAAGAATAAGTATCCTATTCCAAGGATAGATTGATTTGTTCAATCAGCTCCAAGGAGCAAGTTATTTCTCTAAGATCGACCTCCGATGAGGTTATCACCAATTGAGGGTGAAAGAGAGAGACACTCCGAAGACAGCTTTACGAACTCGGTATGGTCATTATGAGTTTTTGGTAATGTCTTTTGGTTTGACTAGTGCCCGGGTGGCATTTATGGATTTGATGAATAGGGTTTTTAAGTAATGTCTTGAAATATTTGTGATTCAGTTTATTGATGATATCTTGATTTACTCACAGAGTGAGGATGAGCATTTGAGGATTGTGTTGCAAATCCTCAAGGAACGTGAATTGTATGCTAAGTTTAGCAAATATGAGTTTTGGTTGAGGTTCAATTTTTTCTTGGCCATATTGTCTCCGGTGAAGGCATTCAAGTCGATCCTAAGAAAACTGAGGCTATTAAGAATTGGCCCAGACCTTTGTCCGCTTCGGATATACGGAGTTTCTTGGGTTTGACTGGTTATTATAGAATATTTGTGGAAGGGTTTTCCTCTATTCTTCTCCTTTGGCAACATTGACTCAAAAGAAAGTGAAATTTTTATGGTCGAAAGCCTGTGAGAAGAGTTTCCAAGAGTTGAAAGATAGACTCACTTCGACCCCTATTTTGACACTACCGGAAGGGTCAGATGGTTTTGTGGTTTATTGTGATGCTTTACGTGTTGGTCTTGGTTGTGTTTTGATGCAACATAGAAAAGTCATTGAATATTCTTCGAGGCAATTGAAAGTGCATGAAAAACATTATTCGACTCATGATTTGGAGTTAGCGGTGGCGGTGTTTGCTCTAAAAATTTGGAGGCATTACTTATATGGTGTGCATGTAGATGTGTTCACGGACCACAAGAGTTTGAAGTATGCGTTTACTCAAAAGGATTTTGATCTTTGCCAAAGGAGGTGGCTTGAGTTGCTAAAGGATTATGAAATTAGTGTCCTCTATCATCCTGGAAAGGCGAATGTAGTGGCAGATGCTCTTAGTTGGTTATCGATGGGTAGTGTTGCTCATGTTGAGGATGATAAGAAGGAGTTAGTTAGTGATGCTCATAGATTGACCTGAGTGTTCGGTTGGTTGATTCTAATGAAGGTGGTGTAGTTGTTCGCAATGGTTTAGAATTGTCTTTGGTATCGGATGTGAAGGCTAAGCAAGATCTTGATCTAGTATCAGTTGACTTGAAGAAGTCAGTTTCCAAAAAAACCATTCAGGCTTTCTCCAGACTTGGTGAAATTTTAAGGGTTTTAAGGATGGACTAACGGTTGCCATGTACGGCCCATCAATGGACATACGAACCGTACATGGGGTCCCATCATTTGAAGGTCCAAATTCATAGTTTCTGAAATTTTCTACGGTTGACCAGGACGGTCCATAGTTGGACCTACGAACCGTAGGTCGAGATCCGACAGTTAATTTTAAGGGTTTTTTGGTCTTTTCCCTAATTGATCTATTCCTAATCTAAGTTGGTTAAGGCTTAATCCTAGATCTTATATAAGTCATCTATGCCTAATTCTATCCTTTTCTAATCACTCTCAAACTTCCTCCAAAATCTTTCCCCAAATATTTCTCTCTCTAGAAGTTTGAAGAAGAAGAAGGAGAATCTAGGGTTTCAAGATCAAGCCTCATAATCCTCCGTTGTTACTGGGCTTTTGGCATCAAGGTATGATAGCTTTCACCTATGGTGTCCTTTCCTCCATAGGGTTCCTAAATTCTCCAAATCTACAAAATCTCCAATTGAAATTAGGGTTTTCTTCAATCTTATGGGTTCTTTTCAATTATGATCTAATTGATTGAATTATATTTATTTATGCATGAATTGAGTTAATTGAATGATTTTAAGGTTAAATCATATGAGCCCATGCATGATTTATGATTTCTAAGCTATGATTCCATGATGAAGTTATGAATGATTAAAAGATGGATTTTATGAAAGTAAGCATGTTCAATTATGAAATTTATGATGATTTAAGATTGCTTTAAAGAGTGAAGCTTTGATGTTGTTATGGAGAAAGGATTTTCTCACATAAAACACTCATAAGGGCTGAAAGGTTTTCTTAACTAAACTTTGAATCAAGATTAAGGAGCTATTCTAATGAACTCTCGCTTGAGCTGGCTAATTGATGTGTTTTACATGAACAGAAAGGGGCAAGAGGCGATTACCTATGTCCCGTAATGATGAGGCAATAGGTGATTACCCATGTCTACTAACTATAAGATAAGTTATGAATTATGACTATTCCGTGGGGTATATGCCTAGCACCGAGTGGACAAGTGGCGATTACCCATGTCCCATTAACTATGTGCCGCCATAGGTTGTCTTAGGTAGACATTAGCTAGTGGATCCACCTAAGCTAGAACTATGGTTCTTACCTTGGCAAGTAATGGCACCTTTTTTCGGTGTGGGGTAGACACCGGATTCCATGTTTTAGCTCACATGGTCTATGTCGGTTAAGGCTCACTCCCCACAATAATGAACTAAGGTTATTTTCTAAAAGTATTTCAAGCATGTGTTGTTTTAAAGGAAATTTCATTGTATTGATCATGACTCCTATATCATGTTTTCTATCATGTCAACATATGATTTAACTTGATTATTGTATCCCATGCATAGCCCTTTTTAGCATGATTTTATAACCTTTATTCATAGTTATCATACTTGGTACATTTTTGTACTAACGCATACTCTTTCCTATATGTTCGCACAAATATAGGATCCGTCTCCTCTCCATCCGCTCATGGCTAGTGAGTACTTAGAGACTTTTAAAGACTTGGTGAGTCCTCATATGTTCGGGGACAATGCCTTGTTTGTACTTTTATGTCATTTCATATTAAGACTTGTATGGGTTAGGTCCCACTTTCATTCTATTGGTGTATTAGATGGCTTTGAGACTATGTTTACACTTTCGCTACTTTTATCAACTCTTTGATATAAATTGCCTTTTTGAACTCTTATCTACTATGATCTTGTATGATGTATACTAAGTGGCTTGTATAGGCCTTTTTGGGGTCTTGTACGCCATGTCACGTTTTGGGGGTACTTTAGGTCGTGACGTATTTTCATCATGCTCATGATCCTTTTTGATTTTTCCTTGCTTATGCTCAAGTGTAGAGAAGATACTTGATCCTCCCTAGTATGCCATGCTCGGTTGATTTTTGTCATGTCATCAAGCAACAATATTGCTACTTCATATGGCTGCCTCATTAGCCCACCTTGAACAAGTTGGTCGGCTAGCCCTTTGTTACCATAATTCAAGCTACAATAGAAGTATTGCAGCAACAAGTTTTTCGAAACACCATGTTTTGGACATTGCAATAATAACTTTTGAAACCGCAACCATATCTCATGAAGAGGTTTACCAAGCACCCTTTTAACCATTTGGATGCTATCCCTAAGCTTTATCATCTTTGAGAAAGGGAAAAATCTCTCAAGAAATGCACGGGTCACCTCTTCCCATGAAGTGATAGAGTCATTAGGTAGCTCGGCTAACCATCTAGTAGCTTTCCCTGTTAAGGAAAATGGCAATAGCCTCAGTTGAATGGACTCTTGCGGAAAGTTCTTAAAGGTGAATGGTCCACAAACATCCATAAAACTTTTGTGGTGTTCATGAGGGTCTTCATGAGCAAGGCCCCTGAACATTCCTCGCATTTGAAGCAATTGAAGCATGGTTCTGGTCACATGAAACACTGCCCTCCCGGTGGTACGAGGCAACTGGATAGCTCCCGTGCTTTGGATGATATTTACATGCATATCATTCATATCGTTTATGTGATCATTTAGCCAAAGTGACTAGTGTCGTCACTTCCATTGACACTCAATTTTCCACGTGCAATTTACACAAAATAGCAACACTAAACAACAATCCACTATAACTTAACAAATTTACAAACTAATTTCACTAATCTAATTCTTAGCCATCACTCCCTGGAAACGACACCATTTTTGACAACACATAAATTATCCTAAAAACCATTAAGAGAATAAGTGGTCGTCGTCAATAAATATATCCAACTAAGAGTCGGGGTCGAATCCTAGAGATTGATATACTGCAAAGATTTCAATTAGAAAATTTAGATTGTAAATTAATTCATTTGGAGCAATTAAGAGAAGGGTGGATGATTCCACCAAATTCACAAAAAGGGGTTTTGATAACAAGTGTCACAATTAAACTAAAATTTGAGAAATTCAAACAATTAAGAAATAATGTAGATGTGCGGGGATTGGAATTGATGTCACATAGGGATAGTTTTGTTGCTCAATACTGCTCAACAATCATGGATAGGCCGGGTAATCTTTAAGGACACTAATCTTCTTTCAATCTCATAGTACCAATTCGTAGAATCTCGTTTCAGCCTCATCTATGTGAATTACAAATCAACCCATTACCTATCGAAATCTCTCTTTCAAGCAGATTTGACCAAATCGATCCAACTTATAATCTCTCTTTCGAGCAAACCATAGACATCAAACATAAATTGCATGCATTAAACTAATTGCCCACTTCAATTGATCTCTTTCGATCATCAATCAAAGATCGTAACTAGGATTAAGTTTGCAAAACCTCAACCAATGAATTTATCCCATGCTAAGTAGCCTAAATCCGTGAGTGAAAAATAATAAAATATAGTAAAACACAATACCCACTGCATTAAATCAATACCCAACCCCATAAATTACACCCCTGGAGTTGAGGTTTTACCCACGCATCATAAAATGTAAAGAAATTATGTCTATCATGAGATTAGCCATAGATGTGATGAAATGAAGCAATTACAATCAACGCTCACTTCAATTTCAACTTCCAATTGTAAAATTTAAGAGTGCAATTCAAAACCGAAAAACTAATAATATTTCTCCAAGAGTTCAAAACTTTACTCTTTAAAACTCATACAAAGCTAGGAATTAAAACCCCCCCCCCCAAAATCTGATGCATTTTCTCTCCCCTTTTAGCTATTTATAGTTTCCCAAAATTTTGCCCAAAATTCACCGTGTGTCCAACTCGGTGTCATTAGTCGGGCTCGGCAAGCAGACTAGACGGATCACCATCTGTCAGTTCCTTAACTCGCCTTTCTTTTGCTTCAAGCTTCAGGTTTTGAATCTCAGTCGGTGAACTCGTTTGAGTCTACCTTTCACTTTTGGTGGATCGTCGATTACCACTTTTATTCGCCTTTTAAGCATCATATTTCATCTAAGATTTGTCACCTTCCGTGATGATCATCTTGTTCTCCCTTCACTTTCGGCGATTCGCCATTTCACTCAGTTCGTTGACCTGCCTTAAACATCTTCAATTGTGAGCACTGTCACTTTAGGCGAGGTCAGGCCGTTTAGGTGATCCTCCCTTTTGATTGGGTAATTTCTAGTGTGGAGTTTTCACTTCTTTCACTATTTTTAGCCGTTCTTTTAGGTATTCATCATTTCCTTTTACTTTAGCCTTCATAGCTGCAAATCATCAAAATTTCATTATAATAGGACATAATTAGGCATTGAGAATAGTAATTGTTGAACTAAAAAGGCCTCAAAGGAGTGTAAATATACAATTCATCAGTATTCTGGACTCAACGGAACCATAAAAAATTCCATCCGAGTTCGTATCGACAAAAAGTGGATCCCACACCTGTCACGACCCAAGCCTAGGGCCTAGATGTGACCGGCGAATGGGGAACCCGAAGGAACCCCAAACAAGCCTCATAGCGTATCATTACACATCCTTGGTCGCGGAAGCAATTAAATGACCATAAGCGATAAGCATAGTCAAGGGGAAATCGGGACTAAGGGAGCAAGAAGAAAAAAAAGAAATGATACATAAATACCATAGATGAGTCAAGCTCAAGCATAAAACACAACTTGTCCAACACCACCTCTAAACATGAGTACTTAGCGGGGGCCAAGACAAACTACCGGGCTCACCCTCATAGTCAAAACATAACTAGAAAGGAAAAGTTTTATACATAGCAAAAGATCATGAGCAACGTCCCCGAAATGGAGGACTCACCAATAACCACTATAGAAAATCGTACTAGCCACGCGGAGGAGGATGGTCAAGCGGTGCTCCGGTCCCTACATGGTGACATCATGTAGGCATAGAGTATGCGTTAGTACATTTGAATGTACTAAGTATATGGGATGCAATGCAATGCTACATTAGATGGACATCATAGGAAAAATGCGTAATCATACCCAATAGATAGCATATTAATGAAATGATATGTATAATGATGCTTACATAAAAATCATATTTAGTGGGACGTAGTACATGTGTGGCGAGTGACCATCAATATAGTATTTCCAAGGCCTACCACCCCCTTGGAGAGGCGAAAGAGGTACAAACCCCTCAATATGGTTACACGGGCCTACCACCCCCCGTGCTAGGGACCAAGGTACAAACCCCTCGATATGGTTACACGGGCCTACCACCCCCCGTGCTAGGGACCAAGGTACAAACCCCTCGATATGGTTACACGGGCCTACCACCCCCCGTGCTAGGGACCAAGGTACCAACCCCTCGATATGGTTACACGGGCCTACCACCCCCCGTGCTAGGGACCAAGGTACCAACCCCTCGATATGGTTATACGGGCCTACTACCCCCGTACTAGGCAACCAAGGTACAAACCCCTCGATATGGTTATACGGGCCTACTACCCCCCGTACTAGGCATTGGTCGACTCACAACACTTATTTAGAGAAAATCATATACATGTGTCCATTTCATCATCATTTCAGTAATTACATAACCATCCGTCTCATAGGACGTACCTTGGACCTTCCCTTTCCTAAGAATTCTATAAATGGGCATTTTATCAAACACAAGGTGGGCAATTGTTCATGTAAATGAAATCATGTATTTCAAGAATACTAAGTCCAACCAATTCCAAAATCCATATAAATCAGCCCACCAACAACATACATATATATATCAACCTTCATAATTTGATCATGGAAGCATGTAAACCATAAACATCACATAAAAATTCCATTTCATGATAATATGCAAAAAGGACCATAATAGGGTGTGTAGTAGTAATTCCATAATTCAAGAGTTCATAATTGATCATGAGGACCCATAAATTTGAAGTAGAAATAGAGGATAAATGGTTGGACTTGTGGAAAGGAAGGTTTCCACAATCAAACCCACATACCTCAACTTTGGAGAATCCTTGATGAAGATTGGAATGGAGAATCGAAGCTTGAGATTGAGTCTTGAATCCGGAATTAGAGCTTGAGATGTTTGAATTTGGTTGAAGATCTTGGTGGAATTTTTGGAGAGGGCTTAGAGAGTGTTTTTGGAGTTAGAAAATGACTAAGTATGGGACATATCCCCTTTTTATAAAAAATGACTCCAACCCGCCTAGAAAATTCGCTCACTGGAATTGGAAATTCTGCACAGACAGGTTTTACGAAAATGGTCATAACTCCCTCATCCTAACGCGGAATAAGGTGAAACCAAGTGCGTTGGAAAGCTAACTCAAAGAGCTTTAATTTGATAGGTTGCAGCCCTTCCAGTTCCTTGTGTGCTAAGAGATATGCCCCTTTAAAGTTGACCCTCAAAATCGCAATTTTTGCGATTTTCGAATTTTGATACGGTTGCTCTAAAATTCGGGTTAGACCCATTTCCCACTCAATTTGACCCCACGAATAAGAATATGAAGTCGAATTTCCGAAATCATGCACGGATTTTGAGATATATGGAAATTACAATTATAGGTGTTTCCGAAGCACATTTTCGGGCATTTGGGTCGTTTCACCATAGTTAGATCCTTCAAAAGAAAATTAAAAGGAAATTTTGTATTGAGGTTAGGTTATCTTGGAAAATTTGAGAAATGGAAAGAAGCTTGCCCTTGATTGAAAGAGGATATAAAATAGTAGAGAGTTTTGAGGAATTATTTGACGCATAGAAATGGGTTGTACCGATTTGAGAAATTGGAATCACATTAGCATTCCCCATCATCACTTCCTCGATCCCTTTGAAATCCTGAAAATTGTGCACTAAGTTGGTATTGGAGGTAATACAGTGAGATGCACCCCAGTCAACAATCTAGGGGGTCATTTGTTGGAGTTTCGACTATTAAATTAGCTTTTTCTTCAAAGTGCGATTGTGTTAGAGGTACTGACAGGATATATGTTGTATGCCCATATTTGTGACAGAGTTGATTGATAACACTCAAATTACTTGTAAAGTCATTAAACAAGTAGGCAGTTGTTAGTAATCTAATTACCCAACATATGAGGTCGGGGTCAAATTCCACGGGAAGTGCTATGTGAAAGACTTAAATTACGAAGTCAATTTGTGTCTCAATTCATTGCAAGTAGATGATAACAAGGGTGGAAAAAATTCTAATTATCAAATTAAGATTGTTAGGTAATCAATTTCGATCAATTAACAGAAAATAAGTGATTAACAAGCAAGCGGAGCGGGAATGTAAGAGTGTGCGGAAGTGGGTATCGATTTCAAAAGGTTAGTCAATACGATTACTCAAAAATCTTAATCACCAATGGATAGGCTGGGTCAATCTCAAACACATATTATATTTAAAATATACTCATCACAAGAATTCCTCTAAGACACTCTCATGTATAATCAACTAAACAACCCAATACCTTGATATAAATCTTCTCTCTCGAGTAAGATTAGCAATTAGAGTTGAAACCCCAAATTCCTTTCTCAAGCAAATTAAGAATTTCAAACTAATAAGCAAGCATCAATTCCATTACACACTTCATATTCACTCTCAAGCAATATACAAAGATTCAAAACTAGAATTAAGTTTGCAATCCGAATTAATAAATTAATCACATGGAAACCAAATTAAATTCATGAAAATCAAAGTAAAATAGAAGATTACACATTATCCCACATATTTAATCAAAACCCAACTCCATATGCACACCGTAGAACATGGGTTTAAGCCAATCATATTTATAGTACAAGAAAATATACCAAAACATTTTCAGCCATCAGATTGATGATTTGCAACTTCAATTTAAGAGACCCACTTCTAAAATCCCAAAAATTATGGGTTACAAGCTTGTTTCTCACACTACAAAATAGAAGTTTCTATTGTAATCTCCTCAAAAAAGTTTCAGATTCAGTTGTATGAGCAAAAATATCCATTTCTCTCTCTTTTCTGCTATTTATATTTCCCCAAAATTAACCAAAGTTTCATCAAATTTCTCAATAAGCAATGTTAGTCGTGCTCGCCGACTCATTCGGCGAATCGCTAACTTGTTCTTCTTCTCACCTTTCTTGGCTTCAAGCTTCATGTATTTCAACCACAGTTGGCAAGCTTGAAGGAGTTTGCCATTGACATTTGGTGAGTCGCCACTCACATTCAGCGAGTCACCGATCATTACCCAATCTCGCCTTTTTGGCCTTCAACTAGGCTTAAACATATGGTCGATTTCGGTGAGTACTTGTTAGTCTGCCAATTGACTTCAGTGAGTCACCATTAACCTTTTCTCCTTGCCGATCTATCTTGTGCATTAGAGTCAAGGATTACGTAATTTTTGGCGAGGTTTGACACATTTGGCGAGTCATCGAGAGCCTTTTGGCGAGCATCAATGTCATGATTTTGCTCTTTTTCCATGTTTTAGCCTCTTTTTGCGTGATTTCATTCTTTCCTTGTCCTTGAGCCTTCATAGCTACAAAACACAATAAATCATTAGATATTGGACATAAAAGGTCATTGAGGACATCAATTGTTGAACTAAAAAAGCCTTAAATAAGTCAAAATGCCAAACTCATCAACACCCCCAACTTAAACTTTTGCATGTCCTCAAGTAAATCAAGAATTCAACCAGTTCAACAAGGATGTCTACAATGGGGCTTCTTGTGAGTCAACATGAGAGTGCTAACACAGAGCCAATCTCAAGATAATGCTCTTCTCAATTATGCTCAAAACGCGTTAAATGATGATTAGCATTATCAATCTAAGCGCAAACTCATGAATTCTCACTCAAGATGAAAGATTATGCTTCAACAAAGGTATTCTAGTGTCCTCACAACAAAAGACGATTCCATGCTCTCACAAATCATATCGATAAAAAAGTTAAGGAATCACTACAAACTCTAACTCTCTCAAAGAGAAATACATGCATATTTCATCTCATAGGTTTGTCCATATTTTCCTATCATCACATCACCAGTTCTAGCAAGATCTCAAGGGTTTTTTTTGGCTTGTAATGGGGCTGATGGTAAAGGTATAGTTAATTTGGCTTAGTGACTTTCACCTTTTCAAAGCATTGATGTTTTCAATTTCACCTCTTTCCCATACTCTTTCCCATTTTGACCAAGAGACTCAACTCAAATGATTCACAACATTCATTTCTTATTCAATTCATTGGGACCCCCATTCTATTTTGCTCATGTAACTGAGATAATCAAGGCATTGTCTTTGCATAAATTCTTTTTCATTTCACAATCTTTTCTCTCTTTTTTTATTGTTAGGGGTCCCCACTTTTTCCAATTCTTTGTCAAAGAGTCTCATGCTTCTCTTTTTTTCGCTTGTAATCGTTTCTCCCTCCTTACCACACCCCCAACTTAGGATTTTGGCCTAAGTTTACTATTCAAACAATTGAATGCTTCAAAAAGGATTTAAGGGTGGAAAAAGTAGGGACATTTTTTGTCCAAGAGGTTTCAACAAGGTTGAAAACAAATGGCTTAGGCTCAAATGGTGCAAAAATGGTTGCACACCTTCACAAGGTAATCATAAAATAGGTATGAAGATTTAGGCTCACTCTTAAAACTTATGCCGAAGATCATTTTTTATTGCATTTACCAAAGCTTAAATAATTAGACCAACAAGAAAAATTCTAGGAATCTACACACATACTTTCAAGTAAGACCTCACCACACAATGCACTTCAAACACCATTATTGTGCACAACTCTACAAAATTAAGCTTGTGTGCAATGTTCATTGTAAGACCCACATCAATACAAGACTAGTCACCATAAGATGCTAGAATATCATGCAAGAGTCACGAAACATGAGTTTCCTTACAACATTCACACCAACATATCTCTCATCAAAAGCACTATCCAACACATCGATAATGATCATAATTTATACTCAATCATTAACAATGAGTGAACAAGCTCTTCAATCATTTCAAATCATCATAATCATTTCAAAACCTCGGGGCAATTGATAGATAAGAGAAATTGACCATTTACTCATCCTTTGGTTTAGGTCAATCATGAGGAGGCATATATCTATCTTTGTCACCTTCACGCTCTCTCCAGTTTGTGACTCTATTACACAAATCCCGTTCACGGTCTCTCCAACCATTATCCCGATCTTTGTTCCTACTTTGGTTTCCACCTAGCCTTGGGTAGCTTGGGCGAGAACACCCTATTTGATTCCCTAAAAAATTGAACTTCCTCTTCATACATGGTTTCAAATTTAGCATCTTCAGGGCTCAACCCACTACTAACACCAATCGCATTCACCGACCTAAATCCATCCCCATGACATGATTTGACAACAAATCAAGTTGGGTCATCATTTTAGCCATCTTCTCATTAGCTCTTGGTTGTTCTCTAGTTGCTCTTCTATCAAGCCCTGATTGAAGGGAGACACTTGATCTTCCCTTGTGTTCCATGTTCGGTTGATCTTGGTCATCTCATCAAGCAATGCGGAAGAAACTTCAAATGATGTCTCATGATTCCACCTCTGATGAGTTGATTAGCTATCCCTTTATTCACAGTATCAAGGCTTCAGTAGAAATATTGCAACAATAATTTATACGGTAACTCATTATTGGGACATTGTAGCACTAACTTTGTGCTAACTTTTTGAACCTTAGCCATGTTTGAGGATAGTTTTCCTTAAATTCTCTTAAAAGTTTTGATGTTGTCCCTACGCTTCACCATCTTCAAAGGAGGAAATAATCTCTCAAAGAGCACCTCAATTAACTCTTCTCAAGTAGTGATCGAGTCCCTTGGTAGTTCAGCCAATCATTTTGAAGCCTTCCCATCAGAGAGAAAGGAAAAATCCTTAATCGAATAGACTCTTGGGTGATGTTCTTGAAAGTAAATGGGCCATATACATCCACAATGTTTTGAATATGGTCATGGGGATCCTCATGAGCAAAACCTCCAAACATTCCCTTCATTTGGAGCAGTTGAATGATGGTTCCAGTTACATCAAAGATATCATTTCCCATAGTTGGGGGTTACCGAATAGCTCCCTACTTCCTATGGCACTGAAATTCACATCATTCAAATTTCCTACATCATCATTATTCCCATGTTTTCTAGCATCTTTGTTCCCAATGACACTCATGACATCACCTAAAAAGAGCAAAACAATGAAACAAATAATAAGAGTATTCTACTATAGTAAATCAGTTCAAAAAATACTTCACTAAGAGAATTCTAAGGACCACACCCGGCAATGACTTATTTTTTTATAACACTCAAATTACTTGTAAAACCATTATAAAAGTAACCGGTTGTTAGCAATCTAATTACCCAACTTGTGAGGTCGGGGTTAAATCCCACATGGATTCGAATGTGAAAAAATCAATTACAAAGTCAATTTGTGTCCCAATTCATTGGAAGTAGATAATAACAAGGCTAGAAAAAAAATTGTAATTATCAAATTAAGATTGTTAAGTAAACAATTTCGATAAATTAACCTAAAACAAGTGATTAACAAACAAGAGGAGCAGGAATCTAGGAGTTTTCGGAAGTGGGTATCAGTTTCAAAAGGTAGGTCAATGCGATTACAAAAAACCTTAATTACCCATGGATAGGCTAGATCAATCTCAAATACATATTATATTTATCAATCATAATGTGCTCATCACAAGAATTCCTCTCGGACACTTTCATGTATAATTGGTAACTTACAAATCATCACACAACCTAGTTCATGCAAGATCTCAAGGGTCTTTAGGCTTGTAATGGGGCTGAGGGTAAACATGTGGTCTATTTGGCTCAGTGACTTCACCTTTTCAAAGCATTGTTGCCATCATCTTTACCTCTTCTTAAGTTCTTTCCATTATTTTCACTTGGAAACTCAAACTTCAACTTGTCAATCACTTTATCGACATCCCTTTTATTTCATCACACAATTCTTTTTCATTACAATTTTCAAATTTTTGCTCAGAATTTTTTTAAAAGGAGGGGTTACTTCTTTTTGTAACATACTTTAAAGTTGTGTCTCCCTTTTTTTTTCTTTTCCTCCCATTTGGCTCAGTTTTCTCCTTCCTTTCAACACCCCAACTCAGGCTTTTGGCCTAAGATGGTTGTTCAAACAAACCAATGCTTCAAAAAAGGATTTATGGGTGAGAAGTTAGGGACAATTTAGCTCAAGTGGTTTCAACAAGGTTGCCAACAAACGGTTTAGGCTCAAATGGAGCAAAAATGGTTGCCCACCTTCACAAGGTAGTCACAAAAGGTATGAACATTTAGGTTTCCTATCAAAAATTTATGCCCAAGATCATTTCTTGCATTCATCAAAATTAGACAATCGGACAAATAAGGCAAATTATAGGATTCAACAAGCATGAATTCAAGTAAAACCTCACCACACAAGACACTTCAAGCACAATCATTTAGCATAGCCCGACAAGATCAAAAGATTATGTGTGATGTTCATTGCAAGGCTCTTATCAAAACATAGCTGGTCAACACAAGATTCAAAAAGATCATTCAAAAGTGCAGCCACACCGATTTCTTCTTGCAATACACATTTCTCATCATAAGTACTATCCAAGACATTGATATTGAGCACAATAGATCCTCAAACATAATCAATGAAAAATCAAGCATTTGAAAGATTTCCAAACTCATGGGGAAATTGAATACAAAGAGACAAAATGAGCTAAACCACAATTATCATAATAAAAACAAAAATACCAACATACTATAAATGTCTAAAACTGAAATAAAAAATACAATCAAAAGGGAAATATTGGCACAAGTGCCCTCATCCCACCAAAATAACATAGCATTGTCGTCAATGCTGAATAAAAGGAAGTATGGGAGGAGATATAAAAGTCTCCCTAATAGGCTATGCTTGTGGAGTTCTCAGATCTGGAGTCCCAGAGGGGACTACGTCATCCTAGGCAACAGTGTCCAATAATGTAATGACATGAGGCAGCTTAGTAGTTTCAACCAGGGCATCAGTGCCCGACACATCTGAATGAAGAGTAATAGGGTCTGAATATACCCCACTAATGCCAATTGTGGAGGTCTCCTCATGGGAACACTCCATCGTAGCATGTACCATAGTCTCCTTGATATCATACAGCTTTGTTAGAGTCATGGCCATTCGCTGCTCATCTTCCTCTCTCTGTATCTCCTCCTCATCCGTCTCCTTGTCCAAATCTTCATCGGCTATATCCTCATCTCTCTCATCACCAATAGCAACATCAAGAGTATCACCACCCACACTAGGCTACTTAGCCACAGTACTAGGAACCTCAACACTCGGCATAGAGGTAGGCAAAGACTTAGGCACATCGGGTAAGGGAACCTCACCCCATAGCATAGAAATGTCAGTGGACCTCATCTGGTCCGTATCAACCTAAAGAGTGGTAATCTCAGCCCTCATGGATGTCAACTCATCTAAACTACCCTCAATCTCTTCTCTAGCCTCCATTCTAGCCGTCAGATTATCTAACCTCTCACCATGTGACACTATAATGGCTTCACACTTAGCTAACCTGTCTCTCAATGGACCCAAAGCAACATCAATAGCCTAATCAATCAACTTGGGAATCTCCTTCTCGACCCTCGCTGTCCTTACATCCACAGATCGGACTAGATTACCCATTTGGTATATCAAGGCTTAGGTCAAAGGGGACTAGAAACAAGAGTTGGGGTAGGTGAAACAACTATGGAAGTAGATGGCACATAAGAGGGTTGAGGTGTACCTGACGGCTCCACAGACAGAGTGAACTGAGTGGTCTTAGCCCCAAGACCAGTAGGGTCAACAATGGGAGTGGTGTCTGGTGGTGGTCTCTTTCTTTGAGCCGCATCATCTCTCAAATAATCCACCTCAATCCTTCCGATGTCATTTGAGGAGACGGGGGTGATCCTCACGTTAGTCCTATCCCAGAAAGAAACTCCCACATCCTCACATAGCTGTGTGATCAGAACAGGAAATGGGAGAGAAGTATGCTCCTAACTAGCCCTAATCAACATCTCCTCAACAATGAGCCCACCAACATTGATCTCTGTCTGATCCATGATACTGCAAACTAATACGGCCTTTGGAGGCCAGAGAATGGACTCATCTTACGATGGCATGATAGTGCTACTAATGAACCTGAACCAATATCTGGAGGCGACGTTCATATCCTTTTTTCCTATCATCGCTCCATCAACCATCCCTAGTGGGGAGATGTCAGATATGAGAAGACCAACCACCCCTTTAGTGTTCTAGGCCTTGCTTTATCTGAGTTTGTAATAACAATTACTATCACCTTTTGTCCCCAATTTCTGATTTATCTTGCCTACATGATATGATACCATTTTGTCATGAACTTTGACCTTATCCAATGGTTTCCAAACTGTGCCCTTTCTGTTCTTGGGCAAGGCTTCTGCATAAGCCACATAGAACTACTATACCCATGCCGGGACATAAGGAGGTCTGGGTCTCGTGTACCTTTCAAAAACATGAAAGTTGATCATATCCCAGATGGCTGGGTACTCACTTCTAACTCCATATGTGGAAAGTCATCTCTCCTCAAGGATTGTACGTTCTCCAGCTTCTTTGAGCCTTCTGAGGGCCTGTGGAGTGATAATTGGGAGAACACGGGTGGCAGTGGACTAAGCTTGAGGAGGCTGTACCAACTTGGACCATGATTTCCATACTATTTCTAGAAACCACATTCCTTGGCTACTTACTCACTTGTGTAGAAGACCGCAGACTGGTTTGTTGTTGGCATGGAGCCTCAGATGGCTCGTTGATTGCAATCCCCTTATTCCTTTTTGAAGGGGAGGAGGAGAAGACTCATTTTTAGACTTCATGTCAGAAGTCAAAACACTTTTACCTTTAGTTCTAGCCATATCCTATAAGGTACAATCATTCAAACACAGATTCAGTGAAGGTTAGTTGAAATCAAACTCAAAAGAAAAACATTTCAAAAATAGGTTGTGAGGCTTGCCTATTGGGGAGGCGTATAACCTAATTGATTAGGCGAACTCTAGTGAGCTCACCGAAGTTGACATTCCACAATTCAATTGAAGTCAGGCAAGACAAGCCGATGAAAGTAACATTGCAAAATTAAATGGGGCAGGCACAATGGGCGATGTCCATTCCCACTTGGCGATTCTCCGAGTGGGTTTCAACAGCTAAGACAAGCCCGCCAAATGGGACAGTGCCCAAGTCAAATATTCAAGCACAAAAGGCGGTCTTGGACTTACTCGTTGATTTGCCTAATCACCTTGGCAAGCTAAGACAAGCCTGCCGAACAGTTAATATTCAGCCTAGTGCCTATTTTTACAATTTCAACACTAATCCGCAACAATACACAATTCCCAATTAGTTTTACAGTCTACCCATATGGTTTTCTACATGTGGGTACTCAGACATCCCCCAAATTTCATAAAGCATTACCCAAATGATGATTTGCCCTTAAATAAGTCGTCACTTTATATATCATTGGGAAAATACAAGCCATTGGGGCAACACTAGGCTAATCAAACTTCTCCCATACTCAATTCAAGTCAGACCCATTACAAATAAGGAACCAATTTCAAGTATTAACCTTCAAAATCAATTTTAGCAAGTTTGGGCACAAAATCAACCATCCTAGCTCATGGGCACAGTTCAATATGATGTATTTAGCACTACCCACACAGATTAGACAACAATATATCAACAATAATACTAAGACCATATCAAAACACCAAGGTTTCACACAAATAGCAATATAGAACTCGATAACCAACCTCAGAGATGCTAACCAAGCACAAAATCGAGGGGATTAGGTATTGGATCAAGATGCAAGCACTTCACCACACTCCAAGCAAGTAAAATCACACAATCAAGGTAATCAAAGCACCAAAATAAGGGTATGGGGAGTTTTGGAAGACAAGGAGCTCAAAAGCATGATAGGTTTCTTTTTAGAACTTGAAAAGACTCTTGGCCTATTTAACTCAGACCCACTCAGAGGACTGTGACAAATGTCAGCGAACATGTTCGGTGAATCGCTGACGGAGCTTAAGCTCACCGATGAGGCCTGAATGAATGCCAAACTTCAATGTCAACTTGGTGGACTCGATGGAGTTCCCTTAGTGTATTTCAGTGTATCACCAATTGGAACCCTGTTCACCAAAGTCAAAAGTACCACTTTTCAAAATTTTCAGCCTAGAAAGTGAGCATAAAGATGTCCATACAATGCTTTTGACGGATCATCGACTTGGTTTTGGCATCACCTGAATTACCTTTCTCGACATTCTAACTTCTTCTCAACCAGCACTCACACCACACGTTATTGAAAACAATAAAATAAACTTAGGTTGCCTCTTAAGAAGCGCCTTATTTAATGTTATGGTACGACACAATTCTTACTTAACGACCATCATTATTGGGATTTGGTACGGTGTCACAAGGAAACGTTCTTTTTTGCCTTGGATTGAGATGAGTGGAGAGTTGACACAATTGAGTCTCAAGATGTTTGATTGATATGGAATGAGATGTAACCATTTGAGTTAAGGTGGAGAAGTCATTTTTCAAATCCTTTAACATCTTGTCGGACCCTTCAACCTTGTTGAAGATCCTTGTTAGCATGTCATCCATGCAGTTTCCATCCGTTCCAAATGGTTCTTTTTGCTTGGGATGAGCGTGTCGTGGGACATACCTATCTTTTCAAACTCCCTCTCTATTAATCTCTACCCCGACCTCTCTAATCTCTCCAACCATTGTCTCACTCCTTGTTACAACCTTGGTTCCCAGCTGGTCTTGGGTAGCTGGGATGAGAACCCCCCATTTAATTTCCCAAAATTGGATTCTTCATTTTATAATGCCTCAAACTTGGCATCTTTCGAGCATTGCCCACTAATTATACCCACAGGATTTACCGCCTTATGTCCACTTCTCATCCCGTGCTTGGATAGCAAGTCAAGTTGGGTCAGCATTTTAGCCATATTTTCATCCCTTTTGTGATCTTTCTCCAATTACTCCTTGCTCATGCCCATGTATACAGAAAATAACTGATCTTCTCTAGTATGCCATGCACAGTTAATTAATATTTGTCATATCATCAAGTAACAATGTTGCTACTTCATATGGCTGCCTCATAAGTGCACCTTGAACTAATTGGTTTGCTAGCCCTTTGTTAATAATATCAAAGTTGCAATAGAAATACTGCAACAATAAGTTGTCCGGAACACCATGTGTTGGACATTGCAATAATAGCTTCCAAAATCACAGTCAGGTTTCATGAAGAGGCTCACCAAGCACCATTTTAAAATTTTTGATGCTACCTCTAAGTTTTATCATATTCGAAGGAGGGAAAAATATTTCAAGGAATGCATCGGTCAACTCATCCCATGAAGTAATAAAATCATTAGGTAACTCGGCTAACCATTTGGTAGCTTCCCCCGTTAAAGAGAATGCAAAGAGCCTAAACCAAATGGACTCTTACTAAATATTTTTGAAGGTGAATGGTCCACAAACATCCACAAAATTTTCAAGATGATCATGGGGGTCTTCATGAGCAAGGCCCCCGAACATCCCTCGCATTTGGAGCAGTTGTAGCATTATTCCGGTTACATGGATAATTGCCCTCCTTATTGTAGGCGGTAACTGGATAGCTCATGTTTTTTCAATGACGTTCATGTGCATGTCATTCAAGTCACCCATATTGTCATTTTTTCTATAGTGACTATCGTTGTTACTATCATGATCACTCATGTTTTATACCTGTAAATCAGCAAACCACAATACTAAGCAACAATCTACTACAAAAAAGCAAATTTACACACTAACTTCACAAATTTAATTCTTAGCCATCACTCCCTGACAATGGTGCCATTTTTATAACACTCAAATTATATTCAAAAACCATTAAGAGAGTAAGCGGCTGCCGTCAATAAAAATACCTAACTAAGATTCGGGGTCGAATACCATAGAGAGTGATATAGTGCAGATATTTCATTTAGGAAATTTGAATTGATAATCAATTGATTTGAAGCAATTAGGAGAATAATAGATGAGTCAACCAAATTTATGAAAAAGGGTGTTGTTTGTCAAGAGTCAAAATTAAACTAAAATATCAGGGATTCAAACAATTAGGAAATAATTTAGTGGTGCGGGGATTGGAATTGATATTACAAAGGGGTATTGTGTTGCTCAATAGTGCTAAACAATCATGGATAGGCTAGGCCATCTTCAATGACACTAATCTTTTTTCGATCTCATAGTACCAATTCGTAGAACCTACTTCCCATCTCTTCTATGGGAACTACAAATCAACCCACTACCTTACGGAATGTCTCTTCGAGCAGATTTGGACAAATAGATCTGTCCCATAATTTCTCTTTCAAGAAAATCATAGACATCAAACCTAAATTGCATCCATTAGTCTCATTACCCGCTTCTATTGATCTTGTTCAAGTATCAATCAAAGATCTAAAATAGGATTAAGTTTGCAACCTTAACCCATGTGTTAACCCCATGCTAATTAGCCTAAATCCATGAATGAACATCATACTCACTACATTAAATCAACACCCAATTCCATAATTGCACCTCTAGAGTTGGGGTTTTAGCTACACATCACAAAAAGTAAGAATGTTATACCTATCATGAGAGCAACCATGAATGTGATTAAATTAAGCAATTATAATTAATACCCACTTCGATTTCAACTTCAAATTGTCAATTTCAAGAGTGAAAGTTAAAACCCCAAAACTAGAAATATTTCTCTAAGAGTTATAAGTATTCTCTCTAAAAACTCATACACAATAAGGAACTGAATTCTATTCTCAAATTTCCTCTAAAATCTGATAAATTTTCTCTCTTCTTTGAGCTATTAATAGTTTCTTAAAATTTGGACAAAAATTCATTGCGTGACCAATTTGGTTACACTAGTAGAGCTCACCAAGCAGACTCGGTGAATAGTCATCAATTCCTTAGCTCGCCATTTTTTTTCTTTAAGCATCAAGTGTTTGAACTTCAGTCGGTGAACTATATTGAGTCTGCCTTTCACATTTGGTGGATCACTGATTACCACCTTTGATCGCCTTTTAAGCCTTCATATTTCATCAAAATCCTGTCACCTTTGGTGATGTTAATTTAGTTTGCCCTTCAACTTTGACGAGTCACCGTTTTACTTGTTAGTTCACCGACCTGCCTTGAATATCTTCAATCTTGAGCACTGTCACATCAGGTGACGTCAGACCATTTGGGCAATTCTCCCTTTTGATTAGGCAACCACCAGTGTGTAGTTGACACTTCTTTCTCTGTTTTTGGCCATTCGTTCAAGTATTCGTCCTTGCCTTATCCCTTAGCTTCAAAGTTACAAATCATCAAAATATTATCAGAATACGACATAATTATATATTGAAGACACTAATTGTTGAACTAAATAGGGCCCAAATGGGCGTAAATCTACCACTAATCAATAATCAACTAAACAATCCAATACCTTGATATAATCTTCTCTCTTGAGCAAGATTAGCAATTAGAGATGAAACCCCAAATTCCTTTCTCACGCAAATTAAGAATTTCAAACTAATAAGAAAACATCCATTTAATTATCCAATCTATATATTCTCTCTCGAGAAATATACAAAGATCTAAAACAAGAATTAATTTTGCAACCTTAATTCATAAATTAACTCATGAAAACAAAATTAAAACCATGGAAATCAAAGTAAAATGGAGCAATACACATTATCCCACTAATTTAATTAAAATCCAACTCCATATGTGATGAGTCTATGATTTTGTCTCATTTGAGGCCTTTTTAGTTCAACAAATAGTGTCCCCAATGCCTATTTATGTCCATATCTGATGATATATTGATGTTTTATATCTATGAAGGCTAAAAGACAAGGCAAAGATGAATCTATGAAATAGAGGCCAAAAATATTGAAAAGACTAAAACCTCCCCGCAGAGGATTGCTTAATATAGTGGCCAGATCGCACAACAGGTCTTGACCTCACCTAAAGTGATAGTGTTCACTTATAAAAATATGTAAGACAGGTTGGTGAAGTAAAGTTCAAACAGTCGCGATGCAGTTGGGTGAGCTAAAAGTCACATCGCCTAAAATGACAGAAGGATGAAAAAAATTTAAGGCCAAAATAGGCGAACAAGGTGGTCATCGGCGATTCACCAACCGTGAAAGGCTGACTCAGGTGAATTCTCCAATTGAGGTTCAAACACTTGAATCCTGAAGTAAAGAAAGGGCGAGATGAGGAAAAGGACGATGATCCGCCTATCAAGTAGGAAAGCCTGACTAATGTCGCCGATCAGGTCTCGCATGAAATTTCAGATTAATTTTTGAGGAAATTATCAAAGCCCAAAGAAGAGAGAAGATGTAGTTTTTATCTTCTAGACTATTTTATTTTATCTTTCTATCTCTAGAAAATAGTTTTTGAGTATTTCTTAGTTTTGGGGTTTTGAATAATTTGTAATTGACAATTAATGGTTCAATTCAAAGTGGGTATTGAAGATTATTGTTGATTATCAAAACTTTGATGGCTAAAAACATAATTGGTATAATTTCTTTTCCTTTTATGATGCTTGAATAAAACTCCAATTCTAGGGGTGTGATTATGGAGATGGGTGTTAACTAATTTAGTGGGTCTAGTGTCTTGCTCTATTTTTTTCTATTTATTCATGGTTTTGAGCTATTTAGCATGGGTTCAATTTATGGGCTAAGGTTGAAAACTTAGTCCTATCTTAGATCTTTGATTGATGCTTGAAAGAGATTAATTGAAGTGGGTAAATAGCTTTATACTTGCAAATTGGATTTGATTGCTATAGTATACTCGAAAGAGAAATTGTGGTTTGATTTCCAATTGCCAAATCTGCTCGAAAGAGAGATTTTGTAAGACATTGGGTTTGTTTGTGTCTTCACATGGATGAGACCGAAATGAGATTGTATGATATGACACCTTGGGATCGAAGGAAGATTTGTGTTGTTTACGATTACCCAGTCTACCAATAATTATCTAGAATGGTTGAGCAAGCAATTGTACCCCTGTTTGATATTGATATCGACTCCCACACTCCTAGATCATCTATTACTTTTTAAAACTCTATTTTAGTTGAATTATGATAATTGACTTCAAAACCCTTTTCTTAAATTTGGTGGAATCATCGCCCATTTGTTCTTATTGCTAAATGAATTGATTTGCATCTTAATTTCCTTATTGAATTCTTCAATTTTGATCACTCCTTTTGGGATTCGATCCAGTCTCTATTGTTGGGTATTTATATTGCTAGCGATCGCTTACTAATTTAATTATTTTTGTGTGTAATTTGAGCATTATCAAAAATGGTGCCGTTGCCGGAGAGTGATAGCTAAGAATTTAGTTGGTGAAGTGAATTTGTGAAATTGTTTGTTTGTAGTAGAATACCTTTTTGCTTGGTGTTGTTGCTATGCTCCATTTGCAGGTGGAAATATGAGTGTTAATCAAAGTGATGATGCAAGTTACTATAGGCAAAATGATAACATTGGAGATATGGATGACATGTATGCTAATGTCATCGAGAGTACATGAGGAATCTGGTTACCTCCTACTATTAAGAGAGCTATATTCCATGTAACCGGAATATATTGCTCCATATAAGAGGGATATTTGGAGGTCTTTGATGAGTGGAAGATTTACACTAATTTGAGGCCTATTTAGTTCAACAATAAGTGTTCTCAATGACTAATTATGTCCTACTATAATGATATTTTGATAATTTGCAACTATGAAAACCAAAGGACAAGGAAAGGATGCTTACTTGAAAGGGAGGCCAAAATTGTGAAGATGTAAATGAAAATCTTAAAGCTGAAGCTCGCTAAAAGAGAAGGGTGGTTCACCAAAGTGGCTACCTCTGCCAAAGTTGACACTGGTCACTATAAATGGGTCAAGCCAAAACGGAAAGAAGAGAAGAATTCGGTGATGCGCCGAATGTGAAAAGGCAAAGTTTGGTTCATCGCCCAATGCAACAGACTTTGGAGATAAATGAACGTTGAAAAGGTGATCAAGGTAAATGAAGGTGAAAATCGAATGGGAATAGGCGAGCTCGGTCGGGTCTACCGACTGAGACTTAAATACTTGAAGACTAAAATCAAGAAAGGGTGAGCTGAAGAACTAAACAATGATCCTCCGAATGCGTTAGGCGAGCCCGACTAATGTCGTCAAACAAGTCACGAAAGAATTCTGAATTTATTTTTGGGATAGCTATAAATAAAAAATTAGAGAGAGAAAAATGTAACTTTTGAGAAATTAACTTTCTAGAACACTAAATTATTGTTTCCTTCATCCTCCTAGTTTTTGGGGATTTTCATTATCCTTGAAATTAATATTTGGAGAGTTGAGTTTGAAGTGGGTCTTCAATATTAATGCTTATTACCTACAATTTAATGGCTGATTTCACTTTGGATATATTCACCTCTCTTTTTACTATGTGTGGATAAAACCCTAGAATCCAGGTGGTGTTATTATGGGGTTGGGTGTAAATGAATGATAGTGGGTAAAGTGTTTTGTTTTGTTTTATTACTAATTAATCATGGATTCAAGTTGTTTAACATGAGTTTAATTAATAGGCTAAGGTGGCCAACTTAACCCTAGGTCAAATCTTCAATTGATGCCCGAATAGGGATTACTAGAAGTGGTGAATAGCTTGATACTTGCAATGTGGATTTATATTCTATAGAGTTGCTTGAAAAAGGAATTGTAGATCTTATCTTGTTGCTAAAATCTAAAAGAGGGATTTCGTTAAGTGTAATGTTGATTAGTAGTGTGTTCAAATGAGACCCAAAGGAGATTTTCTGCTATGGTTCTACGAGATCGAAAGAATATTATTACTATTAATGATGACCTAGTTTATCCATGATTGTTTAGTGAATCTTGAACAAAATCTTTAGCCCTTTAATGATATCAATGCTACCCCCACACCCCTGGATGAATTCTTAATTGCATCTCTGTTTTTATACAAGTTAGTAGTGCTAATTATTCAATAATTCTTTTCATTAAATTTGGTAGAATTATCAACCCTTTTTGCTAAATTACTACAAGGAATGAGTTAATTCACTAATTTCCTAATTGAATTTTTACCATAGATCACTCTCTGTGGGATTCGACCCTGGCTCTTATTTGTTTTTTATTGACAACAATCGCTTATTCTCTTAATTTTTTTGGAGGATAGTTTGAGCGTTACCAAAAATGGCACCGTTGCCGGGGAGTGACAGTTAAGAATTCAAATTATGAAGTTAGGTTGTGAACTTGTTACCTGTAGCAAATTACTTGCTTGGTGTTTTAGTTGTGCTTAGCTACAGATGGAAACATTAGTCTATATGGAAGTGATGATGCTAGTAATTATGGGCAAAATGATGATGTCGGAAATATAGGTGCTTTGCATCTTGAGATCAAAGGGAAGGTTTGACCGATTCGGCTACCTCTTACTCCAAGGAATGCCACATTTAGTGTAACTGAACCAATATTGCAGCTGATTAAAATGTGGTGGCTTTGTGATGGTTTTGCTCATGAAGATCCCCTTGATAACCTTCAGAAGTTTGTGAATGTGTTTGGACCTTTTACTGTTGAAGGTATTTCTCAAGAATCAATACTGTTGCGGTTGCTCCCTTTGTCCTTGATGAAAGATGCAACTAAGTGGTTGATTGAGCTACGTCTTAATTTCATCACCTCATGGGAGGAATTGACTGAGATATTTCTTGAAAGGTTTTTCTCACCATCAAAAATGGTGAAACTAAGGGATGGAATCCAAAATTTCAAAAGAGTGAGTGGAGAACCCATTAACGAAACATGGCTATGCTTCAAGAGGGAAATTTTGCAATGTCCAAATCATGGCATTCTTGACAAGTTATTGTTGCAATACTTCTATGCGAGCCTTGATATAGTGAATAAAGGGCTAGCTGATCATTTGATTCATGGTGGGATAGTGAGGAAACCTTTTGTAGTAGCTTCAAGACTACTTGATGATATGACAAAAATTAATCAAGCTTGGCACACATGTGAAGAACATGTGTCACTTCCTCAGTTGGCAATGCTCAAGGAACAAGAAGAGAAGAATCGAAAGCGTAATGAAAGCATAGCTAATTTAACGATTTAATTTGAGACTTTGTCAAACTTTGTCATGAGAAGTGGTGAAAAATTAGTGAATGTGATTGATATGAGTCATTGAAAGAATGTACTTGAAGATGTATGCAATGAAAATATGAAATCAAAGGGCAGCCAAATACGAGGTTTGCGGTTAAGCTATTCAAAGCTTTCCATACATCAAGGTTGAACCGGGAGTAGCGAAGGCAGTTGGGAAGTTATTAATTGGGGTGATATAAGAGAAAGTTTGGATGGAAGTGAGTTTGATCAAGAAGAATATGTGTCACTTCATGGCTATTCCAACCCGTAAAGTATTCGGAGCGAGGAGATGTTAGCTAAGATTATTGACAAAGTTTAAGGATCCGACTTGATGTTGCAATAAATGAGATGTGATTTCTCATCATTGTCAAACACAGTTTCTTATCACTCGTCCTCCATTGAAATGCTTGAAGAGAAAATGGGTCAGCTCACTATTCTTTTATATTCAAATCAAAAAGAAGAAGTGACAGACCAAATGAACGCAACCCAAATGTCATCCATGATAACTAGAAGTAGCAAAGTACTTTACAATGCACCGATTAGTGATGATCGTTGAAAAAAGAGTGTTGTTGTCGATGATGAACCACAATAACAAGTTGAAATGCCATCAGCCAAAAGTGATGAAGTCGTTCCATAAGCATGCAATAAGGATGAAAATGTTATGGCTCCAAGTGTTAAGGTTCGAATCAAAATTACCCGCCCCCCTTTTCTCCAACGGTTGAAAAAGAGAGATGATAATGCAAAATTCCAGAAATTCTTCAGAGTAGTCAAAGATTTGTCAATCAATAATTCATTGGTGGATGTTATGCTTAAAATGCCCGAATATGAAAAATTTATGAAGGAGTTGGTTACAAAGAAGAGATTAGTTGATTGTGGAACAATTGAAGTGTCTCAGACTTGTAGCACCATTATGACAAAGAATGCTATTGTGAAGAAAGAAGATTCAGGAGCCTTCACCATCCCATGAACCATTGGTATGTGCACATTTGCTAAAGCATTATGTCATCTAGGGGCAGGCGCAAACTTGATGCCATTAAAAGTATTTAATGAACTTGGGCTTGAAGTGGAGAAACCAATAAATATGAGATTATTGATGGCTGATCGTTCAATAAAAAGACCGATTGGGGTAGTGTATGATGTTCTAGTAAAGGTGGATAAATTCGTGTTCCCGACTGACTTCGTGATCCTAGATTGTGAAATTGATTTTGAGATCCCAGTTATTCTTGGTAGACCATTTTTGGCCACCAATAAATCTTTGGTCGATGTTGAAGAGGGTGAATTGAAGTTTCAAGTTATTGAAAAACAAGGTTAGTTTTAATATTTGCAAATCCATAAATATCCAAGTGACATGCATGTGGTGTCACATTTGGATGAAATCGATGAAGTGGTGGCTAGCATTGGTACGGCATCTTATAGTGGAGAATCTTTGGAAGCCGTGTTACTTAATTATGATGAAGATGAAATGAGCGACTATGATGAAGTGTTTGCTGCTTTTATTGGTGTGGCATCATATAGTTCAAATCCAAAAAAAAATTAGACAATTACTTGTCTAGTCGAGAGGCACCACCGGCAAAACCATTCATATTAGAGACTCCTAAATTGGAGTTGAAAGCACTCCCTTCTAACCTTTCTTGGGGGCTAACAACACATTTCCAATTATAATTGCAAATGTTCTCAAAACATCGCACGTGGAGTTGTTGATAAAGGTGTTGAAAAAGCATATTAGAGATGTGGGTTGGTTCATTGCGGACATTGTAGGGATTTCTCTAGGAGTGTGCACTCACAAAATAAAACTCACCGAAGGATGCAAACAAAGCATTGATCAGCAAAGGAGGTTAAACCCTCCAATGCAAGAAGTTGGGAAGAAAGAAATAATAAAATAGTTGGATGCAGGGATAATTTTTCCTATTGCGGATAGCCAATGGGTGATTTCGGTGCAATGTGTCCCTAAAAAGGGTGGTATGATGGTAGTCCTGAATGAAAAAGCTGAACTTGTAGCTACTCACCTTGTCACATGATGGCGTGTCTGTATGGACTATCAGAAACTAACTCTTGGACTGAGAAGGACCACTTCCCTATGCCCTTCATTGACCAAATGCTTGATCGGCTAGCGAGAAAAGGGTGGTATTATTTCTTAGATGGGTATTTCAGTTATAATCAAATATCCATAGTGGAAAGATCAAGAGAAAACCACTTTCACTTGTCCTTATGGGACATTTTCTTTCAAGCGAAAGACATTCGGGCTATGCAACGTCCCCACCACCTTTCATAAGTGTATGCTATCAATTTTTGCCAACATGGTGGAGGATTCTGTGAAGGTTTTTATGGATCCCTTTTCAGTGATCGGTGATTGATTTTAAGAGTACCTTCATCATTTAGAGATGGCGTTACAATGGTGTTTAGAACAACATTTTGTTTAAATTGGGAAAAATATCTCTGTATGGTGAAGAAAGGTATTATTCTAGGGCATAAAATCTCCGAAAAGGGAATTAAGGTAGATAAAGCAAAAGTGGATGTCATTTTCAAATTACCTCCTCCTATTTCAGTAAAGGGAGTGTGAAGTTTCTTAGGCCATGCCGATTTCTACAAGAGATTTATAAAAGACTTCACAAAAGTGGCTAATCCGTTGTGCTGATTACTTGAGAAGGAGTGTGCTTTTGAGTTTGATGCTGCTTGTTTGAAATTTTTTGTGAGCCTCAAAGAAAAACTTGTTTCAGCCCCTATCATAACTGCCCCCGATTGGAGCCTCTCATTTGAAATGATGTGTGATGCAAGTGGATTGACATTGGATGCTATGCTTGGGCAGCATAAAAAAATTCTTTCATCCCATATACTATGCAAGAAAGACTTTAAATTGTGCCCAAAAGAATTACACCGTAACAGAGCAAGAAATGCTAGTCGTCATATATGGTTTTGAAAATTTTAGAGCATACCTATTCGGAACCAAGGTTGTGGTGCACACTAACCATGCAGTACTACAACACTTGATAGTAAAGAAGGAAGCCAAGCAGGTTGGTTCGTTGGGTGCTACTTCTTCAAGAGTTTGATTTAGAAGTACGTGTCAGAAAGGGGCGAGAAATCAAGTTGCTGACCACTTGTCAAGATTAGAATAAAACACCTCTTTGACTGAGTGCCGAGACAAAGATGATGCCTTTCACGATGAGTCAGTGATGATGATCCTCCCAAGCCTCAACACCTTGGTATTCTGACTATGCAAACTTTTTTATGTGTTGAGTATTGCCAGAAGGTTTGAGCAGCCACCAAAGGAAGAAGTTCTTGTTTGATGTTTAAAAAAAATGTTTGGGATGAGTCTTATTTGTTTCGGGAGTGTGCTGACCATGTTATTAGGCATTGTGTTTTTGAAATAGAAGCAAGAGCTATTCTTGAAGCCTACCACACTTCACCCATAGTTGGCCATCATGGAGGTATTCGTACAGCCTCCAAGATTTTGCAATGTGGATATTATTGGCCTACGATGTATCAGGATGCTCATGCCTTTTGCAAAATGTGTGAGCAAAGTCAGAGGCAGTGGAGTATTTCCAAAAGGCATAAATTGCCTCTTTCACATATCCTCGAAGTTGAAAAGTGTCATGTATGGGGTATTGATTTTATGGGCCTTTTTTCTAACTCTTTTGGGAACTAGTACATCTTTGTGGAAGTTGATTATGTGTCAAAATGGATGGAAGCCTTGGCTTTACCTAACAATGAAGAGATAAGTGTCGCGAAGTTCCTTAAGAAATATATGTTCACAAGGTTTGGTATCCCGCGAGCAATCATAAGTGATTGTGGTTCCCACTTTTGCAATCGCCAATTTGAAGCACTTTTTATCTAAATATGGGGTACGGCATAGGGTTGCCACACCTTACCATCCTCAATTTAGTGGGCAAGTCGAAGTACTTAACCGGGAAATAAGGAATATTTTGGCCAAAACAGTGAATGTCAATCTAATTGATTGGTCTAGCAAGCTTGATGATACACTTTAGGCCTATTGAACTACTTTCAAGGCATCCATTGGCATGTCCCCTTACCAATTAGTGTTTGGGAAATCATGTAACTTGCCTATTGAATTAGAGCACAAAAACTTATGGGCATTGAAGAAATTGAACTTGAATTGGGAGATGGCTTCAAAGAATCGGGTTGACCAGCTGCTTGAACTAGACGAATTCTTGTTGAAGGAATATGAGAGCTCCACATTCTACAAGGAGAAAGTTTAACGCTGGCATGATGCCAAGATCCTACACCGGGACTTTCGGGTAGGTGAACTAGATCTCCTCTTCAACTCACGGTTGAAACTTTTCTCGGGAATGCTAAAGTCCAAATGGACTGGTCAATACAAAGTGTCAAGAGTGTATAGCGATATAGCGATTGAAATGGAAGATATCAAGGAGATAAGATTCAAGGTCAACGACCAATGATTGAAAATCTATCTTGGGGACGATTGTGATGTGAAAATTCCTGAAGTGGTGTATTTGCACGATGTGTGAAAAGCATGTCCATGTCGTGCCGCGATGTTAAATCAATCTCTTCTTGGAAGGCAACCCAAGTTTATTAGTTTTCAATAATGTTTGTCACTTGTGCAGATCGAAGATGTAACATTAGGCGAAGTGGACTCACCATTGGCTATCCGCTGTATACCCTATAAGGTTCTCCCATGATCTCACCCTTGGGAGAGCTCAATCCTGGGATGTTACGTTTAGTTCAGCGGACTAGAAGGCTGTTTCGGTTATTCGCCAACATCATTGAGCGAACCTGACTTCGTTCACTTTATGGGTTGAAAATTTTAAGGTGTGTACTGTCAACTTCGCTGACAAGGGAAAATATATTAGCGATACACCGATCTGTTTTGGTGGGTTATCTCTAAGTCCACTGATTTGGTTAAAGAATTCACCTAAGCAACATTCACGATTTGTGAACTAACGCTGTTTGGCGATTCACCGACATGTTTGATCATCCTCAACTGGCTTTCAGCCCTTAACCATCCAATCATTCGTCATATGATATGGAGCCACTCAGCCTACTTTTATCTCTTTTCTACTCTTGCATTTAGGATACTGCATTCTTATTTTGGGTAGGAGTGAGAGGCACTAATCCTGCCTAGCCTCTAGTCAATAATGTTATTTTATTTCCACCTCTCTATACATATTACCCCATGAATCTACAATGGTTTTTTTGAGTTGTGAAAATGCTTGATGTTTTTAGTGATAATGTTTAAGGATCAATTTGTTCAATATCGATGTCTTGAATAGTACTCATGATGAGCAGTGTGTTTAGTGTTGAATGATGTTTTTGAGTTGTTAAAATGCTTGAAGTTTTTATTGATAATCTTTGAGGATCAATTTGTTCAATCTCGATGTCTTGAATAGTACTTATTATGAGCAGTGTGTTTAGTGTTGAAATTGCAAGAAGAAATCAATATCTTTTTGAATCTTGTGGTGAGTAGCTGCGTTTTGATGTGAGCCTTGCAATGAACATCGCACGTAAGCTTTTGATCATGTTTGGCTATCCTAATTATCTGTGTTTGAAGTGCCTTATGTGGTGAGGTTTTGTTCGAAATTATGCTTGTGAATCATAAATTTGCCTTGTATGTTCAATTGTCTAACCTTGGTAAATGCAAGAAGTGATCTTGGGAACATATTTTGAGAGAAAACCCAATTGACTACACCTTTTATCACTATCTTGTGAGGGTGTGCAATCATCTTGGTCTTGTTTGAGCCTAAACCATTTGTTGACAACCTTGTAAAACCTCTTGAGCCAAATTATCTCTTTCTCACCCATAAATCTTTTTTAAAGCATTAGTTTGTTTGAATAGACAACTTAGGCCAAAAGCCTATGTTGGGGGTGTGGAAAGGAAGGAGGCAAGAAAGCCAAGTGGAAAGAAAAGAAAGAAAAAGAAACTCTGCTTTGCAATATACTGCAAAAAGAAGTAACCCCTCCTTATAAAAAAAAAGTGGTTCTGAGAAAAGATTTGAAAATTGAAACAAAAAAGAATGTATGAGGAAATAAAAGGGGTATCTTACTAAATGATTCACGAGTTGAAGTTTGACTTTCCAAGTAAGTAGAATAAAAAGAACTTGAGAAAAGGTGAAAAAATTACAATAATGCTTTGGAAAGGTGAAGTCACCAAGCCAATCAACTATACCTTAACCCTCAGCCCCATTACAAGCCTAAAAGAGCCTTGAGATTTTGCATGAACTAGGTTGTGTGATGATTGAAAAATATGGGAAAACCTATGAGGTGAAGCTTGCATGTATTTCTCTTTCAGAGAGTGAGAGTTGTATAGATTCCTAACTTCATTATTTATTTGCTTTGTGAGAAAGTGGAATCGTTCTTGAAGTGAGGGCACTTGAATGAAATGTTGAAACATTGTGTTCCATAAGTGAAGAAGCAATAGTGAGCTTGAGCTTTGATTGATACCAGCTAGTCATCATTTGAAGCCTTTTGATTATGATTGAGTGTTGGACCTATTTGAGAATAGTCTTGTAATGGTACTTGCATATTGGCTCTCATTGAGAATTGTTGTAGACACCCTTGATAAACTAATTGTGTTATTGATTTACTTAAGGACAAGCAAAAGTTTATGGTGGGGGTGTCGATGAGTGACAGATTTGCACTCATTTGAGGCCTATTTAATTCAACAATTAGTGTCTTCAATGCCTAATTTTGTTGTATTCTAATAATATTTTGATAATTTGCAGCTATGAAATCCAAAGGACAAGGCAAGGATGAATACTTGAAAGGGAGGCAAAAATTGTTAAGTTGTGAATGATAGCCCAAAAGCTAAGCTCGCCAAAAAAGAAGGGAGGAACAACAAAGTGGATGCCTCCGCCGATGTTGAAGTGGTCACTATAAATTAGTCAAGCAAAAATAGCGAGAAGAGAAGAATGTGCTGACTCAACGAATGCGAACATGTGAACTTAGGTTCATCTTCCAATGCGACAGACATTGGAGGTAAAATGAACGTTGAAAAGACAATTAAGGTAAATAAAGTCAACATGCTGAATAGGGAAAGGCGAGCCCATCCGGGTCTGTTGACTGAGCCTCAAAGACCTGAAGCTTGAAATCATTAAAGGGAGAGCTAAAGAACCAAATGGTGATCCACTGAATGTGTAAGGCGAGTCCGACTAATGTCGCCAATCAAGCCACGAAAGAATTTCAAAATTTTTTGGGAAAGCTGTAAATAAAAAATTAGAGAGAGAAAATGTAACTTTTGAGAAATTAACTTTCTAGAACACTAAATTAGAGTTTTCTTCATCCTCTTAGTTTTTGGGGATTTTTCATTATCCTTGAAATCAACATTTGGAGAGTTGAATTCGAAGTGGGTCTTCAATATTATTGCTTAATACTTACAATTTACCGGATGATTTCACTTTTGTTATATTCTCCTCTCTTTTTACAATGTGTGGCTGAAATCCTATAAATTAGGGGTGTGATTATGGGCTTGGGTGTTGATGAATGATAGTTGGTAAAGTATTTTGCTCTATTTTATCACTAATTAATAATGGATTCAAGCTATTTAACATGACTTTACTTAATGGGATAAGGTGGCCAACTTAACCATAGGTCATATCTTCAATAGATGCTTGAATAGGGTAGTAGAAGCGGTTGAGTAGCTTGATACTTGCAATGTGGATTTGAATTTGATAGAATTGCTTGAAAAAGGAATTGTAGATCTTATCTTGTTGCTAAAATCTAAAAGAGGGATTTCGTAATGTATTGGGTTGATTAGTGGTGTGCTCAAATGATACCGAAAGGAAATTTTGTGCTATGGTACTATTAGATCGAAAGAAGATTAGTACTATTAATGATGAGTCAAATTATCCATGACTGTTTAGTGATTCTTGAGGTGTTCCTTGAAAGATTTTTCCCTCCTTTAACTATGGTGAAACTTAGAGGTAGCATCAAAAATTTTAAGAGAGTACATGGTGAGCCTCTCCTTGAAACTTTGTTGCAATTTCAAAAGTTATTGTTTCAATGCCCGAGACATTGTGTACCAAAAAACTTGTTGTTGCTATATTTCTATCATAGCCTCGATATAGTAAACAAACGGTGGGGTGATCAACTCATTCAAAGAGGGCTAATGCGACAACCATTTGATCTTGCGACAATGTTGGTTTATGACATGACCAAGATAAACCAAGCATGACATACTAGGGAAGATCAAGTTTCTTCTCTACAGTTTGTTCTGACCAAATAAAATATGGAAATGAACAAAGAAAGTGACGAGAATATGGCCAAGATGATGACTCAACATAACTTGTTATCTAAACATGTTATGGGGGTGGATTCATATCAATGAATGCAGTTGGTATGCGTAGTGGATAATGCCCAAATGATGCCAATTTTGAGGCATTATACAATGAGGAAGTGCAATACAGTGGGCACCAAATGGGTGTTCTCATTCGAACTATCCTAGTCCGGTGGGAACCAAGGTTGGACTAAGGAAAAGGATAATGGCTAGGGAGATTGGCGAGACATAGGAGGAAATTAGAGGGATCGTGAGGCTGGCAAGGATCGGTACATACCACCTCATGATTGTCTCAAACCTAAAGAGCAAGCTGGACTGGATGGAAATTGAACTGATGATGTGTTGATTAGGATCTTCAACAAGGTAGAGGGTTCTAAAAAAGTATTGAAAGACTTGAACAATTACTTCTCCACTTTGATTCAAACATTTACTTCCCACTCTATGTCAATTGTACAGTTGGAAACTCAGATATGTAAAGTTTTCGCTCATTTACATCCAAGGAAAAAAGTAACTTTGCATAGTGATACCATCCCCAACCCCAAGAATGTTGTTTGATGAGTGAGAACTACATCATCTCACGACGTTAAATGAGGCACTTCTTGAGAGGCAACCCAAGTTTTCTTTATTGCTTTCCATAATGTGTGTTGTGAGTACAGGTTGAAAGGAAGTCAAAAAACATTGAAAAAGACAAAGTGGGCGATGAAATTACGAATTGAGAGATTCACCTAGTAGGTTTGGTGGGCTTTTCCTTTCTCGTCTTCTTAGCCATGAATTTTGAAGAATGGTTCTATCATATTCGACGTACAGTACCTATTCAGCGATCCATTGAGTTATATTTGGCAAACAACATTGGGCCTGCCGAGTTGTCCTTCAAGTTTGGGTATTTTTATAGGCAGCATCGGTGATCTTAAGCTCCTTTGGTAGACACCAAACTCATTCGGCGACGTTAGTTGCAGTCTGCCAAATGCACCCAGCAGTGGAAAGCCAAGGGTCTTTGCTCTTTTAAATATTCATCCTTTGACATTTTTGAGCCTTTTCACTTCCTAAACTCTCTACTGTTTGTATAAATAAAATAGTGTGTCTATTTTTTCTTCGATTTGCATTTGTGGGGTGCGTGATTATGGAAAATCCTCGACCCAAACCCTTCTCCCTTTTTGTTCAAATAACTCTTGAATACTAAGGTTAATTTTTGGGTTTAAAATTCTTGTTTCTCTTTTAACCTTGTGCTTATTATTTTATGAACTATTGATTTTTTTAGTTTGATGTGTGAAGCATGTGGTTAAGCGTTAAATTGATTGATTGAATACTACCTATGATTTGTCCTTATTGATTTTATGCCCAAATTTCTAAAAATTGATTGTGTGGGTTGTTAGTCGATAATTGCATGATAAATATTGAAGGTCTTGTATGAATTTTTTATAGGTGAATTTGGATTATCCCTATGTTATCCTGTAGGATTGAATTTGCCCAATGATACATAGGCGGACGTCTTTCTTAAGGGCAAATCATTGATTTGGCAATACTTTGATGATTTTGGGGCAAGTTTGAGTATCCAGGGGTAAAATTAATCTATGGGTAGCATGCATATATGATAGGGTGTTGGGTGTTGTGAATTGGATGAGCTTAATTTTGAAAATTGGGTGTCAGGCTGAAAATCACCTGTTCGGCGAGCTTGTCTTAGCCCGGCAAGGTGGTTAGGAGAATCACCGAGTAAGTACTTGATCATCTTTTGGTTGTGAATTTGTGACTTGGGGTACTGTCTCATTCGGTGAGCTTGTCTTGTTTCACCGAACCATCTCAATGAGTCATCGATTTTGACCTGACATCGCCCATCATGCCTGAGTTAAATCCTTTATACACTGTCACTTTCAGTGAGCTTGTCTTAGCCCATCAAACCATCTCAACAGTCACCGAGTTGGAGATGAAATTGCCCATTGTGCCTGAAATAAAGTTGTTTTACTTTATCCACCTACCCATTCGGCAAGCCTCAGGACAATTGTTTCAAAAGTGATTTCGTGCAATTATTTTCAACTAACCTTCACTTGACGCTTTCTTTGCAATGTTGTGCTTTACAGGAAATGCCTAGACCTAAAGTCCCTGTCACTTCAAGGGCACGTCCTTCAGATTCTGAGTCTTCTTCTCCATCTCCATATAAAATAGAAAAAGTGGGTGGAAATCAATGAGCCTAGCGGACAACAAACAGTCGTTCTGTGCACGTCTAAGTGGGTGAATGTCAGGAAACAAAAGAAGGTTGCGGAGGCTGACATTAGGAAGAAGAGGGCCTTAGTCAATGAATGCACCTCTTCATCTTCTAACGCTAAGGAGCCACTAGTCAATTTCACTTGGATTGACGAAGAAGGGGAAAACACAGCTGAGAGTACACTGGCACCTGCTATGGTGAAGAAGGTGACCCAGAAAAAGAGGAGCGCAATTCGCTTCAAAATGATACAAGATCCTAGTGCCAATATGACCTCAAGGGTACTTTCGGTAATTACTTCAGGGGCACTCAATAGGTTGAAAGCGTCTTGAGAGCATACTATTTTGGAGCAGTGTTTTTTATCTACTGACGGGGTCATGAGTGACTACCCAACCAACTGGGAGACTATACAATTATAAAGGTTTGAGCAGTTTACAAGAGCTTGAACCCCTTATGTCACGGCATGCGTTTGTGAGTCCTACGAGGAATATGCCAAGGCACTCCCTAAAAAGAGAAATGGTGTGATTTGGAGACCCTTCGAGGAAGTTGAAGTACAGGGTAAAATGGTAAAGTGTGATCAAACAACTATCAATGACACTTTAGGAATGGAAGGGCACAAGGCCGAGATGTACAAGTTTCATATGAAACACCAGTTGGATGATTTGAAAGGATGACTAGCACCTTTGATTTCTAAAATTACTCTCCCCTGCTTTGTTGACGGGGTAAAAATTGAGAACAAGGACATCAATGTGGTGGTTCATTTTTTGTTTGGATTCATCAGAAACAACCCCATGCCATCATAGAATTAGTCGTTCCTCTGGCACTGGAAGGCAGTTTTGTGGGGACCATTATTGATCAGGTAGAGGTTAATATGGGCCATATAATTGAGGAAGAAATTCTCATGTGGGCTAGGCAAGAGAAAACATCATTGCCCTTCCCTATTTTGGTAACTCTGTTATGTGAGTCGGCTGGAGTTCCATTCAGAGAGAGGACGGATATGAGAGGGACTCCTGCCTCATCCAATGATATTCGAAGGATTGAGGGTGATTAATTGAGAGATGACATTGCCAGAAAGAAGTCGCCACTGCATGACACCACAACTGGTAGTGGACCCTACTACCTTAGAGTCACACGTTATTCATCCTTCTCCTACTGTGGAGCCCTCGTGTATCCCTCCTACTCTATCTGTACCTTTTGGGTCTACTTCTCCCCCTCCTCCTATTGCATCTCCACCTATATCTCGGCTTCCGTTAACAGAGGCCTTGATACATCAGATGGGCAACCTTGCCTATTAGATGGATATTAGGGCATCATGTCTTGAGAAGGAGGTGTCGAGGCTTCTATTACTCCCTTTCGGACTGAGCTTGTAAGTCATCAACGTCTATTGACCTAGAATGAGAAGACACTTGATAATCATACCGCTAAGGTTGAGGTGTAGGAGAAGAGTGAGGGTAGTTCTATTGACCTACTTTGTAGAGGGATGTGGATCAATTGAAATCCATAAATATTTTGACATTATGGGGTGATGTATCATTGACTGAGAAGCCCTCATCTGTGCCATCGACTAAGACTAGAAGAGATGGGCCTCCACGGACAGCTAGGAAGCCCGTTGTTGATGATTCTAATCAAATAAGAGAGCAGGGCGATAATGAGGCCAATAAGGAGGCCGTTGAGGATTCCTCCATAGAGACCGATGAGGATGAGTTTGTGTGGGATGAGAAGAAGGTAATTGAAGAGGCATTAGCAGAGCTATAGGGTATTGAGAAGTCAATTGTGAATGCAACATTGGAGAGATCTCATCTGGAGAACAGTGTGATTGGCACTAATGGGGTGCTTTGATCCTACTTGAAAGCATGCTTGTAGATTACTACATTTTGTCTTATTAGTCTAATTGTTTAGCTTTGGTGACTGCAAAAGATGATCTTGGGCACAAAGTTTGAGAGGAAACCCAAATCTTCGTACCTTTGGTACTACCTTGTACGGGTGTGCAACCATCTTGGCTCAATTTGAGCCTATACCATTTGTTGTCAGCCTCATTGAAGCCTCTTGAACCAAATATTTCCTTAACTTCTCACCCATAAATCAATTCTAAGCATTGGTTTTTTTAATAGCCAACTTAGGCCAAAACCCTAAGTTGGGTGTGTTGAAAGGAAAATGGAAAGAAAGCCAAGTGGAAAAAAAAGAAAGAAAAGTGAGACTCAAATTTGATATTTTTAGGAAAAATAAGGAACCCCTCATAAAAATATAGTGAGAAAAGAATGAAAATGGATTGAAAAAGAATGTTTTGATGAAATCAAAAGGGTTTCCAATGAGTTGAATAAAGAATTGAGGATTGAGTTTCCAAATAAAGTATGAAAAGAACTTGAGAAGAGGTGAAGATGAGTGCAATAGTGCTTTGGAAAGGTGAATTTACCGAGCCAAATTAACCATACATTTGCCTTCAGCCCCTTACAAGCATGAAAACACCCTTGAGATCTTGCTAAAATCAGGTTGTGTGATGGTTGGAAAATATGGGTAAACCAATGCGATAAAGCATTATGTATTTCTCTTTCGAAGAGACAGAGTTGTAGTGATTCCTAACTTCTTTGTTGATGTGCTTTGTGAGAGCATGGAATTGCTTTTATTGTGAGGGCACTTTAATGCTTTTGTTGAAGCATGATTTTGCATTATAGGGAAGCATTTGTGAGGTTGAACTTGGATTGATACCGCCTAGTCATTATTTGAATCTTCTTGAGCATGATTGAGATATTGAGTATACCTTTTGATAATCTTATGATGGCACTTGCATGTTTACTCACATTTAGAACTGTTGTAGACACCCTTCTTGAACTTATTGTGTTCTTGATTTACTTGAGGACAAGCAAAAGTTCAGGTTGGGGGTGTTGATGAGTCTTAGATTTTTACTCATTTGAGGCCTTTTTACTTCATGAAAAAGCATCTTCAATGCCTATTTAAGTCCTTATCTTATGATATTTTAATCTTTTGTAGCTATGAAGCCTAAAAGACAATACAAGGATGAATCTATGAAAAAGAGGCCAAAAACATTGAAATGAGTGAAAACTCCCAGCTGAAGATCACCTTAAAGAGTGGGTGGATCACCCAATAGGTATAGACTTTGACTAAAGAGACATTGTTCGCATATGAAACTATTTAAGGCATGTCGGTTAAGTAAAGTTCAAATGGCAATTTGTCAATGCAGCTGGGCGAGCTAAAAGTTCCATCACCTAAAATGACAGAAGACTGGACCAAATTGAAGGCTAAAATAGGCTAACAAGGTGGTCGTTAGAGATTCACCGAACGTGAAAGGCTGACTTAGTTTATTTTGCCAACTGAGGTTCAAACACCTAAAGCCTGAAGCCAAGAAAGGGTGAGCTCAAGAAGAGGACAACGATCCACCAATTCTGTAGGTGAGCCCAACTAATGTCATGGATCAGGTCGCTGATGTACCATGAACTTACGGTACTTTTGATGTATTGAACTTAGAGTTTTCCATACTTCTTAGGCATTTTGTTAGTAGGTGTGATAGTATTTTTGTTTAATTTACATGAAATAGGTTGTTGGAGAAGTTGATGATTAAAGTGTTGCAGCATTAAAGTGTAGAGGATGTATGATTCGACTTACGAGCCGTCATTCCCTTGAAGAGCCATAGGTTTGAGTCTTGGTTCAGGTGCTCGAAAATTTAGCTAAGTATGGAACAACGGTTGAGGATGACGACCCATAGGTCCTGCTACGAACCGTAGATGAAGGATCATCGATGGACTTCAGAGAGGATGAGTTTTAGTACTTGAACAAAGGTTGAACAGGATGGGCCATGCTTAGACCTACGAGCCGTAGGTCATATGAAGTTGACTAACTGCCGAATGACGGCTGGACCTACGAGCCGTCGTTGCTCTGATGAGCCGTAGGTGGCCAGCTATAGATGATATTGCTCAAAATCGGATTTCTTGAGTTTTCCTTTTCCTACTTACTTTAGATTTTGTTTTCTATAAATATAAGTTGTAATTTTCATTTTTTATAAGTTTTTGGAGATAGACGTTTTGTGATACATTGTTTTTGCCTTGGGAATTATCTATTCAAACACTTTTAGTATTTAATTCTTGAAGTTTTGTTTATGCAATTGGCTTTTGTTCTTCAATTCGAGATTTTGGATTTCATCTATTCTCATTGTAAGTTCATGATTTATTATTCAAACCTTAATATGAATTGTGAATGCTCAAGCATGAGTAGCTAAATCCACAACTAGGGTTGTGAGAACCATGAGTAATTAGCAATGTAAGACTAATAATTAAGTAGTTCTTCATAAGTGTTTATGCATGTATTTGTTAATCTCTTCATTTTGAATGCTTTTTAACGGTGTACAACGTTAGAACATGCCTCGTTTCTACTTGTCCGACCAAGGAAGTAATGAATGAGAAAGAGACTAAACAACGAAGATTTAGCATTATAATCCGCTATCTAGTACTCTGAACCACATATGCTGAGGGCTAATCTGGGTCAAAGGTAAGGGTTAGTAAAACATACACCCATAGACAGACCAAGTTGCATGGTGAAATTCCCTATTTGAAGAACCAATCACTTAGGCTATACCTAAATTACCAAATATGCATGTTAAACACTAGAAAAGAGTTACTATTATTAGGATTACTGAGTTAAGAACTTGTGGGGAACACATGTGCCCTAGTTTCATTCTCATGTTGATATTACAAATTGTAAATCTTGTTACTTGTTTACTTCTTACTACACATCCATCAATTGTAATGTTAGTTTTCAAAATCCCCTCTTTTACAGAGATAACTTGGCTAAACATACAAATAACAATAAATTAGACTAAGTCTGAACCATATTCCTCGTGGGATCGACCCTAACCTTTGTTAGGTTCTTTATTTGACAACGATTGCTTATACTTCTTAAGGGAGGTGTAGTTTGGGCGTACCTAATTTTGGTGCCATTGCCGGGGAATAAGGCTTTAAGATTAGACTAATTTTAATTATTGCACTTTAGTCAATTATTTCTTGATTTACGTTTTATTTTATTTTTGTTTTCTACTTATCTTTGTTTTAGTGTATACAAAATACATGAAGTCAAGGCATTCCCGTGACTCCTTACGACCCAGAATTATGAAGAACTCTACCAAGAATGGCTAGAACAGGTCAACAAGTGAGACCTGAATATGATCTACATGGAGAGGGTCGTCAAGAGGTACCTGGAGGTTAACCTCCAAGAGTGGTGGATGTGCCAAGAAACCTTCAGGAAAATATTCTTGTTGAGAATATGGTTAGAGTGCAGCACCAACTGCACCCAATGTCCGCCTTAACTATGAAACCGACCGTAATGTTGTGGGATCGACTGGAGCTATAGTCGTTCCTCCATTACTAGCTAGACACACGTTTGTGGTTACTAGCACTCTTATGCAGATGCTGACATCCTGAGGACTGTTTGCTGGGCTACCATCGAAGGACCTATATGCTCAGCTGAATAAAGTGATCAGCGTATGTAAGAGTAGTGTGGGGAGATCGGACTTAGATATAGATGTGATTACTTTGCGTGTTCCCACTATCTTTGATAGGTGATGCCACTGTATGGCAATCCAAACTCCCATACAACTCTATTACCACCTGGAATGAGCTGCATCGAGTGTTCTTCGAAAAATACATCCCGCTATCAAAGAAGCTAAAACTCAAAGATAAACTTAATAATTTCATGGCTTTACATGGGAGTCAGTCACTGATTCTTGGGACAGGCTTACAGGTTTCATGAGGAGTATGCCGAATCACCGCATTGATGATGAATCACTCAAGGAGTATTTCTATAGAGGGCTGGATGATAATGGCAAAGCTGTGCTAGATACTATTGTGGGAGGATCTTACGGAGCTAACATATTCCAAGAGATTGCAGATAAACTTGAAAAGATCTCAAAGAATAATAAAGCATGGAGCACTGGAACATCGGCTATTGCAAAGAACACCTTCTCAATACAAGCTACACCAAATCAGTCCAATGTGATATTCATGAAGAAACGACGCAGTTAAGGACAGAGGAAGGCTTGGTGCTCAAACATGTGAGCGGTAATGGGAAAAAAGTTAATGCAATCCAATAACATCATAATGCTCCACCAACTGACTGGTATACATATGAGGAGGATGCCAATCTTGTGAATGAGCAACCGGAGGGTTTCAAGACCAACGCCCAAGGATCCAACAAGGATAATTGGTGCCAAGGTCAAAGGAATCATGGTTGAAACTATAGTAACTACAATCGGGAAGGGCAATATAATCATGAAGGGAACTACAACCGAGATAAAAACTATCATAGAAATGGGTCTAACAATAGGAATGATAGAAGTGGCCCATAAATCCCACTAGGAAATCGAGATGGAGGATCAAGTTTGAATCGCATTGAAGATATTATGAGCAAGATGATGAAACCGTTTGATTCCACGGATGAAAACGTAAAGGAGATGTGTAACGACTTATCAGGTATTGGGCAAAAAGTAGAGTCACATGCAGTGTCGATTATACAGATTGAGCAGCAATTGAGCCAACTATCTTCGAATGCAAATCCGCACCAACAAGGAACACTTCCTAGAAATATAGTTAAGAATCCAAAGAATGATGGGCATTGCATGTCAGGCACTACTAGGGGTGGAAAGTAGACTATTGACCTCCTATGCCAACTAGAGTGAAAAGTGTGAAAGAATCGGATAAAGATGAAGTTTAGGTAGCAAAACTACCTAAAGATTAAAATGAGAAGGAGGCTGAAATGACGTAAAAAGTTATCCCTATGCCAAGACCTCCACCTCCCTTCCCACAAAGGTTGGTAAAGAAGACGGAAGAAGGAAATTATCAGAAGTTTATCTCTATGTTAAAAAAGTTGTCTATAAATGTTCCTTTGATTGAAGCATTAGAACAGATGCGCGGTTGCACGAAGTTTATGAAGGATCTTGTGACCAAGAAGAGAGCTGTCAGTTTTGAAGATGATGATAAGCTGCAACATTGTAGCGACATTGCTACTCGATCGTTAGTACAAAAGAATGAAGATCCTAGAGCATTCACTATTCCATGCACAATTGGCATGATACACTTTGCGAAGAAATTATGTGACTTGCTAGCATAAATCTGATACCGCCGTCTGTGTTTAAGAAATTGGGCTTGAGAGCCCCCAAACTGACTGCAATGCAGCTACTTATGGCTGACCGTATTGTGAAGAAACCAAAAGGGGTACTTCAAGATGTTCTGGTGCAAGTTGAGGCATTCATACTTTCGATGAGTTTTGTGATACTAGACTGCGAGGTAGATATTGAAGTGCCCATAATCCTAGGCAGACCATTTCTTGCTATGGTGCGCACTTTAGTGGATATGGAGAAAGGGCAGATGAAGTTTCGTTTGAACAATGAAGAGGTGAGATTTAACGTCTGCAGATCAATGAAGCATAAACGTGAACTTAAGTCAGTATTAGTAGTGAACCATGCTGATGAGGAGAAGCCAGAGTTGCCCATTGAAAAGAGACTAGGTGTTGAAGCACTAGCTATGGTGATCATGAACTTTGATAGTGATGGGATTTATGAATATGACGAGTTAGTTGCTGCACTTGATATGGGTGGTTTTCCTCGTAGGCAACCCAAGAAGATGGATTTTGATTTGAAGAATCGACACACTCTGCCTACAAAACCATCTATTGATGAGACTTCAAAGTTGGAGCTAAAAGCTCTTCCATCTCGCTTGCGGTGTGTATTCTTGGGCCAAAACAATACTTTGCCTGTCATTATAGCTTCTGATTTGAATGAAGGGCAAGTAGAAGCTTTGATATTGGTGCTGAAGAGGTATAAAAGGGCAACTGGATGGGCGATTGATGATATTATTGGTATTCCACCAGGGATATGCTCGCGTAAAATCCAACTCATGCCGGACTGAAAACCAAGTATTGAATAGTAGAGAGGATTGAACCCACCAATGCAAGAGGTTGTAAAGAAAGAAATCATCAAGTGGTTAGATGTTGGAGTGGGTATCCGATTGCTAATTGTAACTGGGTGTGCTCGGTTCAATGTATGCCAAAGAAGGGTGGAGTCACTATGTTTCTAAACGCGAAGAATGAGATCATTCCAGTGAGGCCCATCACTGGATAGAGTCTGTGTGGACTATCACAAATTGAATGCATGGACTGAGAAAGATCACTTTCCAATGCCGTTCTTGGACCAAATGTTAGATCATCTCACTGGAAAAGGATGGTACTGCTTTCTGGATGGATATTCGGGCTACAACAAGACCTCTATAGCCCTAAAAGATCAAGAGAAGACCACTTTCCCTTCTCCTTATGGGACATTCACTTTCCAAAGAATGCCATTCGATTTGTGTAATGAGCCGGTGACTTTTCAGCGTTGCATGAAGTCTATGTTTTCTGATATGCTGGAAGACACTATCAAGGTATTTATGGATGATTTTTATATAGTTGGTGACTTATTTGATGATTTCTTGATACATTTAGGTGACGTGCTGAAACGTTGCGAAGAGTGCAATCGAAAAGTTACCCCTACCCATCTCCGTGAAAGGTGTTAGAAGTTTTCTAGGGCATGCAGGTTTTTATAGAAGGTTTATTAAAGATTTCTCAAAAATTGCACTTCCTTTGTGCAAACTACTTGAAAAGGAGATAAAGTTTGTATTTGATGATGCTTGTCTCAAATCATTTGAAGAGTTGAAAAAGAAGTTGATTTCTGCACCTATCATTATTTCAACAGATTGGGGACAACCATTTGAGGTCATGTGTAATGAGAGCGGGGTGATACTCAGTGTAGTATTGGGGTAAATGCGAGAAGAGATTCTTCATCCCATTTATTATGAGAGTAAAGCTCTAAATGTTGCTCAAAGGAACTACACAGTCAGCGAACAAGAATTGCTTGATGTAGTCTTTGCATTTGAGAAGTTTCGATTCTATTTGTTGGGCACTAAAGTAATTATGCACACTGATCATTCTGCATTGCGGTATCTCATGGCAAAGAAGGATGTAAAACCGAGATTGATTCGATGGGTACTATTGCTGCAAGAATTTGACTTTGAGGTGAGAGATAGAAAGGGGACAAAAAATCTAGTGGCTGATCACTTGTCCATATTATAAGAAGAAGCTATGTTGAAGCTAGAGGATGAAGTTGAGATTGATGATACATTCCCAGACGAATAGGTTTTGGCTGCTTTTTTTGATCTTATCCCTTGGTTTGCAGATTTCGCCAATTACTTGGCTAGCCATGTGGTGCCTTCAGATTTATCATTCCATCAAAGAAGGAAATTCATGTCTGATGTGAAGAAGTTTTTCTGGGAAGAACCTTACTTGTTTCGGGTTTGTGCTGATGGGATTATTCGTCGATGTGTGCCTGAGGTAGAGATAATGAGTATATTGGAAGCTTGCCATTCGTCTTCGGTTTGTGGTCATCATAGTGGCATCCGGACTGCTTACAAAATCTTGCAATGTGGGTACTATTGGACTACTATTCACCAAGATTTTCATGATTTTGCCAAGTCCTGTGATTGATGCCAAAGAGAAAAGATATTTCAAGAAAGCAAGAACTCCTAATGAACCCGATATTGGTGATTGAACTCTTTGATGTTTGGGGCCTTGATTTTATGGGTCCGTTTGTGAGTTCAAATGGGATGAAGTATATACTTGTAGTGGTTGACTATGTGTCCAAATGGGTGGAAGTTGTTGAGCTTTCAAACAATGTAGGTAAAAGTGTCACCGCGTTCCTGAAAAAGAATATATTCTCCAGGTTTGGTACACCAGGTTCGGCACATCGCCGAGTGGAAGGGCAAACCCGACCTACGCCACCGACTGTCCTGAAATTCAAAATCGTGGGAAATTTTTGAGGAGTATAAATAGAATTTTTAAAAGAGAAAAGGAGAGTTGGATAACATTGTATTGAGAGAACCAAGTACATTGCATTTTTGAATACTGAGTTAATTGGGTGAATTATTCTTGTGAGTTTTTGGGAATCAAACATTGGGTGTACATTTAATTGATTGTATATGCTGTTTGAAGACTTGGGAAATCAATAGCTAATGTTTTTGGTAACTATTTCTTCATTCTCACTACGATTGGCTAAAACCCAAATGCCTTAGGGGTGTGATTATGTGTTCAAATGCCTAATTAGCTTATGGGTCTTATGGATTGCTGAATTAAATGTTGATTTAGAATGGGTTCAGTTGTTAATTCATGTTTTCATCTTATGAATTGAAATTGCAAATTCAGTTCTAGTCTATATCTCTTTGTATGCTTTTAGAGGATACATTTGAGTGGAATTATCAATTGATAATTGTATGAGTTTTTACTTGTACTACCCAGCTTGTTAAAGTGGGTTGAATTAAGGTAGAAGATTGTGTTTTTTATTGTATAGCCTGTTGGGGTTTTATAAAAACCAATTGAAAGCATGGTAGTTGGTTGTAAAATAGCTATCATATTTGTAATCTTGCCTACTCATTATAATTCAGCATACTTAAGCAATTTGTAATGACCCATTAAGTGAAATAGGCAGTTTAACACTCATACATCCCTAAGGTCCCATTTCTTATTGATTTAATTCGTCTTCAATTCGTGTTTGTTGATTTTAATCATTCAAAACCCTTCTTATTTAACAATTGAAACTTCAAAGATTTACATTATGGATCGATTCACTCGTTTACATCTACAAAAAGCTAGATCACTTTAATACTTCAAATTTGAATTCTATACTTAGTTCCATTCCTCGTGGGATCGACCCCAACTCTTCGTTTGTTTATATTGCTAGCGACCGCCCACACTTCGAATCGTTATAGGTGTGGTTGTGCGTTATCAAAAATGGCGCCGTTGCCGGTGCATTACATTTAGAATTCTTGTATCGATGTATTTTAGTGAATTAGTTTGATTGTAGTCGAATCTACTTATTAGTCTTTTCGTTGTTTATTTTCAACAGGTGACAACATGAGTGATGCTACTAGTGTTATTAGTCAGAATGATGATATGCATCATGTGAATGATGACGTTGGTAATCTGAATGACTTTAATGTAGCTCAAGTTTGAAGTGCTGGAGCCATACGCTTGCCCATTGTTGTGGGTAATGCTATCTTTCATGTGACCAGAACCATGCTTTAGTTGTTGCAAATCAAAGGTTACTTTGGAGGACTTGCTCATGAGGATCCCCATGAGCATATTCAGAACTTTCTGGACGTGTGTAGCCCTTTCACGTTCAAAAAATCTCTCAAGAGTCAATCCGACTTCGATTGTTTCCCTTTTCTCTAACTGAGGATTAAATGAAGTGGTTGGATGAACTACCAAGAGATTCAATTACTTCTTGGGTGGAACTGACGGAAACATTCCTTGAACGATTCTTTCCCCCTTTGAAGATGTTGAAGTTAAGAGATGGTATTCAGAACTTCAAGAGACTTGATGGTGAACCAATTCATGAGACATGACTCAGGTTCCAAAAGGTCCTTCTACAATGCCCTACTCATGGTTTACCTGAAAATGTGTTGTTGCAATACTTCTACCGTAGCCTCGATTTATTAAATAAGTCTATCGCTAATCATTTAATTAAAGGTGGAATCATGAGGTAACCGTTTCCTATTGCGTCAGCATTACTTGATGATATGACTAAAATCAACCGGGAATGGCACACAGTAGAAGACCAAGTATCACCTCTTATGGTCGGAATGACTAAGGAGAAAATTGAGAAGGATCAAAAGCGTGATGTGAATATGGCTAAGATGATGACCCAGATGGATTTATTGACAAAGCATGTTATGGGTGCGGGTTCCAAAGTCGTGAATGCAGTTGCTATAAGTCCGGATGATGCTACATTTAAAACCATGTACAACGAAGAAGTCCAATTTGTGTCGAATCAAATGGTGGGTTCTCGTCCGAGCTATCAAAGGCTGGTTGAGAATTTAAGGTTGGAACAAAGATCTAGGTGTTGGTTGGAGAGACAATTGGGAGTGGCGTGATCGAGGTGTAAATTGGAGAGCTGGTGAGAGAGATCGGTATGTGCCTCCACATGATCGTCTCAAAGTTACCGAACCAAAGGCTGATACAAAAAGTTTTAGAACTGAAGATATGCTTGCTCGTATTTTGCACAAGGTGGAAGGTTCGGACAAAGTACTCAAAGAGATGAGGGAAGATTTCTCTTCTCTAAATCAAACGGTGATTTCTCACTCTGCTTCAATTAAACATCTTGAATCACAAATGTTCCAAATATCCCCTCAATTGCATCAAAGACCAAATGGTGGCCTTCCTACTAACACATTGGCTAACCTGAAGAATGAGAATGCTCAGTGTATGGCAATCGTAACTCGAAGTGGCAAAGTCTTTGGTAGTGATGTGGTTGAGGTTGAGGGGGCTAAACGGAGTACAATTCCACCTATTGTGAGTAATAATATTGGTCTTGAGGATAGTGTGAACAATGATGTTCCCAACAAAGATGTTGATTCAACTAATGATGTTACTATCAGTGGAACTTCCACGTCTAAGGTGGGGGATGTGTCTAAATAGATTTCTCCAAAGCCGTTACCTAAAATCAACCCTCCATTTCCACAAAGGTTGAAGAAGAGAGATGACAATGCAAAATTTCAAAAGTTTCTCTCTGTTTTTAAGTCTCTCTCTATAAATATTCCGTTGATGGATACATTACTAGAAATTCTGGGGTATGCTAAGTTTATGAAGGAATTGGTCACGAAAAAGAGAAGTATGGACTTTGAAACGGTTGAGGTATCCCATAGTTGCAGCGCTATTATGTCAAATGTGGTTGCTAAAAAGGATGATCCGGGAGCGTTCACGATACCTTGCACTATTGGGGTGTTCAAGTTTGCCAAAGCGTTGTATGATTTGGGAGCTAGTATTAACTTGATGCCATATGCTAGTTTCAAGCAACTTGGGCTAGGTGAGCCTAAGTCAACCACAATGCGACTTCTCATGGTGGATCATTCTATTAAGCAACCTATCGGTGTTCTTTATGATATTTTGGTAAAGGTTGACAAGTTCATTTTTCCGACAGATTTTGTTATTCTTGATTGTGGGATGGATGCCGAGATTCTGATTATTCTTGATAGACCATTCTTGGCTACCGGGAGAACTTTGGTTGATGTGGAGAGTGGAGACTTAAAATTTAGAGTTAATGAGGAGGAAGACACTTTTAATGTGTGTAAGTGTATGAAGCAACCCAATGACATCCATGTGGTGTCAGTTATTGATGTGATCGATGAAGCAGTTGCTAGTATTGGTGAAATTTCTTGTATTGGTGAATCTTTGTCTACTGTCCTTTTGAATTATGATGGGGAAGAGATCCAAGATTATGATGAAGTGGAGGCTGCTTTATCGGGTTTAGGTTCTTACTCAAAAACTCCTTTGAAGCTTGAAATTGATTTGAAGAATAGAGAAAGTCATCCAGCGAAGCCAACCATTGAAGCACCCGAAGCTTGAATTGAAAGCTCTTCCTTCTCATCTTCGATATGTATTTTTGGCGGCTAATAATACCTTGCCGGTAATCATTGCAGCTGACCTTCTTGAAGGGTAGGTACAAGCACTTGTTAGTGTGCTAAAAAGATTTATCAAAGCAAAATTCAGTTGGAAGTTGATTGTAAACCCAACGTCGAGCACCTTAGGAGGTTGAATCCTCCAATGCAAGAAGTGGTTAAGAAGGAAATCATCAAGTGGTTAGATACGGGTGTGGTTTACCCTATTGTAGATAGCAAGTGGGTAAGCCCGGTTCAATATGTTCCAAAGAAGGGTGGTATGACCGTGGCCCCGAATGAGAAAGGTGAACTTGTGCCAATGCGGCAAATTACTGGTTTGCGTGTGTGCATGGACTATAGGAAGCTTAATTCGGCAACTGAGAAAGATCATTTTCCAATGCCCTTTATGGACCAGATGCTTGATAGATTGGTGGGGCGTGGATGGTATTGCTTCCTTGATGGTTACTCCAGTTACAATCAAATATCCATAGCCCTGGAGGATCAAGACAAAACTACTTTCACCTGTCCCTATGGAACATTTGCATTTAAACGAATGCCTTTTGGGTTGTGTAATGCATTGGCAACATTCCAAAGTTGTATGTTGTCTATTTTTACTAATATAGTTGAAGACTCAATGGAGATTTTTATGGATGATTTTTCCGTAGTTGGGGACTCATTTGAAGAATGCCTTGAACACTTAGGACTAGTCTTAAAGAGATGTGTCAAAACAAACTTCGTACTTAATTGGGAGAAGTGTCATCTCATGGTGAAAGAAGGGATTGTTTTGGGGCACAAGATTTTAGGGAAAGGTATACAAGTGGATCAAGCAACGATTGAAGTTATTACCAAATTACCACCCCCTATCTCAGTTAAAGGTGTCCGAAGCTTCTTAAGACATGCGGGTTTCTACTGCCGGTTTATAAAGGATTTCTCTAAGATATCTCTTCCTCTTTGCAAGCTACTTGAGAATGACAATGTTTTTTATGTTTAACGAAGCATGTATGATTGCTTTTGATTGTCTAAAGGAGAAACTTGTGTCGGCTCTAGTCATTGTTGATCCGGATTGAGGTAGCCCATTTAAGCTAATGTGTGATGCTAGTGGCGTCGTCTTGGGTGTTGTACTTGGTCAACGTAGAGGCAAGTTATTCCACCCTGTCTACTATGCGAGCAAGACCTTAAATGTGGCTCAATGAACTACGCTGTTACCGAACAAGAGTTATTTGCGGTCATTTATGCTTTTGAAAAGTTTTGAGCTTACTTATTGAGAACTAAGGTAGTGGTGCACACTGGCCATGCGGCTATCCGCTAGTTAATGGCCAAAATGGATGCTAAACCGAGACTAATTCGGTGGGTGCTGTTATTGCAAGAGTTCAATTTTGAGGTCAAAGCCCGCAAAGGATGTGAAAATCAGGTGGCTGATCATTTATCGAGACTCGAAACAACTGTTGTTGTGTCAGGTGACAAGGATATTGAAGATGCTTTTCCTAATGAGATGGTCATGACGGTCTCTAAGGGTTCCATTCCTACTGGAGTACTTTGGACGTGTTCCCGTTCCCCATTTTCATCATTGTTGCATCGTATTTTCGGCCTTGAGGTTAGTTTTCTTGATTTTTGATTTTTGCTAGCATATTTTGTCAATTTCTTAATGTGATTAGCTGGGCACTTGATTTTATTTTACATTGTATGCCTTGATTGCTTCTCATTAATTAGATTGTATGATTTGGGTCTATGCGTAATTAATTTTCGTGATTTCGGGCTTTGTGGAATGGGTATTTGATTTTATTGCTTGTGGGTTGTTGATTAATTGATGGGTTGAAACGATCCAAATGCCCGAAAATGTGCTTCGGAAACACCTATAATTGTAATTTCCATATATCTCAAAATCCGTGCATGATTTCGGAAATTCGACTTCATATTCTTATTTGTGGGGTCAAATTGAGTGGGAGATGGGTCTAACCCGAATTTTAGAGCAACCGTATCAAAATTCGAAAATCGCAAAAATTGCGATTTGGAGGGTCAACTTTAAAGGGGCATATCTCTTAGCACACAAGGAACTGGAAGGGCTGCAACCTATCAAATTAAAGCTCTTTGAGTTAGCTTTCCAACGCACTTGGTTTCACCTTATTCCGCGTTAGGATGAGGGAGTTATGACCATTTTCGTAAAACCTGTCTGTGCAGAATTTCCAATTCCAGTGAGCCTTTTTTTTCTAGGCGGGTTGGAGACTTTTTTATAAAAAGGGGATATGTCCCATACTTAGTCATTTTTCTTAACTCCAAAAACACTCTCTAAGCCCTCTCCAAAAATTCCACCAAGATCTTCAACCAAATTCAAACATCTCAAGCTCTAATTCCGGATTCAAGACTCAATCTCAAGCTTCGATTCTCCATTCCAATCTTCATCAAGGATTCTCCAAAGTTGAGGTATGTGGGTTTGATTGTGGAAACCTTCCTTTCCACAAGTCCAATCATTTATCCTCTATTTCTACTTCAAGTTTATGGGTCCTCATGATCAATTATGAACTCTTGAATTACGGAATTACTACTACACACCCTATTATGGTCCTTTTGCATATTATCATGAAATGGAATTTTTATGTATGTGATGTTTATGGTTTACATGCTTCCATGATCAAATTATGAAGTTTGATATATATATGTATGTTGTTGGTGGGCTGATTTATATGGATTTTGGAATTGGTTGGACTTAGTATTCTTGAAATACATGATTTCATTTACATGAACAATTGCCCACCATGTGTTTGATAAAATGCCCATTAATAGAATTCTTAGGAAAGGGAAGGTCCAAGGTACGTCCTATGAGTCGGATGGTTATGTAATTACTGAAATGATGATGAAATGGACACATGTATATGATTTTCTCTATATAAGTGTTGTGAGTCGACCAAGCCTAGTACGGGGGGTAGTAGGCCCGTATAACCATATCGAGGGGTTGGTACCTTGGTTGCCTAGTACGGGGGGTAGTAGGCCCGTATAACCGTATCGAGGGGTTGGTACCTTGGTTGCCTAGTACGGGGGTAGTAGGCCCGTGTAACCATATCGAGGGGTTTGTACCTTGGTTGCCTAGTACGGGGGGTAGTAGGCCCGTATAACCATATCGAGGGTTTTGTACCTTGGTCCCTAGCACGGGGGGTGGTAGGCCCGTGTAACCATATCGAGGGGTTTGTACCTTGGTCCCTGCACGGGGGGTGGTAGGCCCGTGTAACCATATCAGGGGTTTGTACCTTGGTCCCAGCACGGGGGGTGGTAGGCCCGTGTAACCATATTGAGGGGTTTGTACCTCTTTCGCCTCTCCAAGGGGGTGGTAGGCCTTGAAAATACTATATTGATGGTCACTCGCCACACATGTACTACGTCCCATTAAATATGATTTTTTTATGTAAGCATCATTATACATACTATTTTATTAATATGCTATCTATTGGGTATGATTACGCATTTTTCCTATGATGTCCATCTAATGTAGCCTTGCATTGCATCCCATATACTTAGTACATTCAAATGTACTACGCATACTCTATGCCTACATGATGTCACCATGTAGGGACCGGAGCACCGCTTGACCATCCTCCTCCGCGTGGCTAGTACGATTTTCTATAGTGGTTATTGGTGAGTCCTCAATTTCGGGGACGTTGCTCATGATCTTTTGCTATGTATAAAACTTTTCCTTTCTAGTTATGTTTTGACTATGAGGGTGAGCCCGGTAGTTTGTCTTGGCCCCCGCTAAGTACTCATGTTTAGAGGTGGTGTTGGACAAGTTGTGTATTATGCTTGAGCTTGTCTCATCTATGGTATTTATGTATCATTTTTTTTTCTTGCTTATGGTCATTTAATTGCTTCCGCGACCAAGAATGTGTAATGATACACTAGGAGGCTTGTTTGGGGTTCCTTCGGGTTCCCCATTCGCCGGTCACACCTAGGCCCTAGGCTTGGGTCGTGACAAACTTGGTATCAGAGCACTAGGTTGAATGATCCTCGGAGTCCAACACACCGCGTTGATTAGAGTCCGCTTCATGGTTGTGTTGTGCACCACAACTATGAGTAGGAGGCTATGAGAC